>JANAVB010039176.1:0-104262 GCA_029216955.1 Iris pallida | reverse complement strand
ATATAATATATATATATATATATATATATATATATATATATAATGTAATTGTTTGCTTGTGAATGTAACCTAGGGAGTATGAGTCAGTTTAGGATTGACCCAATGAGCCTAGAATGGCCGAGTCGACCAACAAGTTGACCAAGTTGGCAAAAGTCAACTTTGGGTCAAACTTGATCGAAATCGACTCAAACGAACTTAGAATGACCTAGAAACTTGTGCTTGACCTAAAAATTCGTAAACTGACTAGTTGACTTACAGTTGGCCAGGTTTGACCAGAGTTGACCAGGTTTGGCCAGAGTTGACCAAGGTTGACTTTAACCTAGAAGGACCTAGAATTATGTAGAATTACATTGTACACCTTTCTTATGATATTTTAGACCTTGTTGTGTATTATGGTTATTTTAAATAGGACTACATCACTCCAGTTCAGTTACACTTTCTTATTAGCAGCTTGGATTGCTAGGCGAGTACATTCTCTGACCGTTTTATTCTTGCTTGGACATATTTACTTATTATAGACTAGTTTCTTTGTTGCTGTCACGATGTTATCATGGATTAGTACTATATGGATCTCTTCATGCGATGTTATCCCCTCAGATACATCGGGTATATTGTGCTTATGTACTTTATCATGTGCATCGTCTACTCTTGTATTCGTATTTATTCATGTATACTCATGTGACATTTATGTGCACTCATGATCGTGTGAGCCTTCATGTATAACCCAGTGTTCATATGGACTAGCTATCCATGTGAGACACTACCTTTCATGTGCAATAACATAACTTGGACAGATCCTTGTGTACTGATTGGGACATAAAGAGTATTTATTTGGTTATGTGATCTACACCAGTTATCATGTACAACTCCAAACTAGATTTAAGTTATGTACAACCTAAGCCAGTTTACAAAACCAGATTGTCTATATCACGTAGTTAGTTCAGTTCTTTATTATATCATGTACATATATTTCCATATATCATGTTCTCTTTTATCGTCTTATTTTTTTTACAGCTGTTCATATATATTATTCTATAGCTTGTTTCATATTTTCATTCATGTTATGATCTGTGTGAGAGATATGTATTCGTTCATGTCCTGAATGGACCTATTGAAAATATTACAGATGATGAAAATTGCTGCGATACTTACTATGGAGCAAGCCTAGTTGACACAAGTGACCTAGACCCTCAGGATGATCCAGTAGTCGCTGAGTACTTGCCACTAGCTTAGTCTAGACTTATCTTATTATCTAGCTTTATGAGACATTTGAGATTGTATTGAGATATTGTTTGTGGTGTGGTTTACACCGAGACTTATTATTCATATTTGTGACTCTCTGTTGAGATTATCTTATCATCTTTTCCATATTAGTTTATGATTGAGATTACTTATTAAGTTGCTCTCCATTCGGAGCATATTCTAGACTGTGTTAGATGTTGGACCTAGGACAGCGTCCTACCGACGACACTGCGGTGTAGTCTGGACGTACCTACTTCTCATGCCCTTACACTGGGTGCGGGTTGTGACAATTGCTGCTACTGTTGTTGTTTATCATCTTTGATCCCTATGTTACATAGTACAACAGGGCTTCCTACTGTTGTTCCTGTCGCTGTTGCTCTTTATTTCCCCCTCTCTATCAACCCTCTATCTAACTATCAACCTTAATAAACATCTATCAATTTAGCCAAATGTCTATCTATCTAACTATCTATTAGCCTATGCATCTAACCATCACATTAACACACACACACACACACACACACACACACACACACACACAAACTATCACAAGACACGTATGTGTATCCTTCAATATTACACATTCATCACCACATGTGTTCTACACACACCACTATTAAACATACTCATAAGCCTATGTAATACCAATGACATTCACAAAATACATATATACACACTGTACATTTCTCTACACATACTATGACTTTCACAAAACACATATATATACACATTTCCAGAATATCCCACAAGACACAAAACACATATCTAATGGGTGTACATATACGTGTATCCACAATAAGACACAAATACGTGCACAAACACAAACACTTGGTGTGCATCTCCCCCTATATCGCACTAATCTATGATACGCCTAAGATACCCATACCAAATCTTGTCTGAATCCTACCAAACCACATGAGCAAGTCTTATATATATATATATATATTTATATATATATATATATATACATATATATATACCATAATATAGTTAGTGACAAGTGTCATGTGCAATTGGACATGTGTACCACAAGTGTCGGAAGAAATAACCCCCAAAATGACCTCGTGTCCTACGTATCAGGATACGCCCGACACGTATCCAATTGTACATACGGATCTAGACGCACACAAGCAATTCTAATATAAATAGATCTAAATAACCAAATAATGAACACTTGGTGCACCAATCTCGGAATTTCCCCAAAACTGACATAAAACTCAATACAACTTTCATATAGAGAGTCATTAGAGCCTAATTCTTCCTCCTATTAGTAGTTATAGTCCATGGATGAATTTCTAAGGGTCAAATTGAACAATTGTAGTCTAGTTAGAGAGGAAAATGAGATGTATATCTATTGGAAGATGGATTCACAATGAAAAGCCAAAAGGATACGATACGGACACGAATCTCTTAGCAATTGGACTCCTCTTCTATTGAGAGTGATGGATGAAAATTTGGGTGGAGTTTGAGAAAACATAGTAGAAGAATGGCTCAAATAAGGAAATATATATATATATATATATATATATATATATATATATATATATATATATATATATATATATATAACAATGGCTAAAGCCTTCATTGAAATGGAAAAGCTGGAGGTTGGAACCGGGAGATAGCCCAAGTTCCTACAAGAAGAGGGTGGAACCCTGTGCAAAAGTCCTAACTAAAAACCGACATTAACCAGCATTAGAGTCAATATATATATATATATATATATATATATTTTTTTTTTAGAGTCAATATATATATATATATATATATATATATATATATATTTTTAGAGTCAATATATATATATATATATATATATATATATATATATATAAGTTAAAAACAAAAAAAAATATATATATATATATATAAGTTAATAGAAAAAGATTTTTTGTTTTTTTTGGGAGACTGTAGCTCCGAAATCAAACTCGGAGGAGTTTGAATTTCATAATTTGAAAGAAGTGATAGGTGGGGCGCGAGGCCCAATGGGGTTAGGCGGTTTGCGCTGCCCGAGGGGTGCACTTCCCCCAAGGGGGAACACTGCGCGAGGATGGCACGGAGCCCGGGGGAGGGATAGGTAGGTGGGGGGTTGCTCATCCTGTAGCCGAGGGGCCGACTACGGTGGCCGGGGGGGAGTGACGAGCGAGGAGGCTCCGGCGAAGGGAAGGCTCCGGCGAAGGGGACTAGGAGGGCTGGGGGCCTCAGGAAGGAGGACGGCCGCCGGGCGGAGAGGAGGAGGAGCAAGGGCGACCACCGGGCGGAGAGGAGGTGCGAGGCGGCCGGGGAAGGGGGTGACGGGAGGCGTGCGCTGGTGGGAAGGGAGAGGAGGGAGGGGGCAGGGAGACTCGACCTCCGGTAGCGGAGGGCACTACTGACAGAGGCAGAGGAGGGAGGTGGGACCGTCGGAGGGAGCAGGAGTTCGACCTCCGGACGGGCGCGACGATCACCGGCGAGGTGCCAGCATGCGGCGTAGGGAACGTCGGATGGCGGAAAAGTCAGTGTCGAGGGAGGACGGCGTGGAGACAGTGAGCATCGACGCCAAGGAGGAGGGAGCGCCGCACAGAGAAGGAGCGTCCGGGGGGCGACGCCGCAGTAAGGTCAGTCGTCGCTGGCGCGCGCGCCGTAGGCGGCTGAGCTACCACAAGTGCCCAAGAGCTGGAGGGAGGAGCACCACAGCCTAGGGAAGGGCCTGGGTGGCTGGGATCGCCACGGGGGGGGGGGCGATGCAGGAGGTGGGAAAGCACTCGCTAGGCCGGAGGCGGGGGCTGGAATGGGGGAGGAGGGACTTCCAAGGCCGGAGGGAGAGGGCCTCGAGGAGGGTGCGGCCGAGGAAGGCGAGCGCAACGAGGAGTGGACGGAGTTGGGCCACCCCAGAGGAGGAGGCACGCAGAAATGGTGGTACAGGGATGGACCACCGGTGGAGCGGAGGAAGCGCCAGTCGGATCCGGGCGCGCCACCGGCCTGGAGCCCAGAAGGGATGGGTCCGGAGGGATGCCCAGGGGTTGGTTGGTGGAGCGGACTCCCGGCGAGGAGCCCGATGGCGCTTGGGCCGCCGAGGATGCTGACGACGCCGAGGTAGGGGGAGGAGGAGGTAGGGTGGGAAAGTGGTCGTCGAGGAGGCGCCGACAAGGAGCAAGGGGGCTCCCCACAGGAGGAGGGGAGGGAAGGCCATGCGTGTCTCAACCGGCCGGCGTAGGACGGAGGGGCGCCCTGTGGCACGGCCGGCCACCCAACCAGGAGGAGAAGTAGAGGGGCGGGGGTGGCGAGCAGGGGTGCGCCGGCCGGCCCTCGCTGGCTCTTCCGTTGGCTCTTATATATAAATATATATATATATATATATATATATATATATATATATATATATATATATATATATATATATATATATATATATATATATTTATATATATATATATATATATGGTATCCTTATGTGGCCAACCTATACTTCCTAAGTTGGAAGCACCACTGCGGTGTGGGGGGTGGGGGAGGGGGCGAGAGGATTCGACCTGAGCCCTCTCGGGCCGGGGCCTCAGTGAGTAACCAGTTGAGCTATATATATATAGCTTGTAGCTCAAGTGGCTAGGCGCACCGGCACTTGGGGCATCGGACGGAGTTCGAGCCCCCACGGGGGCGGCTTGGTGGTTGGCCCACGGCCCCCGGGCCAGGCGGTGGCTGGGTGTCTTTGACACGGCCGCTTGGTTTTGAAAAAAATAATAAAATATATATATATATATATATATATATATATATATATATATATATATATCACACATGTTAATATTTTTTACTTGAAGAATACATCCAATAAGCAACACATAACCTCTCACATAACCTTCATTATTCCTCACAAAAGTTAGACTTCTAATCCAAGTCAAGATAATGTAACTCGACATTAATTCCACCGAATTATATTTCGGTGTAGCACATAATGTGAGGATCTACTAGAGTTGCTAGAAAATTTCATATTTATTGTTCAGGTTGAGTTGTGACCAACAGATGAATTACAATGATATTTAGAGACTTATACTTCTAGACGACAATCCATTCCTCATTGGGCCCTTCTCTTTCAAGATTGTACATTTATGTACTCTACTCATGACCGTGGTTTAAATGTTTTAGAATTTTGGCCTCCTTTCAGCATAGAAAATTACAATTTTCATTATTTTTTCCGGTGGTAGGATAGAGTAGTAAAATATAGTCAAAATACATTTTTCGACAGGATAGTTTAATCCTAATTTTTTGTAATAATCAGTTAAAATTGGAAGGCAAAGTAAATTCCTGTGGTGGATAGGGAAAATAATTTTCTCTAATGTTTTTCTACGAGAACAATTTTTTTCATGCTCCTTTCCTTTGGCATCAAAACCCAAAATAAAGGACTTTTCTTTACGAGGCCCCAATTTTGCAAACCAAAAATGGCCTTTGAGGAACTCAAATTCAGTTTCTTCTTTCAATAAACCGGTTTTTATAAATTCCTCACTTAGTTCTTCTTTGATGCATGAAGTCACCCATATTTACTCAGAAACTTGGAAGACAGAAATAGCTTGTTTCAAACTTCTAATATGCCTGGCTAATTGTGTTAAAAAGAAGAAACAGTAGTACAACGATGCTGCCCATGTTGGTATACATTCTCAAGAAAGATATTATGCGGGAGGTCATTTCGAAAAACATTTCTGGCCAAGGACAACACTATTTCTTGATACTAAGTTTAGAAACTATTTCTTTTCCCCTATAAGGTTCTCAACTTATATGATATATGCTCCATGACTAGCATAAATATTGGAAGATTATTATGTTACTTTATAGAATTCTTAGTTTTTTCAAGCAAAGAGAAATTAACCTGAAGATAGCCTCTCAATATTTTGTATCAGGAACTAAGAACAATATAACTTCTCCAGAATAAATCATATCATATTTATTTATTTATTTTATTATATTGGATAATTCACACAAATATGAATTTTTTGACAAGAAAGATATTATTTTCTCATCTTGACACGATAGTTTGATAACAAGAATTTAAAGGAAACAAGGTCCTGATCCTTGGCCATCAGCTAGCTGGGGACATGCAGCAGCACGTGACCATATTATTAGCAGTTGGTTGACAAGTACCACCTAGTTTATATCCAGCAAGCAAGCACCCATCTTTGCAGCTCGATAAGCAATACCCACCGCAGTGAAATCTGACCACTGCAAAGAATTTGTTGGTAAACAAAGAACTATTATCTCACAAAATGTCATGCATAAATAAAAAAATCTTGCTTATTAACCTCTTCTATGTATATCAACTAATTGGGAATAATTGTTCTGCTAATAATCTCTACCATTCTTGGAAAGTATATATTAAGAGACATATGTCTTCCAATTTAGAGGAAGATGCAAAACGATTGAGCCATTATGGCTGTAGTTTGCTACATTTACACGGAGAGAAACAACATAATTTTAATAGAACTTCTATTGATCCTGATGCTCTCATCGGGAAGCTTGACCATTTGTTTCACTTTTTGGCGGGCGAAGCCTCCAAATCTAAGAAGGATATGAAGGGGAGGGACGATTACCAATCTAATACAAAATGACCAGTATAGCAGTTCTTTCAAAATTTTACATGGGTTTATCATGGAGTCAGAATATGGTTTCTTCTTCGTCTAGAATATCATTAAAGATTCATTATTGCACATCTTTCTCATTTGTATATAAGTTTGCGTTGAGCTGTCTTAGTACTTGTCGTATTTGCCACTGGTACCGAATGTTCTATCTAATGCTTTATATTAGGAAAAAATTTGGCAGAAAACTTTTATGTCCCATCTTTTAACTTAAAAAAAAGACTAACGAACAACGATATCTTCTAGGTGTAATTAAATTGGTTATACGAGATAATGGAAAATAAGAAAAGCTTACTTGCTTGTGTGGTGGAAATCGCAAGCATGATCAGCATTGCAAACAGGAGGAACTTGTTGGATGATCCGAAAGCCATTTCTCTTGTTTTGTATTAGTATTTGCTGACAATGACTTCGATAGTTTATTCACGGTGGAAGCTTTACCAATTTATAGGTGAAATAGAGGAACATCTACATTACATTGAGCTAAATTTCAGCATATCTATTTGATTTCATCCATTAATTTTCCGTAGGTTGATAATGTCCATTGAATACCTCTAAATTTAATGATGCTATTGTAAGAGCTCTACCACGTAATTATCAGTAGAAGTCCATATCAAAGTGGAGCAAAGTCCTAATAAGTCCATTTCTATGATCGATCCATCCCAACCTTTGACATCTTGTTGCAGACACAGAGAGAGAGAGAGAGAGAGAGCAAGGGGGAAAAAGAAAAGGTTCTCCAATGGTATATGGAAGAATTATTTGTACCGCTTAGAAAAGAAGCAATCTAATTATTGTGACATATGATATTTTCACATGAAACATGAGCTGTAAGATGAACAAGGTGTCCGGAATAAACTCAATGTATACATGTAAACTTCAAAACTGATGCGCTAACGTGCTACGAAAAAAATTTAGCATCACTTATAGAAACAACTTTTTTAGTTGCTTGTTCTTTCTTTTTTTAGAACCTTGCGCTTAGTTTAATCCGTAGATTATACGTCCTCGAATGCACTAGCACACTACGACTTTGACGCTTGAGTTTGCTGGGTGGTAGATAAGCTATCCAAACCTTTGATCGACCCGAACACACATTTAAATAAAATAATTAAATAATTAATACAAATATTAGTTAAATATTAGTAGTTATTACTAAATAATTAGTTCTAATTATTTTATTTAAATTAGTTCAAAAATAATTAGTATATTTTTTAGCTAATATTAAATAATTAAAATAAGTAACAATAATGTACTAGTAATATAATTTAGTACATTAAACAAACTTAATAATTTTGGGGTGATATTAATTATTAATACTTAAATAATTAAAAAAAGTTAAATAATTACTATTAATAAATTATCACCAATTTAGTCATATAAATAATAGTTTTTTTTGTTATTATGATGTTTTTTTACATTTTCTACCTCCTTCATATTTAACGTTTTCAAACATATACGTGAATTTTTCTACTTCCACATACAAAATATAATGTATGCAAATATTGTAACTCAATTTGAGTAGAGGACTATTTGGTTACATAAAAGTAGAATGAAAGTGGTTGTCTTTGTGCAGTTTTTGCATTGGATCATGTGTTGAACCACTTCGGATGTTTCGGAAGGAATTGAATTGCCGACATAAAATCCCCAAAAAATAGTGGTTGCAGTTCATGCCGGCCAGCAATGGCTGCATATTTAATTTAAACGTTCGACATATGTGTTTAAAACACAGATGGAGAGGTAGTTTCATTTTTTAATATTTTACTACTTCTAATTAAGTGGAGGTCACTTTGGTATTATTTTATAATGTATTTTTGCTAATATGCATAAATTTAAATTATTTATATATTATCATTAGATAATAAAATAAATTATTTATGCATAAATATTTTTTTAACATTCTTTCACCATACTAATATTATTTAGTATATTATAATTAGATAATATTTTCTTTGGAAATATGCCTCACTATCGAAATAAGACACTATAGCGACGCAAAAAAGTCGCTAAAATGTAGAAAAATGTTGCTAATCGTGATTAGCGACGTTTTAGTGACAAAAATGTGATGTCGCATATTCCATATTTGCTAGCGCACAAAATGTCGTTGATGGTCGCTATAGCGACGTCTCCTAGCAACGAAAGCACGTCGCTAATATTCTTGATGATAGCGACGTTTAGCGACGAGGGGTTGCTAATCCGCAATGTCACTATTTGTGGCTAAACATTGCCGATTATTTAGTACATAGTGACGTATAGCTAGGAGGATGCTGACATGGCAAATTTGTCATGTCAGCAGTTTAACGACGTTTGGCAACAGTTTGCGACGTTGCCGGCACAGGATAGCGATGTTCTGATACACGATTAGCGACGTTACAAGACGTCGCTAGTCGTCGCTTAATGTCGCTAAACTTTCAAAGAAAATAAAAAATTAGAATCATATTCGTTTGTTTTCCATTCAGAATCTACATACAATTTAAATCGCAGTTTACAAATAGTAGACTCGGAGCAACCTACCATTAAATTCCCTGGGTTCATCGACCCCATCGATGGAACACTCAACACCAGTAAGAAAATATAGAGTTATAATATGTCATCCATACAGAAAAAGGACAAAAATGTTCCAATAAACAAATCAATAGTGTCAAATGATAACATAGTCATAAGATACATGTGGAGACATGTCACGTCTTGCACTAAATATAAGGGCACAAGTGCGAGCCAATGTCCAGCCTACGCCGCAACATCGGCGGTAGAACGTTGTCTAGATCAACTATACTAACTAATATTGTATATCATAACCTATTAAGATATCTCAACTCCAAAAGGAGGACAAATAATGATTACTCAATCATAATGACTATAAGGAAGATAAATGACAAGATAAAGATATAAAGACATGATATGAAATATCCAAGAGAATCTAACATAAACATAATACAAGTCCAAGGAGAGTCTAAGAGTCTAATATCTCAAATAACAAGTCTCAAATAATAACATGCCAAGAGTCAAAAGCCGGAGACAAATATGGTACTAAAATCTGGTCTAACTGAGTCGCTACTAGAGTAGGAAATATCATGTACAATAATCTGGAATTAACTTATCTAAGTGAGTGAATACTAGTTTCAACATGTGATCGGCTTAGAAAATTGTACGGAAATTTATGGCCTAGTTAATAATATGTGCGTGTATGATTAACGCTCATGAGGAACAATATCATGCACGAAAAGGGTATGATCACATATCTACACTACTACTCACCGCTGTCACGACCCGGTCCCTAATAATTGGGTACGTGTCGGACAGGCCCAACATTCGTCGATGGACACGACGAAGTAAGGTGTAACAATGCTAAGGAAAACTCCAAGGCACAATATAATATAATCATCACAGCTTCTAAAAATGTTCCCAGAAAGATCACAATAATCCACCAAATCAATTTATACAATATCATCTGGAGACAAATCCGGAAAAAATAAAATATACAATGAAGAAATCTAAAATAAAATATCCATATACAATCTCTAAACAATAAATAATATCCTGAAACTCCAATGATGTCACCATGCTCCATATGGGCCCAAGCACCTGCAATGTATCCTATCAGAAAAAGAGCAAAGTACAATCCCGACATGAAATAGTTGGCAATATAATCTGAAATATAGATACAATATGGACTACAATATGACACAATGTACAAGACTGGAATATGAAACTGAAGTACAGAAACAGAATAATAAATACGACAATTAATATGAACAAGACAATGAACACGACAATCAATGCAAGTATGAAATTTAAAATATTAAACTAATGTGTGACCGGCTGGGGACCACAATCCACAATTCACAATTCATAATTCCACAATACTACAAGGTTCGGCTTAATCGTACGTGAGGTGTACGATTAGGCTATTCACAATACCTAGGTTGGGTGTGGTCACACACTAGTCAATATTTCTTCCAATTCCCGCAAGAAATAATGACTCACAATACGATGAACAATGCGCAATACAATCGTATGAATCTCGTGGCCAATATGAGAACAGGGCGTATGACAGGAAAACAAAAGTAAATAGCTCAAGTCAGTGTACTTGCCTTGCTTGGAAGAACGAGAGTTGTAAAGCGTAAATCTGAATGTCCACCTAGTTTTTAGGTACAAGTTGGTAATTAGGATTCTACTCAAGACAATAACTAGTTAAATTATTTCCTACCCATAATCTTGCTCGTCATTAAGCTTAATATAATCCTAGCTAACAATATTTTAGAAAATATAAAATATGGCTTTAAAATAGTTACTAGTAAAAATACCTTAACTATACTTAGCAAGGAAAATATTTATGTTCATAAAAATGCTTGCTAATTAAATTATTTAGAAAACTAGTATTTTAGAATATAACTGCTAATAATTGATACTCCTCAAAAGTAGGCACTAATCAATTTGATAAATATTTAAACTATTACTAACATTTATAGGGACAAGAAGTAATAATACTGCATGATAATAAGTAGGGTGATCAAAATGATCATAATTCTAACATCCCTAAAACTCAAGCTCATAACCCTACTTCTATTTCCAAATTCATCCCGACCCAGTCCTTCTTCACTTCAAACCGACCCGGCCCACGACAATCCCTTAACTCTTAACATTCAAACCCACACTCCTCAACCCAATTTTCCCTAACTTGACCCGGCCCATCCGATCGAGAAACCCTAACCTCAAATACAAAAACACACGCACACAATACACTCTCTCACTTCACCATTCAACACTTAGCCGCACATGAACCCGTTTTTCTTTCTCTCGCAACTTCGAAGGAAACCCTCGGTTTTTCCCTCCATGGCCACACATGGCTTCATCAACCCCACCTTAACTAGAAAACCCTAACCCTAAATCGTTTCTCTCTTCTTCTTCGTAACCACTTGTTAAAATCGTAATCCTACATTCTTTCTTCCTCAATTGCATAGGCTCAACCGAATCCCAAACCCTAGATCTATTCTTCCCTAAATCTCTAGAACAAAAACCCTAGCACTAATTACAATCCCTTATTCCATCTGAACAACCCCTAATTATTCCCTCTCCATGCTCCCAGAACTAAACCCTAAGAGAAAAAAGAAGAATCCTAAATGAAAGGGTTCAAGGAGAAGACGATAGACAGTTACATGAAGCTCGACGGAGATGGACTGGTTCGATCTCCGACACATAGTGGCTCATGTTACCCTGTCTATACCTATACAGTAGGATTGCAATACGCACACACACATACACACACACACATATTATTGTTGTTAAAGCAGGGTGTGCAAACTGTTGCAGACCACAGCAGTAAGTACATCTGTTATCCATCCACTTTTTATATTGCCATTGAAGCAGCTGCCTCTGCCTATTCTAGGTAAGCTGCTGCTGCCTACACTCTTCTTTAAGTGGCCCAGAAGTCCACATTGTTCTACTGCTATTACTGCAGTGTATGCAATTGCACGCAGGTTAAACCCCTCTCTAGTTTATAAGTTTTTTCCCTAACATGTCTATTGCACACCACAGCAGCAACATTGTAGTGGTGGCCCATGCAGGTCCAGATTAGCATTAGTGCGATGTCGTGGTAGTACGATAACTTAGTTGTACTAATACAATCTTGCTATAGAGTATAGGAAGTAAAGTGTTAGAATGAGAGGATACTCAATCACTGTTAGAATTCCTTGAGAGATTCCTGGGACGACCCATGAGAATCTTATTTTAACTTCAATTTGAAATCTTTTCCCTTGATTTGATTCACCCATTACTCATTTGATTCACCCATTACTCCTTGTTATTGAATTTGATTTTGATGGATTCATTGTTAAATTTTGAATCTTGATGATTAGTTGTTAAATTTGAGTTTGTATTTAAATATATATAAATTTATCTTTATTTTCTTTTTTGGAATTTAAGGTGTAACCTAAAAATATACTTGATAAGGACAGTGAGAAAGGTAAATATCTACTTTATTTGTGGAGTTAGAATTTATCGAAGTCATACTTGCTAGCATGACAAGGACGTAGAGCCTAATTTAGATATACTTATCCTAGTTATGGAATCTAGATTTTCTTGCAGCTATACCGGTTGGCGTGGTAAAAATTCTAAATAATATGATTATAGGGTGTATTCCTTAGTTACAGATTCTATTGTTTATTGCAGCTATGCTTACTGGTATAGCGAAATTCTAGCAACATAATTTCAGGAAGACGTGCACGGTTATCAGATTATATCTTAAAATTGGTTCATTTCTTTTGAACAGATGAGCAAGAACATATTTTATCATTATTTTTTTGCCATTATTTCTTGTATTACCATTTTTCCTTATCTTAGTTAACTCTGTCCCAATTACATCAATCACTTATCTCGTATCTAATTCTGTCATCTATACTTTGAAACTTTTGAATCTCCATACCTTTTTACCTTGGAAGGGTTAAGGAAGTAATGCAAATCATCTATCTCGGAAATGACGTAATTTGTTAACATATGGTAATCTTGGTAGGGATCTAAATGTTGGTTTTGATATAGAATTTTGAGAAAGAGATATGGTAAAAAGTGAGAATGAAATCAAGAGATTTATATCATCAATTTAGAAACGATCACACATAGAGAAATATTTTGGATATAAATAATTCATAGATGTATTTCCTAACTGACGCGGATATTCGAGGTCGACATAGTTTTAGGACTTGGGCAAATTTTGGTTGTTGATTCTTGAGACATTTCACTTTAAGGCTATGATGTTAAATTTAGGGATTTAGTAATGGAGAAGAGATTTTAACTGTATTTGATGGCAATACGATATTGAATAAGATATAGCAAAAAAATGGTTAAGAACAGAAAGAACACAAGAATTTTGAGTTATAGAAATCTAGAGATTTTATGAAATTTTAAATTTAAGAAGAATAATATTTGAAGGTGTATGTTGAAGGAAATATGAAGATTGCTTTTGTAATAGAGAATAAGTTTTGTAAGGCCTAGTGGTTTTAGATTGAATAACACGAGGAGAGTAATTTGAACAAGTTCAAAGATTTCATAAAACTTGATTTAGAGATTTCAGATCTAATTTAAAACAAGGTGAAAGAATTTGGATTTAAAGATGATTAAGTGGTTAATATTGAGTGCTAATAAATAAAAGTGTATGCTTCATGAGTAATATTTTGGAATTTAGGAATTGAGCCTATGATGATTATGACAAGGTCCAATCATAATAACAAAAGGGTATAAATTCTTGGTGGTAGTCATATAAAGATTGATTTTCATATTTGGACTTATGAGATAAAGATATGATTGGCAAATGATGATTAGATAAGCTTCATGGTATCAGAGAGAGATGAATAACTTGACTTCCCTATGAAACTTTGTCGTTTGTTTTCCCAATCAAAAGGAGAAAATTGACTTATTCCATATCTTTGAATTATCCTTTAAAAGTTTTCAATATCGTTGAATCCTAAGTCCCTTGATCACGACCAATCGACTTTGGTCATCTTTTCTTATCATATTAATATCCTGGGTCGTACTCAACTGAATTAAATTTAATTGTGACCTAGATCTCCATCCTTGGATGCTCGTGCTCAGACTTCGATGACCTTGTTCTCCATCTTGCCCAAATCTTGATTTACCCAGAGATTGATCAACTTAGATCATGTTGAGACTAAATTTTCTTTTATATATAACGTAATTGGATTTCAATGCTATTGACAGTCGTACTTTAAACTTTTAATTTTGATCGTCTTTAAAATAGTAACGCGTTATAGTTAATTTCTAGTTGTTTTTCGATAATCACCAGTTTTCATACAGGATGATCGACTGCTTACAGGCCATGGCCAGAGTCGGTCCCAGTGCACAGCTATAGTTCTGGATGAGACCGAGATTGTACTTCTCCTTCAATTGCTCAGGAGGTATTAGCAGCCTCACCGGAGAGTTTTCCTCCATCTCTTATCCTTCAAGAGAGGGCTGCAGTTCAGCCGAAGACTGAGGGCCTCCCTTTGCTTCCTGGAGTGGTATCCAACGCCATTCCTGATAGGGCTCAGATTTACAGACTTTTTCATGATGTGTGGGAGGTACAGAGACTTCAGGCTGAGCTTATGAGAGAGCAGAGTCTCAGTATCCAACTATTGTGGGACTTTATGCATTTAAGAGGAGAGCCTAGTCCCAAGAGAGCGAGGAGCAATGTATACCCAGAGCCTCAGGAGTACCCCGACTTCCAGCCTAGACCAGCCTATCTAGATCAGACTGTCCAGCAGAGGCCAGTTGAGCAAGTGCCTACCTGTGCTTACTGTAGGAAGCCTGGTCACATATGGGACTGCTGCAGGAGGAGACAGAAGTTGTGCTTATTTTGTAGGTCAGCTGCACACAAGATACGAGACTGTCTACTGCACCTGCCGCTAGTCGAGGCCTAACTCCATGAGAGAGTTCCAGCTACCAGACCTAGTAAAGGTGAGTTCTTGACCTATACCTTATCATGTCTTCATGATTACTGTACCCTACCATATTGTTTGTATGTTTTGATACCTTATGACTACTTTTGATCTAGTATGACTATAATGGAAAGATGATGAGGTTTAGACTGATATTACCTGCCATAACCTTGTTTGACATCTTTCCAACTGCATGATTTAGATAAGTTTTCTTAAGAGTATGATTGTTGGGGGTTTGGCCTAGAAGGAGTACGACCACTTTAATTTTGAGGACAATTATTTTAAGGAAGATAGATTTGTCACACTCACTTCTTCTAATTAGGGGTATTTTAGTCATTGTGCATTATTTTGAATTTATTTAAAATATTAATTAAATTGAGTGTTGTGTGGTTTAGATTCGTGTTTTGGTAGGACCAAGATTGTATAACCTTAGTCAACCTTGATTAGAAGCCTAATAATATAATTAGATTTATTATTGGCTTTTTAGATTTAATTTAGAATTATTATCTATTTTAAGAATTATTTAATTCATTTTAGCTATTTCCATTAAGCCTTTAAAGCTTTTTGTCAATGGGCCTTTTTAGTAACTTGAGGAGTGCTTGGACCATGACTAAACCCTAACCGAAATACCCCCATGCTTGGCCGACCAAACACAGCAGACCCCCTTCTCATTGTGTAGAAAACCTAATCTCCTTCACAAATCCAAAACCCTAGTTTTTTCCTTCTCTTCCAAAGGCCCCGCTCTCTCGTATCTTAACCAAATCCTTCCAAACAAAGTGCGTTGCGACCGTTGGTAGGAGAGGAACCTGATGGAGACTTGCTAGCAAGGGATCGGAGGCGTTTGACTGGAGGAAAGCGACATCGACGTGTTTTGGAGGCTTGTTTCATTGAGTTTTGACACTCAATAGGTAAATCTATTTAAAACACTTGTTAATTCTATTTTTCTTCGTAGATGCATCCATATAGGTACCAGAGACCTGTGCATGAAGTTTGGTAGGTTTGTGATTTCGTTTGATAGCCGTATCGGACACGTGGCGGTCCTATCGAACACGTGTTCGACGAAATGCCACTTAGAGCTGAAAATTGTTATTTTTCGATAATGTTTTCACGAATTTCTTGGTAACATTATTTGTAATAACTTTCATGAAGATAGATCTTGATTCTACACGATTTCAGTATCCGCATCGGACACGGACACGCGTGCACGAGGTCCGTGCACGGCCCCGTGCATGCCTTGCTGTCTGTGCGTCATAACTAGACGCACAGGGCTCCGTTTTACCTGAAATTTTTTGGGCGTGTGGGGGCAACCTCTGCCCACATGCTACTATAATTTCACGATGTTTTATTAAGTTTGTGCAGAGAAATTCAATACGCACGGTTTAGCCCGTACTGTGCACGCGGCTAAAAGTGCCACTGACATGTCCTTCATACGCGAACATGACACGACGAGGACCCATTCCAGGAGCACAGGAATGAATCCCTATACCTGGACTACCCAGGGACTTGATCCCGAGTCACGTCGTGGCATGTGTCGCGAGCCACGTGGCTCGACACGCGCCCACAGGCACGAAAGCGCGCACGCACACAGGCCGCACGGGTTCCGCTTGTCTGTGTCACGTAGACATGAAGTGGTGCCATGTTCGTATATCCTAGACCTAGCCCAGGACCCTATCTAGCTACGTGCACGAGCACGAGGCTTCTCGCATTGTGTGCGACGTCCAATCGGGCGAAATGCACGTGCACGTACACATTTCGACTTGCATATCCGGTTTTCCGATATGCACTCCGTGGACACGATACGGACATGGGTTCGACCCCGTGAGTAAACGAGCACGTCACGCACATAGACACCTTCGTGTTTGCCATGTTTCGCGGTTTCTAGTTGGGTATTTTGTGATTTGGGTCTCGAGTTGAGTTTTCGGGTTTTGAATATATATATATATATATATATATATATATATATATATATTGAATATATATATATATATATATATATATATATATATATATATATATATATATATTGAATTGATGTTTGTCATAATTTGATTTTCTGAGATTTTAATGATAATTTCATAGTTTATAATAGGTTAATTAAGTTCTGGACTAGCGGGGAGTGGTCGTTGGGTTATACCCTATTTTATCTACTATTTTTGTATATATTTGGGTTTTTTTCCTCTTTATGTATGTATATATATATATATATATATATATATATATATATATATATATATATATATATATATATTTGTGTGTGTGTGTGATATTTGTGTGTGTGCGTGTGTGTGTGTGTGTATTTCATATATATAGCTATATGTGTATAAATATATGCATTGGTGAGTTAGTCGAGATACGTAATCTCAGAGTCGAGTTTCATTTCCCCCTTCAACTGACCAACTTTCTTTACTCATATGTGTATATGTGTATATGTGTATATGCCTATGTATATATATAAGTTACCTATGTATATATATAAGTTACTTATATATATATATATATATATATATATATATATATATATATATATATATATATATATATATATATATATATATATATATATATATATATATTATACAAAACACAAAGGTTTTTGAATCCTAGGGCTGACTGTGCCAAGATAAAGAGTGGTTGGGATTTAATCTTGGTGAATCAACGGTTGTGGGGTTTTATGGGGGAAGAGCATTATTGGTAGTGGAGTTTTATGGGGAAGAGCATTATTGGGAGTGGGGTTTTATAGGGAATCCAAAGATGGAAATTTAATATTTTGATGGTTGGAATTTAAAATTGGGGGTCCAAAGAATCAAATTAACATTAACATTAAAAAAAAAACTAAATAATTACAACAAAAAAAATTACTAAATATAGCCCAGAACTTTTCCATTCACCAAAAAGAAAGTTCGGACTCCAAAGCTCGGACTCCAAAGAAAAAACTAAATATAGCCCAGAACTTTTTCGTGGAGGCACATAAAACGCTCGGACTCCAATCGAACTTTCTCCTCCGCACAGAACTTTTCCATTCACCCCCTTCACCAAACGGAACAGCTTTCTCTCATGGGGAATCGTCGCACTGCCTCCTCTCTGCCGCCTCATCTGCCCAATTGGTAACCCTGCCCGCATTGGGGATCCCGCGCTCACAGCTTCCTCTCCTCTTAAACCCTCACGCAAAGCTTCCTGTCCTCTCCTTTGGTAACAGAATTGGGCTGAGCTTCCAAACCTCTTCTCCAGCGTCGTCGGCGTGCTCCTCGGCTCTTCCTTCAAAGGAACCGTCGACGTCAGAGAGGAGGTACGCCGGTCCGTCCCTCTCTCCCTTTCAATTCCTTAGTTGTCTCCAAACTCCAAGCTTTTTTTAAATGGGTTCTGATTGGTTTTTGTTTAGATCAACAGAAAATTGATTCTTTTGTAGAGAAAAGAACCAAATTTCGGTTCTTTTTGGTCTGATTATTGCTGGTTTCCATAATTTTCGTGTGAATTTTAGTAAATTTTCGTGTGAAATTCCTTTGGTAGGTCTAATATATGAAATTCCTTGCATTGAAATTGTTTAGATTATAATGTTCATTTTTTTTGCCCATGGCATAAGTATATATGAACCTTAGATTGTTGTGCAATTCTGTATAGTAATTGCTTCCAGACCTAGCAACATGAACCGTGCTTGAAAGGTTTTGAGTATGTTGTGCAATTCTGTATAGTAATTGCTTCCAGACCTAGCAACATGAATAAATATTAAAAGGTAAAAGAAACCCACATATTTCATTATTGTATATGATTGGATCCATAGCTGACGCCCCTATTAAAAATTAAACTTATAATTTATATCTATCCCATCTCCAAACATTTTGCAGTCTACGGTTTCTTGACATTCGAAATGTTGCAAGGACGATTATTGCTGGTTTCCATAATTTTCGTGTGAATTTTAGTGGGTTTTGAGAAAAGAAAGAACCAAACTTTTGGTTTTCTTTGGTAACTTTTGTATTTGGACCAAAAGGAAGCTACTGGTTGGGGTGGGTATTGAGAAAAGATCAAACTTTTGACTCTGTCTGGTATTCTTTCTTGGTCTTGGTTGGAGTAAACCTAGAAAAGTTTGATTTTTGGTGGATAATTGTACTAGGAATGATTTGTATCAAAGTATCAATATAATAATCTGTTGGATAGTCCAATTTTTTATTTTCTTTTAGAGCGATCCTTATTTGAATAGTATGATTAATTAACCTCTGAGCTTCTTCATCTCAACTCCTAAACTCATGGAGTTTTGGTGTTAATGTCATGGAGATGGAGTTCAATATGGTATCTATCAGGGACACCAAGTAGAAACCTCTAGGGTTTCTTCTCTGATTTGGAGGAAGCTAGCATGTTTCTTTTCTTCAATGTATCTCAGGCTTTATATGTAAATATGGTATCTCAGGTTTCTTCTCATATTCTCCATATCTCAGGTTTCTTCATCTCATATATACAAAGGGAAAATATCTCAGGTTTCTTCATCTCAGGTTTTCCATATTTCCATATTTTCTATATCTCAGGTTTCTTCATCTCAGGTTTCTTCATTTACATATCTCAGGTTTCTTCAATGTAGAAACCTCTAGAGTTCAATATGGTATCTGAGCAAAATAGCAAACAAATTAACATGCTAAAAAAGAGAAATATAGCTAAAATATATTAACATGCTACTACAGAACTTTTAATCTCAATCTCACATCCATTGGAAAAATAATCAGTATTCTAGAATCAATACACAACAATATAGTTAACGTTGGGCCTCTTTTACCACGAAATCAGCAGAAACTTCATGCAACAAACTTAATCTGGTTAAACAAAGGGTGCAAATTAAATCAGCCAGCACAGTAAACCCTTTGTATACTGATCATCCAGTGATCAAGTACCTCATCAGAAGTAGCATGACAAACTTCAGAGGAAATAAGCTCTAATTCTATATATGTTCCTCATGCAATTACATGAGTAGAATTGTTTCCTAAGCATTGATACAGTAGCTGGATTGCCACTGCCAGTGAGTCCATAAAGGTTTGCCCCTTCCGATTGTCCTAGCCAAACCCTCTTTAAGACTAACCAAAATGTGTTCGTATCTTAACATAGCCAAAACCCACAAACAGCTCATAAGCCTTCAAGTTAATATTAGCGTTCAAGTTATAATGAACAAAATCAACAGGCATATACAGTAAAGGCGTGATGTAATCAACTACTACATCCCCTACTAATCATTACACGAGGAAAAGTATGTCATATATTTTGATATCTTGATAGTGAAACGAGAGACACTTCACATTCATTTGTTACTTTTAGCATGTTAATTTGTTTGCTATTTTAGCATGTTAATTTTAGTGGGTTTCGTGTTAATTTTAGTGGGTTTTTTATTTTCCTTTAGAGCGATCCTTATTTGAATAGTATGATTATTTAACCTCTGAGCTTCTTCATCTCAACTCCTGAACTTATGGAGTTTTGGTGTTTATGTCATAGAGATGGAGTTCAATATGGTATCTATCAGGGACACCAAGTAGAAACCTCTAGGGTTTCTTCTCCGAATTGGAGGAAGCTAGCATGTTTCTTTTCTTCAATGTATCTCAGGCTTTATATGTAAATATGGTATCTCAGGTATCTTCTCATATTTTCCATATCTCAGGTTTCTTCATCTCATATATATACAAAGGGAAAATATCTCAGGTTTCTTCATCTCAGGTTTTCCATATTTTCCTTATCTCAGGTTTCTTCATCTCAGGTTTCTTCATTTACATATCTCAGGTTTCTTCAATGTAGAAACCTCTAGAGTTCAATATGGTATCTGAGCAAAATAGCAAACAAATTAACATGCTAAAAAAGAGAAATATACTCTATGCTACACAAAGAAAAACAAATTATTTAGTTTCTTGCAGAATCAGTGAATTTATCAATTACAACTGTGAGTAGCATGCTATAAATGAAATAGGAGTCATCCTTATCGATTGATTTACCTGCGAAGATACGTTTTCTTCTTTTACGTACTTTTACAAGCTTCCTATGCTTTTAAAATTGGTTCTTTTGTAGAGAAAAGAACCAAATTTCGGTTCTTTTTGGTCTGATTATTGCTGGTTTCCATAATTTTCGTGTGAATTTTAGTGGGTTTTGAGAAAAAAAGAACCAAACTTTTGGAATGTTTGAGATGGTCAAGGAGAAATGTAGGCCAATGTGAGAATCTTTTATCAATCCTAGGGCTGACTGTGCCAAGATAAAGAGTGGTTGAGATTTAATCTTGGTGAATCAACGGTTGTGGGATTTTATGGGGAAGGGCATTATTGGGAGTGGGGTTTTATGGGGAATTCAAAGATGGGGATTTAATATTTAGATGGTTGGAATTTAATATTTTGATGGGGGCCTCATAATGGTTGTGGATGAGTATTATTGAGAGTGGGATTTTATGGGGAATCTAAAGAAAAATCACATACAGCAGTGGTTGTGATTTATTATTTTGATGGGGGCCTCATAATTATTATTGTTCGTTTAAAATTGGGGGTCCAAGATTTTGAGGGGGAATACCTTAAATGAACCGTGCCCTATGGGCACGGGTTATGACTAGTATATATATATATATATAGTCTCATAGTTAAATATTTAGATATTGTTCTCAGTTTTGAACCCTCACAACAGCCCTTTGTCGACACACACCCACACGAACCTCTTTTCACAAGTAAGGTTTTATATATATATATATATATATATATATATATATATATATATATATAATATATATTATATATATATATATATATTATGTATATATATATATTTATATATTTATATATATATATATATATATATATATATATAGCTCACTGTTTGTGTGTGTGTGTGTATATATATATATATATATATATATATATATATATATATATGTATATATATATATATATATATATATATATATATATATATATATATATATATATATATATATATATATATATATAGCTCAAATATATATATATATTTTACCCACACGAACCTCTTTTCACAAGTATAAATATATAAATATATAAATATTATATATATAAATATATAAATATTATATATAAATATATATATATATATATATATATATATATATATTATATATATATATATATATATATATATATATATATATATATATATTTAAGAAACCCCCTCTTATTATAAATCAAGGCTCAAAATGCTGAAGCCTGACACGTATACAAGAAAAAGTATACCACAAAAGGAAAGTGTGAAACCCATAATTTGCAAATAATTATTAATTAATGTTTTTTTCGAAAATTATTATTACTACTATTAAACTTATTATAAATATCTTTGAGTGAAAAATGATTTCGAAAAATTAATTATAACATGGCTTTTGATTTCGACCCAGACCCGAGTTCGAGCCTGAGCCCAAACCCAAATCCCATTTTTTCCAAATTCTGATTCTTGACTTGGTTTATTGTTAATTAAAAATATATAAAAAAAAAAAAAATAATAATAATAATAATATATATTTTGGAGCTGGTCCACGAGGGACCAGCACTCTCCCAACACCCACCCACGTACACCCTTATTTTTCTTCCCTTCTTTTCCTCACACCCCAACAGCAGAAACCCCCACTCCTCTTTTAACTCCCCTCACCTCCTCCCACGTTCTCCAAACAGAGAGAAACTTTCTCAACAACTCCCACACACAAATACACTTCTCTCATTCTCTGAGAACCCATACTCACCTAATCCCTCTTCTCTCTCTCTCTCCTTTCCTTACTTTTTCTTCCTGGAGAACCCATTTTCCCCGACCGAGCTCACCCCCCTAGCCCTAATCCGAGCTTCTCCGAACCCTCTCCGCCCGCGCCCTCGGCCTCTCCGCCCGCGCCTTCGGCACCCCGGATCCGCGCCCCGCCGCCTCCAGCGAGCAGATCCGCCCGTCCGCACCCCGACACCCGCCGGCCGGGTCCGACCCCGTGTGCGCCCCGCCGCTGACCCCCGCGGCCAGCAGCCCCCGCGCCCCTCCGGCGCGAACCTCCGGCCAGCCCCTTTGGTCTCCGCCACCCTCTCTGTCCAGCACCCGGCGGTGCTCCTCCCCGAGCCCGCTGTCCCCGAGGTCAGCAAACCCCCGCCTCCACCGCTGTCAGCGTTTCCGCGGCTTTTCGCTGCTGTCCAGGACCCTTTCCGTGGGTTTCCCCGCTGTCCGTGGACTTTCCCGCGGATCGGACCTTCGTCCTGCTGCCGACGCTGTTTCGGATCTTTCCCGAGTAATCCTGCGGCTCCCCGACCAACGGATTTTGGGTAATTTCTGTTAATCAGAGTAGTTCGTCCCTCCCGTGAGTCAATGATGATTGATCGGTCCCCCGGTTCCCTCCTGGGAATCCGGATAGCTGCGTTTTACATTTCGATTAGCTGCGTTAGTTTGATTGCCTGTGTTTTATTTGCTGGGTTTGCGTGAATTGGATGGATATTGGATTCCCGGATATTTCGGGAATTATTTCTATGGTGTTGGAATTATTTTGGTGGATATTTCGGTGGACTGTTTTGGTTGGAAATGGGTTTTCCCTGGTTTGGGACATTTTGCAGGTGTTTGTTGGCGTGCTTTCCAGTTTTGGGTTTGTCCCGGAATAGAGGAAGTGCTGCCCAAATTTTTATAAAATTATATTTTTATTAATTTCAGAACTGGCTTTCGAAAATGATTTTCTAAACCGATTTTCGGGCGACGACCGTACCGGTCTGTGGGCCCCGGCGAAATGCAAACGCACCGGTCCGACCGGACGTTGAGGCATAAACCGAAATTTGAGGATTGGACCGAGTCTGAGACTCCTAGCTTATTTTAATTATTTTATTTTTAGGCTAATTATTATAGTCTTTTAATTCCCGCATTTTAATTATTTAACTTCAGTCATTTTCTTAAATTAATGTAAAAGAAAGATGTATCGGGCATAAGCCCACCCTAGGACCAGTAGCTGTGCCCATGTATTTGTGTAGCGTAGTTATTTTCCTTTCTTTTTCTGGTGGATGTGATTTGGGTGGATTTTGGATTGATTGCATATTCGTAGTTTAGGACGTAATTTACGGTTTAATTACGAAGTTAGCTAAAATGAATAAAATAATGTTAATTCACAGTTTATCACTAAAAAGAAATTGTATTTTAATATTACAAAACACAAAGTTTTCCAAATCATAATTGATTCTCGCGATTTTCCAAATTGTATTTGATTTTCGGGATTTTCCAAATAAACCAATTAACCGGCCTAACCAACGCACGTAGTTGTGACGTAACCGTTAGCTGTAATAAATACAACTTAAAACCTGACTAGGACTTACTACTAGAGATTGCAACTAGCACATTTAGTCTGGTTATTCAGGAATCTAAGTCGAGTTCTCAACTGTAGGAACTCGAAGTTACAACTGACGTTCTTCCTCGGTACCGACTCGTCCTTCCAGTCAATCTAATACAAGGCAAGTTACGATTTGTGTATTCCTGTATTTTATTTAGTAAAGTTAAGATGCATGTTAAACCACACTGCTGGCACGGAACTCTACCGACTGTTACTGTTACTGAATCTGGGACTGGGGGAATAGTGTAGACGTTTATGACCAAAGCCCCTACTGAACTGACTGTGTTAGCTTACCCCTCTCACACACGGGGATAAGCCATATCGTATCGCTAGGATACTACTGATCAACCCAAGCCGGTCATAGACGTTTACATATTCAAATCACACTGAACTGTTTTAAACTGCTGAGAATACTATTTCAAACTGTTTACCCTGCACTTTTCAATTACTACTTAAATTATGAGATGCATATTTCGTTCTTGTTCCCTCCTGACTGGAGACAACATTTTAGGTCACACTGAGGATGACGAGCTATACTATAATAGCTATTTTGATCCGGTCCTCTACCCCGCGACGGTACCGGAGCCGTCTCCGGAGGACGCTGATCCTGGGGCGACAGAACCAGATATCTAGATAAATTTCCTTTCCAGCATTTTTGTTTTGGAGTTTGTATTTATTTCTGCATTTTCATTCCCAGATGTATTCTGAATATTTTATTTAACAAAATTTTAATTTCGAATAATAGTTGTGACAAATGTATCTGGTTGTTGTGTGGTTGCCTGCTACTGAACAGCTTACTGCCGCCGTCTCATCAACGGCGCAGGCTGGACATGATCCGACTAGACCCAAATAGTTGGGATCGGGTCGTGACATGTTTTCAGTGGTGGCCCATGCAGGTCGCAACAACAACAACAACTTAGGAAAACCTATCTAGAAGCAATTAGAACACTAGAACATCAATTTGTCACGACATAGGACCGAAATATTTTATTATTAAATATTTTTGGGTGATTATAGACTGATAGGCTACCTTGCTTATGAGTGCGTCCTAAACCAACCAAGCCCAGGGTCTTTCCCCTCGCGGCTGTTTGACCGTCCCCTTAATGCATCCAGTGAAGTTTTCCTACACTGGCAAATCCTACCTCATCTCAATTGAATTGCAATTTCCTGGTGGATTATTCATTTTATTGCTCCACCAGTACCAGCAAACACCTTCCAAATGTTTGCCCTATTTCAATAAACCCTGGAGTTCCAGAAAGCTCAAGATGAAGCCCAGCAGGAACAGAAGAATATCACGAGAAGAACGTTATGATGTAGCCTTAGTTATTCCCAACCAGTTAGAGCAGAACTTTTGTCCTAGGAAGGATACCCCTGAATCTAGAAGATATTGGGTCCCATAGAGTACTCTACTTTCCGGCAGTCTTGCAGTAAGAAGCTATGGGCTTGTAACTAATGCAAGAGGCCTGGTCATCAGGCCGTTAGTTGTCGCCAGAGATTGGGACAATGTTTGGCATGTGGACCTGCTAAACATCGGGTAAAGGACTGCCCTTATCTGTCTATCAAACCAGATCTCATATTCCAGCAACACCTGTTAGGCCACAACCTAAGGACCCTCTTCCTATCCAGCAGATCCTGCCCCTTACAATAAGGCATGATGCGTACTTGAGGTTCATAGAAAAGGAAGCAGTTGGAGACTGCACATGCAAGAGCCAGAACCATGAGGAATAGTACTTGGAACTGCAGATTAGCATCATCTCTTTGGAAGTTGTAACAGGATGTCCTTAGATCAGTCATAAGAGTTTTGCTGTAATTCTCCTCATGAATAGAAGTTTTTAGCTACACCCTTATAG
This sequence comes from Iris pallida, assembly GCA_029216955.1. NCBI lineage: Eukaryota > Viridiplantae > Streptophyta > Magnoliopsida > Asparagales > Iridaceae > Iris > Iris pallida. Next base: position 77,837 of record JANAVB010039176.1, on the reverse strand, counting down.
CAGATGTTTTCCCTGATAATCTCCCCGGATTACCCTAGATCTAGACATAGGATTCACCCTTGACTTAGTTCCCGGCTCTTTTCCTAAATTCTAAAGGATGTTACAGAGTCAACCCGAAGGTGGCCAAGAAGATGAAGGACCAGATCAATGAAGGCTCTAGGATTTATGCAGAATGGAACTTTACCTTAGGGGGGTACCTATCTTGCTTGTGCCCAGAAGGATGGAACTGTTTGATCTGGTTGTATGGAGATAGGTGTTTCGAAGTTTGATTTAAGATTTGACTACCATCAAATCAAAGTCAGGAAATAAAGACATTTCCAAGACAGCGATCAAACACCAAGTATGGGTAGTTTTCAGTGGTCAGGACGTTAGACTGGCAAATGCTTCTGCTGTGTTCATGAATCTCATGAACAGAGATTTTTATGAGTATTTGAATCGGATTATCTTCTCCATAGATAACATCCTGATATATTTGAAGACTGAAGAAGAGCATGAAGAACACCTGAGGGCATTTTGGAAACTTTTAGGAAAAAGAAATTCTATGGTAAGTTATCTGAACGTGGATTTTTGACAAGGTGTACTTTTGGCCATGTGGTCAAGAGAAGAAATTTTGATGGGAGATAGCTGTTGTTGAAGAGTGGTATACCCCAAGTTCAATTCGAAAGATCCTTGAACTTGGCCGGCTACTATCAGAAGTTCGTGAAGGATTTTCGCCAAGATTGCAGAGTCAACGACGAAGCTCACTTGGAAGAATGAAGAGTTCATCTGAACGAGAAGTTTGCCTGTCGGCATTGAGGAGCTGAAGAAGAGACTTACCACTACACCAATCCTTGCGCTACCCGCAGGAACCGGTGAGTTTTCAATTTACAGTAATGCCTCTGGAAAAGGACTGGGTTGCGTTCTTCAACAACATGGGAAAGTAATCGCTTACACATGTAGGCAACTACAGACTCATGAGAAGAATCACCCCACACCTAATTTGAATTGCTGCAATTATCTCTACTTTGAAGCGTTGGAAGCATAATTTTTATGGAAAGGGAGTGAAAATTTATATGGACTACAAAAGTCTGAAATATGTCTTCACTCAGAAAGGGCTGAATGTTAGACTAGGAAGCTGGCTGAAGCAGATGAAGGATTTCAAAATCAACCTGCAGTACCTTTCAGCTAAGGCTAATGTGGTCGCTGATGCACTTGGTCGATACTGATGGCGAAGTCCTTAACCAAGGACTAGCACCTGCTAGAAGACATCGAGAAATTTGGACTGGAGGTTAGACTACCTGGAGATAGAAGGACGGAGCTGGATGATGATTCAGTATTGATGAAGTTCGAGGCTGAGGGATAAAAGCCAAGAGAACGTAGTTTCAAAACAAAGCACTTTGCAGGCTTAGAGATCAAGTGTTGGCAGGAACACTTGAGGGTTTCTAATTTAATCAGCATTGGAACTCTGAAGAATGGTGCGAGACTTAGCGTATCGGCTGACAAACGGAGGAACGAGTTGATGAAAGAAATGCACCCGTCGCAGTATTCCATAAATTCAAGAGATAATAAGATGTAACGGATATGCCTCCATTGATTGGTGTTATGGAATAAAGAAGAACAATTCCAGGTATGAGATTAGATGTGAATTTGTAAACATGAGGAATTTAGCAAAAGGACAACAAGCTTGTTGGAGCCACTGGACAATTCGGAGTGGAAGTAGAAGCTTATAACAATGAACTCTGAGTAAGGATTGCCTTGTTCCCAAGGAGGGAAGGGCACCAATTGGATTATTATAAACCGACTGACTAAGTCAGCACACTTTATGTTCCTTCAAAGTTGGTTTATCCACTAAGAAGTGGGCAGCATTGTACGGGAAGCACATCTACCAGATTCATGGAGTACCGCGGGAAAAGCAATCAGAGAGGTCAATCCAGACGCTTGAAGATGTTTGAGATGTTGCGTCTTGGATTTTGGTAGGTCTTGGGAAGACCAAATTGCATTCGGTGAAGCTTTTCCTACCAGAGGAAACAATCAGTTTTTTTTACGGAGCCGAAAATCGAGGCCAGATACAGCAGGCCATTTGAAGTTAAGACGTGTTGGAAGTAGCATACCAGTTAGCTCTACCAGCTAATCTCACAGCTCAGACGTTACATTTCGGATCCGAGTCACTTTTTGGATAATTCAGAGCTCAAGTTTGGATTTAACCTTTCAGTGCCAGAGAAACCAGTTGCAAGTCCTAGTCAGAGTAAGAAGAAGATCAGAATTCGAGCCATCGCTTATTTTCTCATCTTTTCGTTCTAAACTTGACTGATGCTGACGAAGTTAGCCTAGTTTTGCAAGCTATCTCTTTATCAAGCTTGATCATGACGATATCTTATTGGGTGCACCCACTAATATATTGTCTAATCAGGACCGGTGCATGATGGTCTGATCAACCTCGTGTACTTTGGTTCGCTTTTGTTTTCTTTCTGCATGGATGTCACCATAAATGAAACTTGTCCCTAAATCATCTCATCCATGACTGCCTTGGAAATTCTTATGGTTGGACCTGAGTTACGGGCGCAGTACCCGTACATGTTTGTCTTTCCTACCTTACTTTAATTTCGAGGACGAAATTTTCTAAGGAGGGAAGATTGTGAAACCCATAATTTGCAAATAATTATTAATTAATGTTTTTTTCGAAAATTATTATTACTACTATTAAACTTATTATAAATATCTTTGAGTGAAAAATGATTTCGAAAAATTAATTATAACATGGCTTTTGATTTCGACCCAGACCCGAGTTCGAGCCTGAGCCCAAACCCAAATCCCATTTTTTCCAAATTCTGATTCTTGACTTGGTTTATTGTTAATTAAAAATATATAAAAAAAAAAAAATAATAATAATAATAATATATATTTTGGAGCTGGTCCACGAGGGACCAGCACTCTCCCAACACCCACCCACGTACACCCTTATTTTTCTTCCCTTCTTTTCCTCACACCCCAACAGCAGAAACCCCCACTCCTCTTTTAACTCCCCTCACCTCCTCCCACGTTCTCCAAACAGAGAGAAACTTTCTCAACAACTCCCACACACAAATACACTTCTCTCATTCTCTGAGAACCCATACTCACCTAATCCCTCTTCTCTCTCTCTCTCCTTTCCTTACTTTTTCTTCCTGGAGAACCCATTTTCCCCGACCGAGCTCACCCCCCTAGCCCTAATCCGAGCTTCTCCGAACCCTCTCCGCCCGCGCCCTCGGCCTCTCCGCCCGCGCCTTCGGCACCCCGGATCCGCGCCCCGCCGCCTCCAGCGAGCAGATCCGCCCGTCCGCACCCCGACACCCGCCGGCCGGGTCCGACCCCGTGTGCGCCCCGCCGCTGACCCCCGCGGCCAGCAGCCCCCGCGCCCCTCCGGCGCGAACCTCCGGCCAGCCCCTTTGGTCTCCGCCACCCTCTCTGTCCAGCACCCGGCGGTGCTCCTCCCCGAGCCCGCTGTCCCCGAGGTCAGCAAACCCCCGCCTCCACCGCTGTCAGCGTTTCCGCGGCTTTTCGCTGCTGTCCAGGACCCTTTCCGTGGGTTTCCCCGCTGTCCGTGGACTTTCCCGCGGATCGGACCTTCGTCCTGCTGCCGACGCTGTTTCGGATCTTTCCCGAGTAATCCTGCGGCTCCCCGACCAACGGATTTTGGGTAATTTCTGTTAATCAGAGTAGTTCGTCCCTCCCGTGAGTCAATGATGATTGATCGGTCCCCCGGTTCCCTCCTGGGAATCCGGATAGCTGCGTTTTACATTTCGATTAGCTGCGTTAGTTTGATTGCCTGTGTTTTATTTGCTGGGTTTGCGTGAATTGGATGGATATTGGATTCCCGGATATTTCGGAAATTATTTCTATGGTGTTGGAATTATTTTGGTGGATATTTCGGTGGACTGTTTTGGTTGGAAATGGGTTTTCCCTGGTTTGGGACATTTTGCAGGTGTTTGTTGGCGTGCTTTCCAGTTTTGGGTTTGTCCCGGAATAGAGGAAGTGCTGCCCAAATTTTTATAAAATTATATTTTTATTAATTTCAGAACTGGCTTTCGAAAATGATTTTCTAAACCGATTTTCGGGCGACGACCGTACCGGTCTGTGGGCCCCGGCGAAATGCAAACGCACCGGTCCGACCGGACGTTGAGGCATAAACCGAAATTTGAGGATTGGACCGAGTCTGAGACTCCTAGCTTATTTTAATTATTTTATTTTTAGGCTAATTATTATAGTCTTTTAATTCCCGCATTTTAATTATTTAACTTCAGTCATTTTCTTAAATTAATGTAAAAGAAAGATGTATCGGGCATAAGCCCACCCTAGGACCAGTAGCTGTGCCCATGTATTTGTGTAGCGTAGTTATTTTCCTTTCTTTTTCTGGTGGATGTGATTTGGGTGGATTTTGGATTGATTGCATATTCGTAGTTTAGGACGTAATTTACGGTTTAATTACGAAGTTAGCTAAAATGAATAAAATAATGTTAATTCACAGTTTATCACTAAAAAGAAATTGTATTTTAATATTACAAAACACAAAGTTTTCCAAATCATAATTGATTCTCGCGATTTTCCAAATTGTATTTGATTTTCGGGATTTTCCAAATAAACCAATTAACCGGCCTAACCAACGCACGTAGTTGTGACGTAACCGTTAGCTGTAATAAATACAACTTAAAACCTGACTAGGACTTACTACTAGAGATTGCAACTAGCACATTTAGTCTGGTTATTCAGGAATCTAAGTCGAGTTCTCAACTGTAGGAACTCGAAGTTACAACTGACGTTCTTCCTCGGTACCGACTCGTCCTTCCAGTCAATCTAATACAAGGCAAGTTACGATTTGTGTATTCCTGTATTTTATTTAGTAAAGTTAAGATGCATGTTAAACCACACTGCTGGCACGGAACTCTACCGACTGTTACTGTTACTGAATCTGGGACTGGGGGAATAGTGTAGACGTTTATGACCAAAGCCCCTACTGAACTGACTGTGTTAGCTTACCCCTCTCACACACGGGGATAAGCCATATCGTATCGCTAGGATACTACTGATCAACCCAAGCCGGTCATAGACGTTTACATATTCAAATCATACTGAACTGTTTTAAACTGCTGAGAATACTATTTCAAACTGTTTACCCTGCACTTTTCAATTACTACTTAAATTATGAGATGCATATTTCGTTCTTGTTCCCTCCTGACTGGAGACAACATTTTAGGTCACACTGAGGATGACGAGCTATACTATAATAGCTATTTTGATCCGGTCCTCTACCCCGCGACGGTACCGGAGCCGTCTCCGGAGGACGCTGATCCTGGGGCGACAGAACCAGATATCTAGATAAATTTCCTTTCCAGCATTTTTGTTTTGGAGTTTGTATTTATTTCTGCATTTTCATTCCCAGATGTATTCTGAATATTTTATTTAACAAAATTTTAATTTCGAATAATAGTTGTGACAAATGTATCTGGTTGTTGTGTGGTTGCCTGCTACTGAACAGCTTACTGCCGCCGTCTCATCAACGGCGCAGGCTGGACATGATCCGACTAGACCCAAATAGTTGGGATCGGGTCGTGACAGAAAGACAGGGGAGAAGGGCGGTCGCAGCCGCCAAAACTAAGTGATGTACGTTTGCCCTAATGCCGGAGATCTGTGGGAGCAGAGTGAACTCCTTTTGCGACATTGCCGATGAATTTCCTGGATAAGCTGATCGGCAGAATATTGGTGTCCCTCGTATCTCGCTTTGTTGCTATTTTTCCAGATTGTCCAGGTAGCAGCCGCTGCAACGATCTGGTGGCCGTGGAAGGCGGCTCCCCAGTGGGCCAGAAGATCGATAAAGCGCCCGTCTCCTAGAGAAGTGTTGTAGTTGTGATTGATGGAGCTCCAGATTTTGTCAGGGAGGCTTTCCTCCCGGAAGATGTGGTCAATAGTTTCGGTCTGGCGCTCAGTGCAGCAATTACAAGGGGACGCCAGGCTGAAACCGATAGATTTAAGGGTGTCGTCGGTTGGCAGATTCTTTTTTATGACTCTCCACAAGAGGAAGGACCATTTCTTAGGGATACAAGAGTGCCAATAACGCGTGATGAATAGGTCTGGCCCGTTCTCTTGGATCGTGAGTCTCGTCGATCGTACAGAGAAGGCTCCAGAGGCTGCCGGCGACCACTTCAGTTTGTCTGTGTCGGGCCCAATGATAAGTTCGTGCTGACGAATGCTGTCCACTATTTCGTTGCCAGACCAATCTCGAATCCTGTCCCAATTCCAAACGTTATTGTTGGGGTTCCAAAGGTCTTTGATCTTGCTATTTCTGGGGGAATCGGTAATGTTTGGGATAAGGCTGTCACCTATCCACCTTTCCAGGAAGGTGTTGGCCTCGCCTGAACCCAATTGGAGTCTGATCGCGGGCTCTGCCAAATCTCAGCCTCGTAAAATACGACGCCAAGCCGCAGAAGATCTGCTGTTAGCTGTGGCCGTCGCTGGATGGATGTGTTTGAAGTACCTGGCCTTCATAAACTTGGTCCACAGGTTTTGGCTTGTGCATAATTTCTACCACAGTTTCATCGAGAAAGCTTTGACGATGTGATCGAGTTTGGTGAAGCCAAGCCCGCCGTTCTCGATCGGGTTGGCCATAGTGTCCCAGCTGGCCCAGTGGTGTTTGTCTAGCCATTTGTTGTGCCTCTATAAAAAGTTACAAAAGATCTTCTCAATCGACGCGATAACCTTCCTGGTCGAAGAGCAGGCCGCTAGGGTGTGGATGGGGACGGAGTTGAGCACATATTTGATGAGGATAATTTTACCTCCTGGGGATAGGGTGGCGTTATTCTATCCTTCGATTTTGTTCCTGATTTTGGTGATCAAGTTCTCGAAGATGCTGGCGTTAGATTTCCCGTACACCAGAGGACAGCCGAGATAGTTGAAAGGAGGATGTGCCACCGCTATAAAAGTTAGGTTGGTGAGTCTGGTCGTATTCTAGATTTTGATGCTGTGGTGGGCGTAGATGACGCTCTTGGAATGGTTGATCTTCTGGCCTGAGCATCTGGAGTACCGCTCCAGGGTATTGTGAACCACCTCCATCGATCCGATGTTCCCGGATGAGAAGATAAGTAAATCGTCGGCAAAGGCCAGGTGGGTGATGGTGGGGCATCCGCTGGCAGTATGGTAATGCTCGAAGTTAGGTGTGTTGACCATGTTGTTAAGGTTTCTGCTCAGGGCGTCGGCTACAATGATAAAGACCGTGGATGATAGAGGGTCGCCCTGTCTGACTCCTCGGCTAGATTTGAAAAAAACTCTTAGATTGGCCATTGATAACTGTGGAGAACCATGAGTTGCTGATGGATCTCCACACGATGTTGGTCCAATTCTCTGAGAATCTGATAGCTCTGAAGACCCATATCATGAATTGCCAATCGAGTCTGTCGTATGCCTTTTCTATGTCGATTTTGATGGCGATGTTGCCCCCTCTGGCTGAAAATTTTATACAGGTGATAAGTTCTTGGGCCAGCATGATGTTGTCTTGGATGTTCCTTCCGCGAACGAATCCGCTTTGCTCCTACGAGATGATTTTGGGGAGAGTTTCTGTCATTCTAGTAGCGATGATCTTGGAGATAATTTTGTTGGTGAATGTACAAAGACTGATGGGTCGGAAATCACGAAAGGAATTGGGGTTATCTTCTTTCGGGATGAGGATGAGATTGGCGTTGGAGATGGCTTTGGGGTAAGGAGCTCCTTCAAGGAAGGCTATAGCCGCTTCGGTGATGTCCTGCTTGATAATATCCCAGCAAGTACGAAAGAAGGTGCCAGAGAAGCCATCTGGGCCGGGTGCGCTATGCGCGTTCAAGGCCCAAACCGTGTCTTTCACTTCCTGTTCAGATAGAGGGCGTTCCAGCAGCGCATTGTCAGAGTCGTTAATGATGATGGGGATTTGGTCAAGGAATGAAGTATCTTTGTGCACCGTCTCCTTGGAGAATAATTTGGTGTAGAATTCTGTGGCTGCCTCTTGGATCCCTTTTTGGTCAGATCTGATGATGCCTAGCTCGTCCGTAATATGGTGTATCGAAAGTTTGTTTCTTTTGTCGTTGATGCAGGCGTGGAAGTATTTGGAGTTTTTGTCCCCGTCGCTGTCCCATTTCAGTCTGGCTTTCTGCTTCCAGAACTCGATCTCGACTTTGAGCCTGAATTTGAGCATGGCCTTGGTTAGATTCAAGGCTCTCCTTGCCGCAGGGGATCGGTCGGAAAGGAATAAAGCTTCTGCTCGGGTGACATCGTCCTCTGCGACGTGAATCGCTTGGAAAATGTCCACAAAAGCTTGTTTGCTCCAATTGGAAAGAGCTTTTCTGGTGGCTTTGAGCTTGTTGCTGACCAGAGTGAGAGGATTAGGGGAGTCCTGACTGTTCCACGCTTCTGCCACGATGCTCAATAATTGCGGGTGGTCGGTCCAAAAGTCGAGGAATTGGAAGTTCTTTTTGGATGGGTGGGATTTGTTTTTAATTTCCACCAGGTGGGACAGGGTGGAGGTGATCCTCATACCGTGCCAGCAGGCGTTGTTTAGGGCACTGTCCAAACGGGAGTATTGGCGACGGTCTCCGTCCTGCATGTTACACCAAATGAATTCGCTGCCTTTGAATTGGAGGGGAGTGAGGTGTACATTGAAGATGAAGTTGTTGAAGTCTTGCATGGCTGATAGTGGCGTGTGACGGCCTCCAATCTTCTCTTCTCTGCAGGTGATGGCATTGAAGTCCCCTATGCAAAGCCAGGGTGTGTTGGTGTTGTGGAGATAGGTGTCGAGAAGGTCGTTCCAGAGGTGTTTTCGTTCTGCGTTGACACAGCTACCGTGAACCGCTGAAAGGATAGCCCGCTCCGGAAGGGTGGAGTAAGTGATCCAGCAGGAGAGTACTTGATGGGTGTCCTGAATGATATCGAGTTTAACTTCCTTTGACCCGAGAATCTAGATGTCGTGCCTGCCAGCAATAGCCGTTGGGAGGCCCAGAGCCAACTGTGTAGATTTTAGACGTTTGGAGGGGATTTTGGGTTCAATGATGATGAAGATGTCAATCTTGTGAATTTTTCGAAGACTGGAAATTCTTCTTAATATCTGTTTATTTGCCAGACCTCGAACGTTCCAAGATATGATGTTAAGCATTTAAGAGATTGTGGGGGTGTTTTTTGTTCCGCTTTGCGGCGGATCTGGTTAGGATGGTGACGGTTTTGTCGGTGCCTGTTTTGCTCCGTTGGGAGTTGGCCGGGTCTGCATTCGATGTTGTGGGGGGATTGTGGTTGTGGCGCTCGTACGGACCGAAGGGGGGCCTATCATATTGCCAGCTGAGTCGACTGCCATATCTTCCGAGGGAATGGCTAGGGAGTCGTGCGCACTCTCGATCAACAGTTTCTGGAGGGGGCTCCTGCGGCAAAGACTTGGAGGCCTCTCCTCGCTTGGTCGGGTCCGAGGATAGCTAGGGCATCTTCGACTGGGATTGCGCTGGGGGATTGATGAGTTTCGTGGGAGGGGGATGGGCTAGGGGGTCAGCCCCCTGGCTGATGGTGAGTAGTCGGTGATCTGCTTTGCCTGAGTCGGTGGTGACCTCCACTCGCGAGGAGATGGGGGAGGAGGACGGTGGCTCGGGGATGCTGGATCCTTCTTGAGGGCTTCCGGACTCCGGGTCGTCTGAGTCGAGAATGGCGAATTGGTTGGAGATCTCTATGTGTTGGGGAATGAAAGGGATCAGGGCCCTGCTCGGAGGTTCGCTGGAGGCTGGCTCTCTATTGCTGGAATCGAATCGAATGTGAGAATTCGGAAGAGGAAGAATGGGCGACTTAGGGTGCTTCCCCTCCGAAAGGTCGCTGTCTCTCATGGATGGCTTCTTTTTAAGCTCCGGATACAGGCGGTGACAGTGCTTAGGTAGGTGTCCTCTAAGGTGGCAGTGGTTGTAGAACAATATGTGGTTGTCGTAGAGGATTTGTTGGGTATGGGTATGGTTGCCTAGCTCGATAGTGATGAAGTTGGGTGGTTCTGATGATAGATCTAGTTCAACACAGATTTTGGCGTAGTGGGCTTTGGTGAGGTTACTGGTCTCGGGCGCCGAAGCCACGTACGTCCCGAAAGAGTTAGCGATGCGCTTTAGCACCGCAGGGACAAAGCAGATGAGAGGGACGTTGGGGAGGGTAACCCAAGCAGCCACCATAGCTGAATCTTCTTTGGTGTTGAAACTAGGAGACCACTTGATAATCTTCATCTGGTGGGTGTCGATCTTGCAAGTTCCCTTGGACCACACTGTCCTGTGATCGCGATCTGAGGATAGGTGTAGGAGAATGTGTCTAGGGTCGAGGGAGGCCACTCGGTAGTCAGACGAGAGATTCCATTTGGCGATCGCTTCCTGCACCTTAGGAAGTTTAAGACACCCGGAGGAAAATTTAAGGATAAAAGTGTGTGGAAAGGCCGCTGACAGCGATGTCAGTTCCATGTCGGAGAATGGGATGACGGGGGTGGAGGTCTCAGGAAGATAATCAATATCCGATAGCAGGACGTCTGGGAGGATAATGCCTTTCAAGGGGGAGAGGTCCGGACGAAGCATGGCGGTATAGGAAGGTGGGGACGGTGCGGAGGGAGCGGGGCCCGATGGGTCAAAACGGGAGAGCGGAGGGCCGCGAAGGGGAAGTGAAATCCCGAAATCGGGGAGGGGAGAGGGGGGAGAGCAGGGGCATGCCTCCCTGGCGAGACGGCGGGGGCAACCGGCCCAGGGGAAGAGGCTTGGAAAGCCACAGGAGGAGGGCGAATGCTGGAGAGGACGGGATCGGGGAAGGACGACGGGGGTACGGGGGCGGAGGGCGCCGCCGGAGGAGGGGAAGCGGGAGCTAAGGCGGACGAGGAGACGGGGGGTGAGGAGGGCGCTGGTGACGAGCTAGGGAGGGCAGAAATGCCTGGGAAGAGGGAGGGAGCCTAGATGGCCAGGGAGAATGTTGAAGGTGGCGGAAGGTCGGCGCAGCGGGAACCGCCGGGGGGGTACGCAAAGGAGGAATGAATGGAGGGGGATCGATTCGGTGCAGGGAAAGGAAGGCAAGAGGGGGATGGGAGGGAGGCGCCTAGGGGGGGCTGTATTGTATTGGAGCGCAAAGGGGGGATGGATTGCGCACGGAGAGGCGGAGGAGGGGGAATGGATTGCGCCAGAAAGGGTGGGGGAGGGGGGCTGCACAAAGGAGAGATGGCCACCGAGAGCCTGCGCAATCCACAGCTGCTACTCCAAAAGGGAGGACACGAGCGCCTGGAGCTGCGCAACAGAGGAGGAGAGCTCGGCATGCACAACAGAGGGAGAGCGCTCCGCGCAAGTGAGAAGGGACTCCTCGGGGAGCGCGTCCGAGTGGGAGAACCCGAGGTGCCCTGTGGCGGGGGGCCCGTTGCTTGATCTACTGGGGTAAACGCCTCCCGAGGGGGGGAAAGTGGGATTCGAAAAACTAGAGAGAGCGGGAACGGGAGGATGCTGCGACTGGAGGTCGGCGACGCCGGAGCCAGCGGATCCGAGCTCCGGGGTGGAGGAAGGCAGAGGATCTGCCAGTGAACTCGGCGGTAGGGATGGGGGGCCACTCCCCGGCACGGGATCTAGAAGCGCTCCAGGAGGCGCAGGGGAGGAAAAGCAGGCGGAGAGGGGGAGGTGGGATGGGGAAAAGGAGAGAAGCGATGATGAAGGGCGGCGGGGAGGAGCTGGCGGAGCAAGTCCAGCACCTCAGGGGGGCAGGGGGATCGGGGCAGGCGATCGGAGGAGGATGGCGGGGACGCACGCACGGAGAGGCGGAGGAGGGTGGGGAGGGAAAGGGGCGGCCGGCCTAGGCCGGCCAGCGGAAGAGGAACTGTCGCTCGGGAGAAAGGGGGAGGATGACCATGGGAAAAATCATATTGTGTGTATATATATATATATATATATATATATATATATATATATATATATATATATATATTTTTTTTATATATATATATATATATATATATATATATATATATATATTCGACCTGCGCCCTCTCGGGCCGGGGTCTCAGTGAGTAACCAATTGAGCTATATATATATATATATATATATATATATATATATATATACATATATATATATATATATATATATATATAGGTCAACTGGTTATATACATATATATATATATATATATATATATATATATATATATATATATAGGTCAACTGGTTATATACATATATATATATATATATATATATATATATATATATATATATTTTTATGTATATATATATATATATATATATATATATATATATATATATATATATATATATATATATATATATATATATATATATATATAAAATATATATATATGTATATAACCAGTTGACCTATATATTATATATATATATATATATATATATATATATATATATAATATATATATATATATATATCACACATGTTAATATTTTTTACTTGAAGAATACATCCAATAAGCAACACATAACCTCTCACATAACCTTCATTATTCCTCACAAAAGTTAGACTTCTAATCCAAGTCAAGGTAATGTAACTCGACATTAATTCCACCAAATTATATTTCGGTGTAGCACATAATGTGATGATCTAGCAGAGTTGCTAGAAATTTTCATATTTATTGTTTAGGTTGAGTTGTGACCAAACACATGAGTTACAACGATATTTAGAGACTTATACTTCTAGACGACAATCCATTCCTTATTCGGCCCTTCTCTTTCAAGATTGTATATTTATGTACTCAACTCATGACCGTGGTTTAGATGTTTTAGAATTTTGGCCTCCTTTCATCATAGAAAATTACAATTTTCATTATTTTTTCGGTGGTAGGATAGAGTAGTAAAATATAGTTAAAATACATTTTTCGACAGGGATAGTTTAATCCTATTTTTTGTAATAATCAGATAAAATTGGAAGGCAAAGTAAATTCCTGTGGCGGATAGGGAAAATCATTTTTCCCTAATGTTTTTCTACGAGAACTATTTTTTTCATGCTCCTTTCCTTTGGCATCAAAACCCAAAATAAAGGACTTTTCTTTACGAGGCCCCAATTTTGCAAACCAAATATGGCCTTTTAGGAACTCAAATTCAGCTTCTTCTTTCAATAAACCGTTTTTATAAATCCCTCACTTTGTTCTTCTTTGATGCATGAAGTCACCCATATTTTCTCAGAAACTTGGAAGACAGAAATAGCTTGTTTCAAACTTCTAATATGCCCGACCAATTGTGTTAAAAAGAAGAAACGGTAGTACGACTATGCTGCCCATGTTGGTATACATTCTCAAGAAAGATATTATGCGGGAGGTCATTTCGAAATACATTTCAGGCCAAGGACAACACTATTTCTTGATACTAAGTTTAGAAACTATTTCATTTCCACTACAAGGTTCTCAACTTATATGATATATGCTCCATGACTAGCATAAATATTGGAAGATGATTATGTTACTTTATAGAATTCTTAGTTTTTTCAAGCAAAGAGAAATTTACCTGAAGATAGCCTCTCAATATTTTGTATCAGGAACTAAGAACAATGTAACTTCTCCAGAATAAATCATATCATATTTATTTATTTTATTATATTGGATAATTCACACAAAGATGAATTTTTTGACAAGAAAGATATTATTTTCTCATCTTGACACAATGGTTTGATAACAAGAATTTAAAGGAAAAAAGGTCCTGATCCTTGGCCATCAGCTAGCTGGGGACATGCAGCAGCACGTGACCTTATTATTAGCAGTTGGTTGACAAGTACCACCTAGTTTATATCCAGCAAGCAAGCACCCATCTTTGCAGCTCGATAAGCAATAACCACCGCAGTGAAGTCTGACCACTGCAAAGAATTTATTGGTAAACAAAGAACTATTATCTCACAAAATGTCATGCATAAATAAAAAAAATCTTGCTTATTAACCTCTTCTATATATATCAACAGATTGGGAATAATTGTTCTTCTAATAATCCCTACCATTCTTGGAAGTATATATTAAGAGACATATGTCTTCCAATTTAGAGGAAGATGCAAAACGATTGAGCCATTATGGCTGTAGTTTGCTACATTTACGAGGAGAGAAACAACCTAATTTTAATAGAACTTCTATTGATCGTGATGCTCTCATCGGGAAGCTTGACCATTTGTTTCACTTTTTGGCGGGTGAAGCCTCCAAATCTAAGAAGGATATGAAGGGGAGGGACGGTTACCAATCTAATACAAAATGACCAGTATAGCAGTTCTTTCAAAATTTTACATGGGTTTATCATGGAGTCAGAATATAGTTTCTTCTTCGTCTAGAATATCATTAAAGTTCATTATTGCACATCTTTTTTATTTGTATATAAGTTTACGTTGAGCTGTCTTAGTACTTGTCATATTTGCCACTGGTACTGAATGTTCTATCTTATGATTTATATTAGAAAAAAAATTTGGTAGGAAACTTTTGTGTCCCATCTTTTAACTTAAAAAAAAGACTAACGAACAATGATATCTTCTAGGTGTAATTAAATTGGTTATACGAGACAAAGGAAAAAAAAGAAAAGCTTACTTGCTTGTGTGGTGGAAATCGCAAGCATGATCAGCATTGCAAACAGGAGGAACTTGTTGGATGATCCGAAAGCCATTTCTCTTGTTTTGTATTAGTATTTGCAGACAATGACTTGGATAGTTTGTTTATGGTTGAAGCTTTACCATTTATAGGTGAAATGGAGGAACATCTACATTACATTGAGCTAAATTTCAGTATATCTAGTTGATTTCATCCATTAATTTTTCGTAGGTTGATAATGTCCATTGAATACCTCTAAATTTAACGATGCTATTGTAAGAGCTCTACCACACAATTATCGGTAGAAGTCCATATCAAAGTGGAGCAAAGTCCTAGCAGAAATAGATACGAAAGTCCATTTCTATGATCCATCCATCCCTACGCTTTGACATCTTGTTGCGGACACACAGAGAGAGAGAGAGAGAGCAAGGGGGAAAAAGAAAAGGTTCTCCAATAGTATATGGAAGAATTATTTGTACCTCTTAGAAAAGAAGCCATCTAATTGTTGTGACATACGATATTTTCACATGAAACATGAGCTGTAAGATGAACAAGGTGTCCGGAATAAACTCAATGTATACATGTAAGCTTCAAAACTGATGCGCTAACGTGCTACGAAAAAAATTACCATCACTTATAGAAACAACTTTTTTAGTTGCTTGTTCTTTCTTTTTTTTAGAACCTTGCGCTTAGTTTAATCCGTAGATTATATGTCCTCGAATGCACTAGCACACTACAACTTTGATGCTTGAGTTTGCTGGGTGGTGGATAAGCTATCCAAACCTTTGATCGACCCGAACACACATTTAAATAAAATAATAAAATAATTAATAATAATTATTAGTTAAATATAGTAGTTATTACTAAATAATTAGTTCTAATTATTTTATTTAAATTAGTTCAAAAATAATTAGTATATTTTTAGCTAATATTAAATAATTAAAATAAGCAACAATAATGCACTAGTAATATAATTTAATACATTAAACAAACTTAATAATTTTGGGGTGATATTAATTATTAATACTTAAATAATTAAAAAGTTAAATAATTACTATTAATAAATTATCACCAATTTAGTTATATAAATAATAGTTTTTTTGTTATTATGATGTTTTTTTTACTTTTCTACCTCCTTCATATTTAACGTTTTCAAACATATATGTGAATTTTTCTACTTCCACATACAAAATATAATGTATGCAAATATTGTAAGTCAATTTGAGTAGGGGACTATTTGGTTACATAAAAGTAGTGTGAAAGTGGTTGTCTTTGTGCAGTTTTTGCATTGGATCATGTGTTGAGCCACTTCGGATGTTTTGGAAGGAATTGAATTGCCGATATAAAATCCCCAAAAAATAGTAGTTGCAGTTCATGCCGGCCAGCAATGGCTGCATATTTAATTAAAAAGTTTGACATATGTGTTTAAAACGCAGATGGAGAGATAGTTTTATTTTTTAATATTTTTCTACTTCTAATTAAGTGGAGGTCACTTTGGTATTATTTTATAATATATTTTTGGTAATATGCATAAATTTAAATTATTTATATATTATCATTAGATAATAAAATAAATTATTTATGCATAAATATTTTTTAACATTCTTTCACCATACTAATATTATTTTGTATATTATAATTAGATAATATTTTCTTTGGAAATATGCCTCACTATCAAAATAAAACATTATAGAGACGCAAAAAAAGTCGCTAAAATGTAGAAAAATGTCGCTAATCGTGATTAGCGACGTTTTAGTGACAAAAATGTGATGCCACATATTCCATATTTGCTAGCGCACAAAATGTCGTTGATGGTCGCTATAGCGACGTCTCCTAGCGATGAAAGCACGCCACTAATATTCTTGACGATAGCGACGTTTAGCGATGAGGGGTTGCTAATCCGCGACGTCACTATTTGTGGGTAAACATCGTCGATTATTTAGTACATAGCGATGTAGTTAGCGACGTATAGCTAAGAGGATGTTGACATGGCAGATTTGTCATGTCAGCAGTTTAGCGACTGTAGAAGCATGGAAAATATCAGAATGATGGTCTATGCGGCTCGGAACAGGAGAACCCCATACGGCTCATACAGGGGCAGTCCCATGCGGTTCAGAGAGACTCTCAGTCTCATGCGGCTCGGGGCAGAAGAATCTATACGGCTTACATAGGGACAGTCCCATGCGGTTCAAAGAGTCTCCCAGCCTCATGCGGCTCGGAAGTACATGCGGCTCACAAACGACCAATAGAGATATGCGGCTCGATCAACACCACGTGTCCCCGTGGGATCCTTTTACACAGCTAGCCATCGAGTAATGGCCTTATTTAATGCTCTGCCATGATTTGACACTTGACAACTCTGACATAAAGTGCCATGATGGTCCTGTCATAATGACAGACCCTTCGGGAATAGAAGAAAACTTTGATACGATCCGAGATTGCCACATGGCAGACTCCCATGCGGCTCAATCGAAGAACAGCTTCATGCGGTTGGCAGGAATCATCTTCCTGCGCCTCACCACGAAACCATCCCATGCGGCTCGCAAGTACTATACCTATGCGGCTAGCGGAGATGCTGTCTTATGCGGTTCATGGATAACATGCGGCTCTGGCAGGGTCCACCATTAAGACACGTGGCAGAGATTCAATTGCCCCTATGACTTGACAGCTGGTAGCAGAGTGATTATGGGATGCGTGGTATTAAATCAATCAGAGATTTACCATATCCCAATAACCATATTTAACGTTATCCTCATAATTAATGAGATCAGGTCATATCATTCATGATCAAGCCAATGGGACACGTGGTGAGAGATCCAAGCTTGACACAACCAATCATGAAGATTTAAAGCAATCAGCATTAATCACCCACAGGATTCAATACTATCCATATTTATGGCCCAGATCCTTCACCCTTAAGACTAATGGTCCAGATTGATTAAACATCAGGCTGCCGTCACTTTGAGAATGGGCAATCATCCAAACCCTAATGATGCCCCCACTCCTATAAATAAGCAAGGTGCCATTCCCTTGCGAAAAAAAAAGATAGACAGAGAGAGCTTCCCCCCTAATAATCAGAGAGAAAATACACAGAGAGAGAAGTCAGAAGAGCAATACGAGGAGAGCAAGAAGAGCATTTTTTCATCAACACCAACCATCTCGTCACAGGAGTCAAGGCTGCATACTGATCGTCCAAGGAGTATGGCAGGGCTGTCGTTGCCTTCCCGAGCCTCTATCGTCACCCCCCAGAATCTAAAATAAATATTTGTACTTAGACTGCTGTACCTAGGTTTTCGTCCCTAGGCTTCTTTGTATAAGCGAGTTTGTAACGTGAAGTAAAAGTCCGGTCCTCCGATAATTCTTCTGTTCTTTTATATTTCATGGCAAACACGATGGCGACTCTGCTCGGGACAAACTTCTCCACGGCTGAGGAGTTGGTGACACAGTCGAATGCAGCCAAACTTGGCTCCACACAACAAAAGATGGTCGTCCGCTTCGACCAACAGGCGTTTGAAGAGATGCTCTCCGAAGGAAGCGCTGGCCCGGTCTAGAAGCGCACCCGCACGACGAAGGCTCGCAAAGAGTGGAGGCCAAAATCATTTGCTCCCCCTCAAGCCCTCGATGGGATACCCTCTATTGCTCAATACGGCGAGAAGGACTCTCCTGCGGCCCCACTTCGGACCGTAGACAACTCTGCTGTCCCCAGGTCCGGCAGAAGAAAACACTATGATGCTGGAATTGTAGGGGCAGAGAGAAACTCTATACGATCCGAGCCGCATAAGGGTATTAGCCGCAGGGAGAAAGCTCATGCGACTGCATTCGCCAGCCGCATGAAGAAAACTTATGCGGCCACATCTGTCGGTTGCATAGTTTATGCGGCTACAGTTGCCGACCGTATGGATGAGACTCATACGGACACTAAAGTCAATCGCTTGCAAAAAACCCATGCGGCCATAGTTGCCAACCGTATGCGGCCAGCCTGCACGGTCGTGACTCCCAGTCGCACAAGAACAAATCATCCGACAGCAGAAGACAACCGCATGCAGACAGCCTGTACGGTTTCCAATCCTAGCCGCATAGCGTCCGTTCCACGCTCCTCTCGATCAGTTTTCGATCGTCTCTCATACGGTCCTGACCTTGATGGTTCTCTGGATGATAAACCAGACTCTGTGGTATTCAACTTAGACTCTTTCTATTACGCACACGCGAGTGCTAAAAAGAAGAAGTCTAGGGCAGCGCGGGCTCATCAAGCCCAGTCAGCTGCCCCAACCTCTGACTATCAGGGCGTCCCGTTGACTATCACGCGGGCCTCTGATGGGAAGTTGTATAGAACCACTCGAGTCCAGCCCCCGACGGCAAAAGGACAAAGTGGTTCCTCTGACTTGCGTGAGGCGATCCTCCACAAGCGCAAGGAAAGAGAAGGGGCTTCGGTGTGCAAAGAGTCCTCGCTTGGACGTCACTGCACCCAAATCATCGTCAACTGCTGTTGCAACAATGCGGCAGAGACGAAAGACCGGCCGTCAGTCTTCCAAAGACTACAGCATCCGAGCTCAGAGGACGAGGCACCTCCTATTGTCTCCTATAATTCCACTCAGAAAGTCCCCGCCGAGGGGAGAGGGAAGAAGACAAGCATCTCCAGCCCCAAGATATCAACCACTACAGCTAAGAAACTGTCGTCTAAACGGTTATCCTCTACCGGAGTATTCTAACATACCCGTTCAAAGACGAAATCTGCTGCAATAGAAAATTCATCATCCACATCACTGGGGGTCGTAGAAACTGAGGGTAGCACTCCTCCGAATATCTATAACAACCCAATGTTTCAAGGAGATAAGCCCGGGGAAATAACTCTCACATCAGGTACAACAGACGCTGATGTCCCCGAGGACATCCATGACTCTCAAGATGAAGCAAGCTATGAGGCTGGGGGTACCGTTCCCTCCGAGTCCGAACCAGAATAGAATATTCCCACCTACCCCGATGACTTCTCGGTACATGGGTATGACTCGGAGGGCACATCCTCCACCGTTCCTTCCATCACTCCTCATGTAAGGACGGTGTTCATGACGGACAGCAATCATGGTGGTTCCAGCGATCGCCAACGCATCGACACTTTGGAGGCTATACTACAGGCCTTGGTCAAGTCTGTAGATGAAATCAAAGCCGCTCTTCCAACTCTGCAAAGAGGGACGCCTGGCCAAACAAGCACGGGTCCCGTGGTCAATGCGGACTCAAACTCAGCGGCACCGAACCCGGGCAATAATCCTCCCGAAATAATAGCCCCTACCGCGACAGATGAGGCCCGAGAAGTAAGAAGAGAGGTTCAGGAGCTCCGAGCCATGTTCCATGCCCGAGAAAACGCTCAAGACCTCAGAATGCGGCAACCATACCCTGCTGAATGGAGGGATGTTCCATTCCCACCAAGATATAAGCCGTTCAATATCAATCCGTATGATGGCAAGACCTCAGCAAGTCGGTACATCACTTACTTCGAGGTCACCACCGACCATCTGCCCCATGATGATTCTATCCTCACACGATTATTCATTGGGGCATTGGAAGGAGTCGCCTTCGACTGGTACCATAACCTGCCAGACAACTGCATCCACTCCTTCGCTGGCTTCAAGCGCTTGTTCTTGGAGAGATTCTACGAGGTAGGACAGGACGTCACAATGTCTACCCTCATAGACGTCGTCCAGGGAGAGAAAGAGCTGACGAGGAATTATATTGAGCGGTTTCGTCAAACCGTAATGAAGTTACCGTCTGGTAATCCGGATTCTTCCTTGATTGAAATTTGCCAAAAGAGATTACTCCCAACAATTAGTCTCTGGATGGGCGAGAGTCAATTCAAGGACTGGAAGGCATTTATCATCAGTACCACAAGTGCTGAAGAACGGTTGAGAAAGGCTCGCCAACTGGGGTTGCATATTTCAGAGGGAAAGAACAAGGGCAAGCGTCCCAACACCAACAACGACAATGGGAGTAGCCCCTCCAACAATCGGGACAACAGAGGCAAGCAGGCCATGGTGGCCGATACAGCCCAGAAGCCTGAGTCACAACCAGCAGACAAATAATGGCCTCAAATCACTTATTCTTTCAAAGACGGCCACGTCAAGCCTATCTTGGACATGCTCATACAAGGAGATAGAATTTAGCTTCCTCCACCAAGACAGGAGCCTCGGCAGGCAGATTTAGAGAATCCAAAGTTCTGCCATTACCACCGCTACGTCCACTATGCTACACACGACTGCTACCAACTGAAACGATACATCCAAAACCTCATCGATTCGAACGCTTTGGCCATAGATTTAGAGGAGGTAATCGTAGCAGCCAACATGGTGTCCGTACAATTTGGCAGCTTCCCTCCAACGAAGACTCAAGACGGTGTCATACCTATCCCTCTGGCGACGATAGAAATTGCTAATCTTCCGCCTGCTCGTGATCAAGCTGCTGGTCTAGTACCCCTCACCACATCGCGAGGAGAAATCATGTGGGTCCATCCGGACCTGGTCCACGAGGTGACTCAGTCCACGCCACCTCCCATTCACAAGAAGAGAAGTGGAAAAGTCAGATCTTGCCGTACCATCTCGGCAGATGTGGAAGAAGTCACGACCGTCTTTACTCGATCTGGAGCACAATCCCAACCTGGGGCTGAGAACTCGACTGATGATCATCCTCCAGCTACCACTGACGCTCCAGGGCCCCCTCAGCCTCCGACGACCGACAAGCCTAGGCCGAAGGAGACTCGCTTCTATAAATCCCAACGGAAAGAGACACCTCAGGGGCTGGAGAGGCCCTACAACTTCGATATACTAGCACAATTGGCCAATACACCGGCCAAATTGTCCTTATATGAACTCCTGAGGCTCTCGAAGGATGTCCGCGCAGCCTTGAGCGACGCACTCCAAAATGCCGACGCATACTTGGCTTAGGTCAACCTCACGGGAGATAATCAACCTGCAGATCTCCAAGACAGTGTGTGTACGGGAGCGATGCCCAATATCGTCTTTTCTTCGCAGGATATGCTCATCAAAACCAACCTGCACGATCGCCCGTTATACTACACCTGATACATCGGCGACGTAAAAGTGGACCAGATGCACATTGATCCTGGGTCGTCCATAAGCATCATCCCGAAGGGTCTGCTACATCATCTTCGCATTCCAATGCATCGCCTGATGCCTACAAGCACCGCCATCAGCGGTTTCAATTCGGGTAGGAGCTACCCAATTGGGAAGATTCGCCTGAAGTGTCAGATTGGCGATCTCCAATCAGAAGTCACCTGCTACGTCATAGATGCCGATTCTTCTTACAACATCCTCCTAGGGCCCCCTTGGATACACGATTACATGATCGTGCCCTCCACGCTGCACCAATGCTTCAAATATGTCGATAAGCATGGCTTCGTAAGGACAGAATTTGCCGATATCGTTCCCTTCAAGGGAGTCGAATCTTATTACTCAGACTCCTGCCTGTACGAAAAAATCAAAGAAGCACCTAGGTGAAGAAGATGTGCAAGCTCATGCCAAGACAGCCACAGGATCAGAGGAACCTCTGACGATCCACCTCCAGGCTCGCTAGCCAGGCAAGTCCGCACCTCTTACGGCCACTTTGCGTAAGGACGCGATCAGTCTCTCGAAACTAGAAGAACAAATGATAATCCGACTGCCGAGGTTGGGCCAAGTGCCCAGACCTACAACGGGGCCACTAACAATCAGGCTGCCAAAAATCGGTCAGCCGTAAAAGGAGAAGCTCAATCCCTCAGACAAGCCAATGACGATACGTCTTCCCAAGAAGAGTCATCACCCTGATGCAAGGCCTGGGACTTCTAGCGAACCAACCACTCCTCGTCCAGCATCGAGTACCAAGCTGGGGGTTGCTAGTCTGCCGACAACTCTACGTTCTGCTCCACCAGTTGAACCTCTGAAGATCAAATTGACCAGGTCGTCCTCTCAGTCTTCATTTATACAGGGGGTCGTCGAAGAAGAACCAGAGCTAGCCAAGTATGTGGCTGCCCACACTGATGTTCCCTCTGCGGATGATGTAATCCCCCTAGAAAAGATACCTTATTTCATCAATAAAGGACTATCTTTGAACTACATCGAGCTTAATAAGCTTTGTACAATGTACGCTATGGAACATGGTATAGGCACCCACCTACACACACAGGTGAAAAATGTGTACACCACAATCCAGCTTATTCCAGCAGAAGATGCGTATCGCATAATCGAGGGAGGAGATCATCCGATCATCTTCAGCCGGAAAGACGATCCGTGTCCCTTCACCAGAAAAGAAGTCGATCTTGGGTCAGATGCAGGGAGACTGCCTCTGTATCTTTATAGTCCCCAGGCCAAATATCTTATACAAAAACAGGGATATGATCTGGAGACTACACCAGGCTTGAACTACGGCACCGGACGGCGACTACCTTTGAAGCCTCCAGTCCCCGCTGGCAAGCCACGGGACTACTATAACAAAACTCGATGTGGACCAGGGTATGTAACTCCTACGACAACACCTGAGAGTTCGGATGAAGAGTGTGACTGGCAGTCACATTCAACCGGGACACCAACTTTCGACTCGGATATCAGCATCGGAGACATATTTAGACAAGTCCTGTCAGTCAATATGGCATTCTCCGACGCTTACGAAGAAGACGAAGACATTCCTGAAATCCTCGAACTAGAGCCGTGGGCCTAACAGCTGGATGCACAATAGGAAAAGCGGTTCGAGCAGAGAGAACCTCCTACCGAAGATGAGGTTATGCAGGTCGACCTCGGCAGCGAATCCTCTTCAAAGCCAATCTTTGTCAGTAAAAGCTTAACAGACAAAGAGCGAGAATCGCTACTGGAACTTATCAGAGAATATATTGATGTGTTCGCATGGAGTTATGAAGACATGCCGGGGTTAGATCCCGATATTGCTCTTCACAAGCTCAACATACGGCCAGATGCAAAGCCAGTCAAACAGCAACAACGACGCTTCCGCCCAGGTGTCATGGATGCGATCGAAGCCGAGGTCAACAAACTGATAGCCAGCGACTTCATTCGTGAGGAGCAACATCCCAATTGGGTCGCCAATATAGCCCCGGTCCTCAAGAAGAATAGAAAAATCCGAATCTGCATCGACTTTCGCAATCTGAATGAGGCATGCCCGAAAGACGAATTCCCCCTTCCTATCACAGATATCATGATTGACAACACACGCAGCTTCGAACGTATGTCGTTCATGGATGGATTCTCGGGGTACAACCAAATCAAGATGTCCCCTGACGACGAAAAGCACACATCATTTCGAATACCGATTGGCACATACTGTTACACAGTCATGCCTTTCGGTTTAGAGAATGCTGGTGCCACGTATTAACGAGCCACGAGTATCATCTTCAGAGAACACCTGCGCAAGACGGTGGAATGCTATGTCGATAACATCGCTGTCAAGAGTCGCTGTAAGGGAGATCATCTGCAGGACCTGAGGACGGTATTCGACCTGATGCGAGCCCACAATCTGAAAATGAACCCTACGAAATCTTTCTTGGGCGTATCCAGCGGAAAATTCTTGGGATTCATCATCACCGCTCAGGGCATTCATGTAGACCCTGAGAAAACGAAGGCAATCATGGAGATGGGTCCTCCGAGAAATCTCTGCGAACTCAGAGGCCTCCAAGGGAGGCTAGCTTACATCAGGAGGTTCATTTCTAACCTCTCCGGGCGATGCCGACCGTTCGTGCACCTCATGAAGAAATGAGTCTCATTCGTATGGGACGAGGAATGTCAGCGTGCTTCGACAGCATCAAAGAATACTTGTCAAATCCTCCAGTCTTGGTGGCCCCGGTTGCCGGAAAACCATTTCTGCTATATGTACGAGCAATGGAACACTCTCTTGGTGCTCTATTGGCACAAAACAACGATGCAGGCCACGAACAAGCCATATACTACCTCAACCGAATGATGGTTGGACCGGAGCACCGATACACTGCGGTCGAGAAGGAATGCCTCGCCTTGGTGTTCACTATTCAGAAGATGCGGCATTATGTCACAGGACAAACCATACATGTGATCTCACGAGTCAACCCTCTCAGAGTCCTCAAGACTAAGCCAGGGGCACTCAGCTCTCGCCTCGCTACATTTGCGATATTGTTGTCCCCCTATCATATGGTCTTCATCCCGCAGAAGGCTGTCAAAGGTCAAGCCCTGACAGACTTCTTGGCAGCCCACCCAGGATCGGAGTCATCCAGAATATATGAAGAGATCCCAGATGAGGTCGCCGACTCGAATACAACCACTCACGATAAAATATGGCGAATATTCTTCGACAGTGCTTCAAGAACTGGACCTAAGGGAAACATCGTCGTTGGAGTCGGGGTTGTATTGATTTCTCCTACCGGGCTCGTGATCAACCGTGCCTACTCTCTTACGGAACCCTGCTCTAACAACGTGGCCGAGTACAACGCTTTAGTCATCGGTCTCCAACTTGCAAAAGAGCTGGAGGTAGAATATCTTGAAGCATACGGCGATTCGCAATTAATCGTCAATCAGATTCGGGGATCATACAAAGTCCGCTATGAAGACATAATCCCCTATCACGAAATAGCGATCAACATCATCTCATCATTTGAGGTATTTTTCATCGAGCACGTCCCGAGACTCCAAAATATCGAAGCCGACGCCTTAGCGGGCCTTGCCACTTCCTTAGCAATGCCAAACCATACTCATCATTCGGTTGACGTAATAGGCCACGAATTGGTCTGCCCCAAGAACAACGTTCAATTCGTGGCAAGCTATTCTGCCCAGGCGGTCGACGAAGCACCAGACTGGAGATAGCCATTTATCGACTTCGTCGTCTACGACATCCTTCCAGAGAATCCAAAGGAAGCCACCTCCATCAGACGACGTTTTCTCAGATTCTTCTACGATATAGAGACAAAAATGCTGTATCGATGATCCTATGACGGGTTGTTACTTCGGTGCTTGTCAAACGCAGAAGCCAAAGAAGTCGTACGAGAAGCTCATAACGGTGTCTACGGGGCCCACCAGCCCGGTCCTAATTTGCAAGACCGTCTTCGACGAATGGGCTACTATTGGCCCACGATGGTGGCAGATGCGATAGATTATGCTAGAAAATACAAAGCCTGCCAAGTCCACGCGGACTTCATTCACCAACCATCCGAATTTCTACATCCGACAGTGGAGTCCTGGCCATTCGAAGCATGGGGAATGGATATCATTGGTCCAATCACCCCACCTTCCTCCCGAGGACATCGCTTCATACTTACGATCACTGATTACTTCTCCAAATGGGCAGAAGCTATCCCACTCGCAGAAGTCAAGACTTCAAACGTGATCAGCTTCCTTAAGCATCACGTCATCTACCGCTTTGGACTGCCCCGAAGGATCATCCATGATAATGGTCCGCAGTTTGTAAGCCACACATTCTATCGGTTTTGCGATAAGCACCGTATTCAGAATGTCGCTTCGACACCGTACAACCCTGCAGCGAACGGGTTGGCAGAGGCATTCAACAAAACAATCATCAAACTCCTCAAGAAGTTTGTCTCCTCCAGCAAACACGACTGGAACGAGAAGCTCGACGAATGCTTATGGGCTTATCGCACCACAGTTCTAACAGCCACCGAGAATACACCATTCTCTCTGGTGTACGGGAGTGAGACAGTCCTTCCATTGGAGACTCAGATCCCCTCACTACGCGTCACCCTCACACATCAATTGACGACAGACGAAAACCACCATCGCCGGCTACAGGAATTGTAGGCACTAGATGAAAAGCGCCTCTTGGCTCAGCAACGAATTGAGCTATACCAAGTACGCATCTCTGGAGCCTTCAACAAGAAGGTCAAAATCAGAACATTCCAAGTGGGCGATCTCGTTCTGGCAGTCCGGAGGCCGATGGTCATGACTCACAAGACCGCCGGCAAATTCCAGCCAAAGTGGGAATGCCCATTTATCATTGAGGCAGTATTCTCCAACGGTGCTTACCGCCTCTTAAAACAAAACGGAGACTTGCTCATGTTGCCCGTCAACGGCAAGTTCCAGAAGAAATATTATGTCTAAAGGACATTCTCTCCAGATCATCGAGTCATGTACCCGCTGGTACCGCTGAACTCACATCCACAATATTTCAGATTATCGAGTCATGTACCTGCTGGTGCCGCTGAACTCACCTCCATATTCCCTTCAGATTATCGAGTCATGTATCCGCTGGAACCGCTGAACTCACACCCACATGTACCTCAGAATACTTAGTCATGTACCTGCTGGTACCGCTGAACTCACACTTTCTTAATATTCTAAATTACCGAGTTATGTGCCCGCTGGTGCCTCTGAACTCACATTCCGGTCACTCTTTTAGATAGTAAGTCATGTATGATTATACCTCTGAACTTTCTTCCTGGAAGAGATCCTCCCTCATGATCCACTACCCGCACTCCCAGTGCACAAAAAGGGTAATCAATCCATAAATTTCCGAAACGGCTATGTCCTCATTACCTCTGAGTCGTTTTCACTTCCACCAAAAACAAACAGCCCCCTCGCATAGAACTTCCACGTTCTCCTACCTCTGATTCGTTCTATGTACCCCCTCTTCATTGAGCCCACTCCTGTCATGTCCTCATTACCTCTGAGTGGGAAGGCTCCGTCGAAGAAACCTTCATGCTTGCCATGTCCCCATTACCTCTGAGTAAGTATGTCGATTTCCTTTCAACCTATTATCTGTACCCACAACCAGAGTACGAAAAGGATAATAGGTCCACAAATGTCCTCTGTTGACCACAAATGTCCTCTGTTGACCACAAATGTCCTCTGTTGACCACAAATATCCTCTGTTGACCATAAATGTCCTCTGTTGACCACAAACGTCCTCTGTTGACCACAAATATCCTCTGTTGACCACAAATGTCCTCAGTTGACCACAGATGCTGTAATGGATCTCCAGTACACGCCCATCCATTCCCTATCATGCCTGAGAGCCTAGCTGCTCCTTGGCATTCTCCTGAATACCAAAAACTTCTATAGCTATCTTATCGTGAAGTTGTTCTAGGTATTCCTCTCCAAAACTTGTTACTCGTACCTAAAACCAAGGTACGCCCAGGATGACAGGTCCACAAATAATCCCCTAGCAGGTCCAAATCCACGAACACCACAAGTACAAAAAAGAAAAGATGAGTTGAAGCATGCTCATTTATTCAAAATTCAAAGTGCTACATCATTTGGGATCTCATCCCTTACAAGATGAAGACAAAAAGAAAAAAAGACAACAAAAGAAGACAGAAGACTGATCACTGCTCCGGGGCACATAACGCCATGAGACGGTCCGTCAGCAAGGCAACCGACCGCTCAAGCCTCTGTTTAGCTCGACGCTCCGCCTCCTGGCTCAGCACCGTCGCGTCCTCCAGATGAGCATGAGCTTGCCAGTTGTCCTCGAATTTCTTGAAAGCCCGCTCCAGGTTGACAGAAGATCGGGAAACCCTCTCGGCCTCCCGAGCAATTAACTCCTGTTCCGCACGAGCAACCCCTAGCTCTGACTCTAAGAAGGCCAACTCCCTTTGAATTACAAGAATCCGCTCCTTCGTGTCAGCTATTCCACGAGAAGCAGACTCTTCCCGAGCCCTACAAGCCTGACTTCGACGATCCAGCCTGTCATACGAAACGAAGAACTTGTCAAGGTCCCCCTGCACAACTGGCCCGACAGTATCTCGAGCAAGCTTGATCCTATCCCGAGCAGCAATAACGAAGCCCCGCTCCCGTTCAATCGCAGCATGCAAGCCAGCCTACCGTATCGCCAGTTATTGGGTCACAAGCTGATCAGCCTAGGCCAACTTAGGCTCCAGGAGTGCAGCCAACCCCACCCCGCCAGGAAGAGCCCTCAAAGTGTTAATCTGACCCCGAGCGCCCCGCAGAGACAGAAAAAAAGGGATCCCCCGTTCTACGGCAGCATCCACGCCCCTCTTTAAATGGCGATAGAAGCTGTCGACCATATCTTGCGTCACCTCGTCCAGAGCCTCCGAAGAAGCCGGTGTCAACGGGAGTGTAGCCGGCAACGCTGAAGAAGACGCAACAGAATCTGCCGCTCCTGCTACCAGGGAAACAAACTCCGCACGGAAGGACGCATGAACAACGACCAACTCCTCTTCAGCAGCCCGCAGAACTTGAATGCTCGACAGGGTCGAGAGGTCAATCTCCGTAGCCGTATAAGCAGCAGAGGATGAGGCAGAGACCATCGCCAGCTCCATTCCCATCTGCCCGGAACTGGCGGGAGGCCCCTCGACATGAAACGACGAAGGAAAGAAAACGCTCCTTTCCCCCAGATCGCGGCGGGCCGAGCCTTCCCCAAGAACATCAGCGGTAGGAAGTAAAGGGTCAGGACCTGTAGGGCCAAGACAACCATGAATCGATTTGACCCGGAGGATATGTTGATAGAGCAAATAAGCCCCCTCACTAGTCAATATTTGGCTTATCTTACCAGTGGAGGAGTGTGGAGGCTGAGGTTCGCCTACAGCCACCGCAGCCTCTTCACCAGCAGCCTCCGAGTTGAATATGATAGGCTCCTCCGCCCCAGCACCCTCGGAAGGGGATGCGACGAGATCGGTGTCGCCTTACGGAAATTCAGCAACCTCGAAGGCAGGCCCGAGGGAACCTTCGTCATCTCGGACTGGGGCCTCAGCAACTTGGGAGTCCTCAGCCGCCGCTGTGAGAGCCCCCGCTGAAAGGATCGCGGAACACATGCCACTAATCAAAGCAGCAAGGGCCGGATCAACCTCAGGGGCGGCAGACGGTTAATGGAAGGCCGGTTCATCAGACACCTACAAAGAAAAATGATTAAGTCGTACCCTAAGAGAAAGAAAACCATAACAAGAAAATGACTCCGACTTGGTCTTACCTCTGGAACATCGTCTGCATCTTCACCCCTCTCCGTAATAAGCAGTCTACGAGGTCCGACCGCAGCTCTCTTCACGAAAAGGGCTACTCCTCCGCCAGTAGACTCACGCCTGCCTCGCTTACACGAAGGACCAGGTACGGCAGGCGGTAGTTCTACCTGTACCACCTCCGGTACATGTGGCAACTGATCTACCGTCTCATCTAATACGACCGACGGTTGATCCGTCATTTTCTCATCGGCCATGATGGGCGGCTGGCCCGCCGTTGCCTCGCCACCAAAAGAAAGAGAGTCCTCGTCGTCCCGCTCGTTGTCTTTCTCAATTGTGTCAAAGGACTCGAAATCGGGCATAGGAACTCTATTCGCCCCTTTCTTCTTTGCCCTCGACACCGTAGCCTTCTCCGCCAGACGAGTGCCCACGATGAAGCTAGTCCTCGGGTCAAAATCGAGAGGAGGCTGATTTGCCGTAACATGATATAAGGCTGCCATATGCAAGATTTCCCCTATCACGTTTGCTACAGGAACCGAGAAGCTAGTTCGAGTATGACAAGTGTCATAGTAGCTCCATGCCCTAATACCATCGAGAATGTTACCCTCAAATCCCAGGCAGGAACTGGGATGCCCGAGGAATAGTTGACTGTACCCAAATTGACGGGCAAACCTACTGGGCAAGTAGGGCTCCAAGTACACAGTATTGTGATTACGATAAACTAAATGCGCCGGGCGAATGTTACGCAGCCAGAAACGCATCTTCTCAGGTAAGAAATGAGGAGGTCCAACACCATCAACATGAACACTCCTCACTTCCTGGTCGGTAAAACGGGGAACGGACACGAAGAAATAATATCCGTCCACCCTCGCCAGCATCCTCCGACACGCCGGTATGGTACTACATTCCCAAGGCTGATAGTGATACCTGAAAAGAAAAGCGTCGTCGTCCGTAATGCCATCTCCCGTCCCAGGCCTCATCAAAGACTGATAATGCAACAACAGCCATCCCAGCAAGTAATAATAAGGCAGCTCTATACGTTCAAAGTCCATCGCCACATCACGAGCGATGACCTTGGACGAGAAGGCGCGTAGACCATGCTGAATGCTGCACACCATAGCGGGAAGAAGAGCCAGCCTGACCCCAAAGGCCAACTTCACGACGGAAAGAATGAAGTGACGGCCGATCCTCTCGATAGCACCTGCCCCTCATGAGACCACACAATTGCGTAGCCATACCATTAAAAACCATGCCAAGAGTGCCTTCTTTGACAGTCGCCGAGTACTATAATAAAAATAGCTGAAGGAGTCAATCTGGCTCCCAAATTTGTCACCCTTAGACTTCGACCTCCTAGCAGTCGACACCAAGTCTTCTACTTCCCTAGGAGTTTGAAGATCTCGGGAAGTAACTCGGCCAGTAGCACTGAATTTGAAAAGATATGAGACCCAAGAGTTGGTATGGGGAGTGTCCCCTTCCGAGCTATCATTTTTCTGAATAGCCATTCGGTGACAGGTGCTATGATGACACAACAGTTCTTGATACACAGTGACGAAGCCTGGGAATCGTCGGTCTAAATCCTGGAACTCCTCATTCGTCGGAGTGTACGCTTCGAAGGGCTCGTCTCCCCAGGGGAGCTTGGAGACAGCATACATCTCGTGAAGAGCGACCCCAATTCCCCTACAGGTGTGAAGAAAGTTCATGTCCCATGATTATACATCTCCAGAAGGGCCATGAACAATTGCTTATTAATGGGCAACCCGTGGCTGGTACCCCGAATAGCATCATAAAGATTGACTTCTCGCAAAAATTCTCCGTCGTTCCGCAGAATCCACGAGGTCAGGTTAGCCCATGGGGGAATGGGGTGTAACCAGCTCGGCAGTACCAATCTGCCAACAGGATAGGACCCTTTACGAGCAAGCTAGCTCAGGAAGGTATCAGCCTGAGAGAGTGAGAAGTTAGGACCGGGTGTGTTGATAAAGGTACCCGAAACTAACCCCATCACGGATCGACTGGCCGGATCCTTGATCGTACGTACTGACCCAGTGGTTTTGTTGTAACGGATGTTACCAACAAACATCCCCGGTCTGGTTGGAGTGAGGGGGTCTGGCATCTGCCTGTCCAAAACGATCATGTTGAACAACGCAAAAGGGAAATGATGCTTCATAATGGAGATGTGAATCGGCATCCCGTCCAGATTAAAATTCTAACTCTCGGAAACATCCAGCACTCGGAAGTTTTCTATGATCAACGCATCCCCAAAAAGGAAGACCGGCCTCAGATGCTTCCCATTAGGCTTCTCGGAGCTCATCATGTCACTAAGGAATTGGAAAGATTGAACCCTGATAGCGTTTAGTCGCTCCAAAGGCTCATTAACAAGGAGCTTCTCTGACACTTGACGAACTAAATCGTTCCGTCGCACATCTATGGCAAACTGATTCAAGCCAACCAGAAGTTCCCCTGCAGGATTTACTGGCAGATTCACTGAAGAAAGACAAAAGAAACAAGGTCAAAAAGATAGCTGAAACACAACTACTCGATGCTTATGCGGCTTAATTCAGCATAGCCTTATACGGCTCAGTTTGAAAGAGCTCATGTGGTTCAGTACGAATGAGCTTATGCGGTTTGGTTCAAAATGAGCGTATGCGATTCAGTGCGGATGAGCTTATGCGGTCTAGTTCAAATGTTCTTATGCGGTTCAGTTCGAAATAGGCTTATGCGGCTCAGTTTAAAAGAGCTCATGCGGTCCAGCCCAGATGAGCTTATGCGGCTGTAAACAACAACTTTCATGCGGCTCAGGCCTGGGTCATATCCCATGCGGCTCGAACATGAGTCGGACATGCAACACACTTAGAAATACAGGCTAGCGCATAAGATATGCGGCGTAGCCATGACAGTTCATGTTGATGGTCCTACCAGCAATAGACGGGTGAACGTCGGGTTGAAACCAGGCACGTCAGTCGGCGAAGGAGTCGCCACGTTCGCCGCCGCAGTCGATGAAGACGCGGCCTTCTTGCCCTTCGCTGCCACAGACGACGACGCGGTCTTCTTACCCGTAGTAGCGGTAGTCTTCTTGGGAGCCATTGCCGATCATTGATAGGAGAAGACGAAGAGGAAGTCGGCAACAAGGAGTTCGAGCAAAGAGAGAAGGTAAAGAAACCCTCAAAGAATAAATTACTCCTATTTATAGGCGAAGGAGGCTCGTAAATCAACAAAAGCCTCGATCCACACGCCGTCTAAAAGAATAAAGGCAAAATGCTTCGGTCAAAGCAAAACTGACCCTTGGGATCCTCCCCCAAAAGGCGACGTTAATTCAAAAAACGAATCAAGGGCATTTAATGCAGAAGATTTGCACACGTGGTTGGGACTCGTGGCAAAAAGTCTATGCGGCCTAACAGCTCATGCGGCCAGATAAATCCGTGCGGCTGAACCATCTATGCGGTTAGCAAAGGCCATGCTTCTTATTCAAAGTATTTCAATTTTGCAAATTGAAAACTTTGAAGGGGGTCTTGTAGAAGCATGGAAAATATCAGAATGATGGTCTATGCGGCTCGGAATAGGAGAACCCCATGCGGCTCATACAGGGGCAGTCCCATGCGGTTCAGAGAGACTCTCAGTCTCATGTGGCTCGGGGCAGGAGAATCCATGCGGCTTACATAGGGACAGTCCTATACGGTTCAAAGAGTCTCCCAGCCTCAAGCGGCTCGGAAGTACATACGGCTCATAAACGACCAACAGAGATATGCGACTCGATCAACACCACGTGTCCCCGTCGGATCCCTTCATACAGCTGGCCATCGAGTAATGGCCTTATTTAATGCTCTGCCATGACTTGACAGCTGACGGCTCTGACATAAAGTGCCATGATGTTCCTGTCATAATGACAGACCCTTCGGGAATAGAAGAAAATCTCTGATACGATCCGAGATTGTCACATGGCAGACTCCCATGCGGCTCAATCGAAGAACAGCTTCATGCGGTTGGCAGGAATCGTCTTCCTGCGGCTCACCACGAAACCATCCCATGCGGCTCGCAAGTACTATACCTATGCGGCTCGCGGAGACGCTGTCTTATGCGGTTCATGGATATCATGCGGCTCTGGTAGGGTCCACCATTAAGACAAGTGGCAGAGATTCAATTGCCCCATGACTTGACAGCTGGTAGCAGCGTGATTATGGGATACGTGGTATTAAATCAATCAGAGATTTATCAGATCCCAATAACCATATTTAACGTTATCCTCATAATTAATGAGATCAGGTCATATTATTCATGATCAAGCCAATGGGACATGTGGTGAGAGATCCAAGCTTGACACAACCAATCATGAAGATTTAAAGCAATCAGCACTAATCACTCACAGGATTCAATACTATCCATATTTATGGCCCAGATCCTTCACGCTTAAGACTAATGGTCCAGATTGATTAAACATCAGGCCGCCGCCACTTTGAGAATGGGCAATCATCCAAACCCTAATGATGCCCCCACTCCTATAAATAAGCAAGGTGTCATTCCCTTACGAAAACAAAAAGATAGACAGAGAGAGCTTCCCCCCTAATAATTAGAGAAAAAATACACAGAGAGAGAGAGCAGTTAGAAGAGCAATACGAGGAGAGCAAGAAGAGCATTTCTTCATCAACGTCAACCATCTCGTCACAGGAGTCAAGGTTGCATACCGATCGTCCAAGGAGTAAGGCAGGGCTGCCGTCGCCTTCCCGAGCCTCTATCGTCACCCCCCAAAATCTAAAATAAACAATTGTACTTAGACTGCTGTACCTAGGTTTTCGTCCCTAGGCTTTCTTTATATAAGCGAGTTCGTAACGTGAAGTAAAAGTCCGGTCCTCCGATAATTGCTCTGTTCTTTTATATTTTATGGCAAATAGCGACGTTTAGCAACAGTTTGAGACATCGCCGGCACAGAATAGCGATGTTGTGATACACGATTAGCGACGTTACAAGACGTCGCTAGTCGTCGCTTAATGTCGCTAAACTTTTAAAGAAAATGAAAAAAATAGAATCATGTCCATTTATTTTGCATTCAGAATGTACATACAGTTTAAATCATAGTTTACAAATAGTAGACTCGGAGCAATCCTCCATAAAATTCCCTGGGTTCATCGACCCCATCGATGGAACACTCAACACCGGTAAGAAAATATAGAGTTATAATATGTCATCTATATAGAAAAAGGATAAAAATGTTCCAATAAACAAATCAATAGTGTCAAATGATAAAATAGTCATAAGATACATATGGAGACATGTCACGACCTGCACCAAATGTAAGGGCACAAGTGCGAGACAATGTCCAACCTACGCCGCAACATCGGCGGTAGAAAGTTGTCTAGGTTAACTATACTAACTAATATTTTATATCATAACCTATCAAGATATCTCAACTCCAAAAGTAGGACAAATAATGAAAATATTGAAACTCAATCATAATGACTATAAGGAAGATAAATGACAAGATAAAGATATAAAGACATGATATGAAATATCCAGGAGAATCAAACAAAAACATAATACAAGTCCAAGGAGAGTCTAAGAGTCTAATATCTCAAATAACAAGTCTCAAATAATAACATGCCAAGAGTCAAAAGCCGGAGACAAATCTGGTACTAAAATCTGGTCTAACTGAGTCGCTACTAGAGCAGGAAATATCATGTACAATAATCAGGAATTAACTTATCTAAGTGAGTGAACACTAGTTTCAACATGTGATCGACTTAGAAACTTGCATGGAAATTTATGGCCTAGTTAATTATATGTGCGGTGTATGATTAACGCTCATGAGCAAAAATATCATGCACGAAAAAGGTATGATCACATATCTACACTACTACTCACCGCTGTCACGACCCGCTCCCTAATAATTAGGTACGTGTCGGACACGCCCAGCCTTTGTCGATGGACACGACGAAGTAAGCTGTAACAATACTAAGGAAAACTCCAAGACACAATATAATATAATTATCACAGCTTCTAAAAATATTCCCAGAAAGATCACAACAATCCACCAAATCAATTTGTACAATATCATCCGGAGACAAATCCGATAAAAATAAAATATACAACGAAGAAATCTAAAATACAATATCCATATACAATCTCTAAACAATAAATAGTATCCTGAAACTCCAACGATGTCACCATGCTCCATATGGGCTCAAGCACCTGCAATGTATCCTATCAGAAAAAGAACAAAGTACAATGCTGACATAAAGTAGTCTACAATGTAATCTGAAATACAAGAGACAATTTGGACTACAATATGACACAATGTACAAGACTGGAATATGAAATTAAAGTACAGAAATGGAACAATGAACACGACAATCAATATGAACAAGACAATGAACACGACAATCAATGCAAGTATGAAATTTAAAATATTAAACTAATGTGTGACTGGCTGGAGACTGTAGAAGCATGGAATTTAAGAACCCGAAAGTCTATGCGCCAGACTACATGTGCCAAAGTTTGGACAAAGTGCTTCACAGCAAAAAGCAACAAATATAGACATCGAAAGAGGACTTTTTATTAACATATAAAAGTCTATTACATGTCTAAAAAAGATTATACAAAGGGGGAATTTCTACAAAGAAAGGATCCTAAGTCTACAAGCCAGTAGCCATTATGCGCCTCCAGTCAGGCACAGCAATCACCATGCGCCTTCAACCAGGCACATCCCACCATGTGCCCTCAGCAAGGCGCATCCCTTCAACAGCCCAGTTATGTGCCGCTCTTCCAGCCTGGCTCACCTGGCCGAGCAGGATGAGGGTGGCATTTAACCCCTCCATCCAGAGAAAGAGCCTCAAAACCCAAAGGAAGACGGTCGAGGCACAACCATTCCGATCTTCAGCTCTTCCGGAGTAACGGAAACAAGGCCCGTACATCCCTATCTTTGGATGCAACAGGCACCTTCTGCCTGCCTCGGAAGCCCTCAACTCCGTCTTTTGGATGTAACAATCACCTTCAAGTGCATCAACGAAGACACTGCGTCGCATCTTCACCCTCGGGAGCCTCTCGTCAACAGAATGCATTCGAGCACACAAGTTCATGTCAGAAAGACGTGAGAGAACGAGAGGCCAACCCTCTCTCCATAACACTATTTATAGGCCGGGCAAATCAAACCCATGCGCCAAGTGGATGCCTCTCCGAATTTCGTACAATGAATTTCCATTAAATGGATGAACCGGGCGCTTCGAATTCAGCCAAGTCAAAACGGCTATTTAAAGCACTTGAAGAACGTAACAGTTGCACCATCAAAGATGTCTCACAAAGCGGATGCACTGGCCAGACCGCGCATCACACAGACGCGCCCTTCTACATCAAGCACATCACACAGACGCGCCCTTCAGTACCAAGAGCATCATAGGGATGCGCCCCTATGCGTCCCCATACGCCTAGTGGAACGCCAACCGATGCGCCCACTCAGCTGTCCATCGAATGTCATAAACATTAAATGCTGAACTGACAGAGTTGGCAGCACGCCTTCCAAAGTCTGAACAGTCGGCAGCTTTTTCAGAAGACGAAGCATCGCCAACGTTAGCATCATTATTACTCCTCTCCGATGGCTGCTGCCACGTGGCCACCAAACCATCTCGCATGCGCCTCCGCAGCCATGCGCCCAAAACTGTATACGCCTCAAAAGCTGTGCGCCTCAGACTTTTCACTGATCCCTAAAGACAGAAGGAAAGTCACTGTTACAACTCTGCATGCGCCTCAAAAGCCATGTGCCCCAGACTTCTCTCTGATCCCAAAAGACAGGAGTAAAGTCATTACTGAAGCTCTGTATGCGCCTCAAAAGCCATGCACCCAGAATGGTTCGTGACTCCTAAAGGTTACGAGCCAAAGTCTCCTCATGCGTCCAATCCTAGGCGCATCCTACCCGGTCATTCCCTCCACCAAATCCGAGATCTCCGAGCCATGGGTCGACGACACGTGTCCTTTGACTCAACTCATCCAAGATCTCAGCAACAGAAAGATCTTCTTCTCTGCTACGTGCCGGTTCACAATAGCAACATGAAGAAGTCAACCCCCTCGATCAGGGCGCATCATCCATGCGCCTCCATCAGCAAAAAACATGTGGCGTCCCCGCGTACAGGCGCATCCTACATATGCGCGCATGAGCAGCCAGCCTGCAAAACTATAAATAGAGGGATCATTTCCTTCTATTACACACACAGACGGACCAATCTAGGTGCATACATATCAACCTCCACAGCAAACAGACAGAGATTTTGCACCACCAGAGAGGCAGATACAGACACTCAACGTCTTCCTCCTCTCAGTAAGCTCCAGTACCCAGAGCAATCCAGACCTTCAAAAAACCGATAACCGTCGTCAGATCGTCAACGGAGTCAACGCATTACAACTCACTCCATCGGCACAAGGGACCCAGATTAAACAAAAGTGTGCTCCTAGGACTACGTCTAAGTCCTATATTGTAACACTGTTCTGTTTGTATTAAAATTTACAATCAAGGAATTTTAACGGCAAACAAGCTGGCGACTCTACTGGGACCTTTTTCTCCTCCACCGAGAAAGCTGTGTCGCAGTCCGATGACGTGAAGGTGGGATCCTCCCATAAGATTCTGGTCGTACGCCTCAATCAACAGGCATATGAGGAGTTCATATCTGAAGGCAGTACGAGTCCTTCGAAGCGGCTGCCGAAGCCGAAGAAGACCCGCCGAGTCTGGGTGCGCAAGGTCGACGCCTCGGGCACCACCACCGAAGGGGATGCGCCAATCCAGCATTCCCTTCATGCTGACATCCTCAGCAACCAAGATGCGCCTGCTGGTGCAGTGCATCTCTCGGGGAAACGTGCGGCTAACCACATTCCCCAGCCATCTCCCTCTCAGGCGAGGAAGATGCATCGGCGGAGCAGGGGCGTAGCTAATGCCCCGCGTATCACCTCTGATATGCCACAGAAGATCTCTGTCTTTGACAGACTCACTCGCTATAGTGGCGAGGAGAATTTGGATTCTGAGTACTACGCGTCCCAGCGGCCTGGTACGAAGAAGTCCAAGGCAGCACGGGCCATGCGTCCCAAATGTGCTATGCTAGCAACAAGCCAGAAGCATGCACTCACAATCATGCGTGCTGCTGATGGTAAGTTATACAAGGTCGACTCGAGTGCTGCGGCGTCGAGAACGAGCCGACCTTCAAAGCTCTTGTCTTATTTGGGTGCATCTACTGCGTGTACAACCAAGTCGAGCAAGGCAAATCCAGTGGTCTTGAACTCCCGCTCCTCCTCCAGTGGTGCGTTCGAGGTCCATTCAAGTCACTCCAAATGCTGTGGTTTCCCCACTACTGATCGGGATGCCTGTTTGGTATTAGATCAGGGGGCGCAGCACTCACTTGACCACCCCGGCGATTGGCCTTGCCATGCGCTTGAAGGGGGTACAAAGGTGGCACTCTCCTCCAACGATCTGTGCAACGTAATTACTCACAAGCATCGATCAGGAGAGTTAACTGACAAGCACGATGTGCCTCTCACGGGGCATACTTGTGCTGTGGTCACCATCAACTGCTGTTACAAAGCGGCAGTCCCACCAAGGCAGTCGGTGTTCCAGCAGCTGCAATCATCGACACCCCTCCGACGTCGCCTCGAAAAGAAGGTGTCAACAGAAGAGGAACCAATGATTGCTTCATGCAACATTATCTCCAACTCCTCGTCAGTCTGAAAGACGACTGGCAGTCTCTCTTCCTCGTCCAAGAGCCAACCGAGAAAAACCAAGACAGCTGTCTCATCCTCCGGAGTGTTCGAAGGCACTCGAGCGAGGAGGAAGTTCTTGAAGGAAACTGGGGGTAGTCAGACCCTTGTCGAGCCTCCTTCCGAAGACGAGTGTGTCCAAAGCAAACTTGGGGCAGATCCTCGAGGCGAAGTGAGCCTCCCAGAAGCTCCTGAAGACGAGGATATCCTCCAGAACATAGGTGGGGGTAGCCTAGCATATGCGGACCCGAGTTCCGGTGACGAAGGGGCCATTCAAGACGGAGCTGAGGGTAATCAGGCCCTTGCAGATACGCCTGTGGTAAATGTTCTCCCGAACATAGCCGGGGGTAGCCCAGACGAAGCTTCAGGGAAGGCAACTCCCCTACAAGGGAGTGAGGCCGAGAGAGAGGCCTCAAGTCATCCATCCACTCTCGGCCGCGTCATGACAGTGAACGTGACAGAGGCTGATGTCGAGTCTGATGCGCCGCCAACAGACCTTGTCCAGCACATAGATACCCTGGAGGGAGGTCTCAAAACCCTCTCTGCCTCCATGCAAACACTGACTCAGGCAGTATTTGAGATACGGTCAGCTTTGACCAGGATGCCTTCTGCCGGTCCCGACCCAGGGGCCAACGGAGAATCGAGTGTACCCCTTTAACGGGTATCCTCGGACGCAGATCACCGAGAAGTACCTCGGAAGTCATAGCCCTCAAATGCTCCACATCCGGTGGTGCCATCTTTCCTGACTCCCAGCTCCATAG
Source organism: Iris pallida (assembly GCA_029216955.1). NCBI lineage: Eukaryota > Viridiplantae > Streptophyta > Magnoliopsida > Asparagales > Iridaceae > Iris > Iris pallida. The sequence continues at coordinate 37,940 of JANAVB010039176.1, read as the reverse complement.
AAGATGTGGTCGAGATGATCAGGGATCTGCGCGAGCGCTTTGAGTCCAAGACGAGACAAGAGGAGCGCCAGAAAATGGGCATCCCCCAGCCTTATCCCCTCGAGTGGAACAAGGTGGTTTATCTTCTAATGTATAAACCACAAACACTGACGCCGTACGACAGGAAGGACTCTCCTCGTCGCTACCTGACGTATTTCTAGTCTCAGACGGGACATCTTCCGAAGGAGGATGCGCTTCTTACCAGCATATTTGTTGGGGCACTGAAAGGAGTGGCGTACGACTGGTACTGCAGCCTCCCCGACAATTCAATATCTTACTTCGACGACCTGACGCGCCTCTTTCTCGACCATTTCTACGACGGCGGGACGGACATGACAATGGCGTCCCTTATAGAGATACGCTAGAAGGAGAAGGAAACAGTTCGAGTGTTCATCGAACGTTTCCGACAGGCCTGCTTCAGACTGCCCCCGGGCATGCCAGAACATACGCTTCTCTCCTCCTGCAGCATGAACATGCTGCCTGCAGTCAAGCTCTGGCTCAACTCTACTCCTCCTCCCGACTGGAGCTCCTTGATCATTGAAGTAGAAGCCGCGGAGAAGAAGGCAGCCAACGCTCGTCTTCTGGGAGTCAGTTACTCTGCCTTCGAGGACAAGGGAAAACGGCCTGCAACCAACAACCCCGCACGAGAGGCAAAGGGGAAGCAGGCATTGACTGTCAATGACTCAAAAGGTGCATCAGCACCTATTCAGAAGCCTCTGCTTGCACCGAGGCCGAAGGAAGTTTATTCGTTCAATGACGAAGACACCCTGCAGCTCTTTGAGATATTGAAGCAGGGTGACAAGATCAAGCTTCCGGACCCTAAGCGTCCCGATGAGGTTGGGAAAGTGGACAACTCGAGGTATTGTCACTACCATCGGTTTGTCGGACACCCAACCAAGGACTGCTACGTCCTCAAGAATTACATCCAGCGCATGATCAATGCGGATGTAATCTCCGTCGACTACGAAGAGAAGACGGTATCGGCCAACGTGGTGTCACTCCAGTTTGGCACCCTGCCGTCGACTACAACACAGGACGGCGTCGTTTCCATCCCTAAGGCGATAATGGAAGTGGTTAACTTACCACCAACCCGTGACAACGTGAGTGGACTCATGCCACTCACCACATCTCGAGGAGAGATCCTGTGGGTTTACCCCGATCTTGTCTCTGAGGTGACTCAACCGGAGGTACGCCCTACCTCCAAGACCAAAGGCAGGAAGATCAAGTCTTGCCGCATGGTCTCTTCTTCAGCGGAAGAGGCACTTCCTGTGCAGACGCATTCACAACAGAACGTCCAACCCGACGAAGCTGCTGTCGAGGTGGTGCCTCCTGGCACCGTCCCTGCTGTCCAGGACGAGGGCCCGTCTAAGCCCTCAGCAGCCAATAAACAGAAGCAGATAGAGGCCTGCTTCGATAGGCCTCTGCGAAAAGAGAATGCTTCGGGGCTAGCCAAGCCCCACAACTTCGACATACTGGTGCAACTCGCCAGTACTCCTGCCTGCCTATCTCTGTTCGAGCTCCTCCATCTTTCTAAAGACTTCCGAGAAGCTCTCTGCGAATCTCTGAAGGATGCTGGATCCTTTCCCAGTCAGGTCAAGCAGCCGGAATATCTCCCGATTGTGTGCCAGCACTGTCACTGTACGGAAGAGGTTATCCCCAATATAACCTTCACCCAACAGGACATGTTGCTCAAACACAATCGACACAACAGGCCGCTGTATTACACAGGGTACATCGGTTCAGTCAAGGTGAAGCGGATTCAGATCGATGCGGGGTCTTCCCTCAGCATCATCCCGAAGATGCTGCTCTCAACACTTGGGATCCCAATGTACAGACTGGCGCCCTCCAATACGACAATCAGTGGTTTCAACGCCAGCAAAAGCGAACCACTGGGCAAAATACGACTAAAGTGCCACATCGGTAACCTCAGAACCGAGGTCACTTGTTATGTCATGGATGTTGAAGTCAACTACAACATTCTGTTTGGTCGCCCATGGCTGCATGAGTACATGGTGGTGCCATCCACGCTCCACCAATGTATGAAGTACGTGTCCACCAACGGCGTCATCCGTACGGAGTTCGCGGATATCGACCCCTTCAAAGGGATTGAAACCTACTTTACCGATTCTGACTTGTACAAGTCACCTGACGAGGAGGAAGCCAATGATGCTGATGACAAAGCAGAAACGGCAGCATAGCCGGACATGGTGCCTGAGGTCACTTTCGACGCTCCTTTGAAGATCCGGCTCAAAGGCAAACCGCCTCAGAAGTTGCCCCCCATGAGCATTAAGCTATCCGGGAAAGCACCAGCTACTCCTGAAGCCCCCCTGAAGATACGGCTCAAGGGAAAGCCCCCTCAGACATCGGCTCCCCTTGTGGCAAAACTACAGGGGAAGGCGCCAGTCACCGGAGGCACAGCAGAGGTACCTCTGAAGGTGCGTCTTAAGGGCAAGCCGCCGCCATCCCAGCCGCCGGAGAAGGCTCATGCAGTCCTCTCGGACTCCCAGATCAACGCTGTGGTGGACCCTCTCGATCCTACTACAGTGCTTACAGATGAAGAGCTGAAGGAATATATCTCGGCCGATGTAGATGCCCCATCTCTTGACAATGTAATCCCACGGGATAAAATCTCGCATTTCATCAATAATAGAGTGTCTTTTAATTATTCTAGTCTTCCATATTAGAATGCCATGTATACATTAGATAACGCTCTACGATCGTTGTAAACACAAATAACGACCGTCCATTATGTAAATCGAGTAGTCCCTTCCCAAGGGGTTTGTTACATAGCCCACCACGGAGTCGAGACGAAGAATCTATCTTCTTCGGCAAGGTCGAGCGTCATCTGGACCTCCCGCCACTCGAGCCAGAACCAGATGCCGGCAAAATGCAACTCTATCGGTACACGGACAAGGCAAAGTACCTCATCCAAAAGATGGGTTACGACCTAAAAAGCAACAAAGGCCTGAACTACTGCAAAGGTCGACGACTCCCTCTCCAGCTTCCAACACCTAAAGAAAAGCTGCAGGACTACTACAACAAAACTCGACGGGAGGTAGGCTATGTCACGCCGCCGTCAACTCCAGAGACTTCAGACGCAGAGGAAGTTGGACATTCTCACTCATCTGAAGCGTCAATATGGGATTCCGATACCAGTATCGGATCTGTCTTCAAGAGAGTGCTGTCAGCCAACATGACATCTGCACAATCTCAAGAAGAAGAAGGCGAAGACCAAGCGCCGAAATTCTTCGAAGAAGAACCCTGGGCTCAACGCCTAGGACAACAATGGGAGTCTCATTTTGAATTACGTGAACCTCCCACCGAAGACGAAGTCGAGAAGATCGACCTTGGGGATGGATCTTCTTCCAAATCCATCTTCGTCAGCAAAAACCTCAAAGGAGAAGACCGAGAATCTTTAATCCAGCTGGCTAAAGAATATATCGACATCTTCGCATGGAGCTACGAAGATATGTCGGGACTTGATCCCCAGATTGCGATGTATAGGTTGAACATCTTGCCTGATGCCAAGCCTATCAAGCAACAACAGCGGCGCTTTCGTCCGGACATCATGAACGTCATCGATCAGGAGGTGGATAAACTCTTGACTAGCGGCTTCATCCGTGAAGTGCAACACCCAGATTGGGTAGCCAACGTCGTCCCCTTCACCAAGAAGAATGGGAAGATACGAGTCTGTATCGACTTCAGAGACCTCAACTCTGCTTGCCCGAAGGACGAATTCCTGCTTCCAATCACCGACATGATGATCGACAATACGTGTGGCGTCGAGCGCATGTCTTTCATGGACGGGTATTCGGGCTACAACCAGATCAAGATGTTCCCCGATGACGCAAAATATACGTTATTCAGGACTCCAAAGGGCATTTTCTGCTATACAGTGATGCCCTTCGGCTTGAAAAATGCTGGTGCGACATACCAACGTGCTATGAGCACCATTTTCCGTTAGCACCTTCGCAAGACAGTCGAATGCTATGTCGACGACATCGCAGTCAAGAGCCGTCTTAAAGGAGATCACCTACAAGACCTCAAGACAGTCTTCGACCTCATACGGGCGCATCAACTCAAGATGAACCCCGCTAAATCCTTCCTTGTGGTTTCGAGCGGAAAGTTCTTGGGCTTCATCATTACGGCGAAAGACATTCATGTCGATCCCGAGAGGACCAAAGCAATTCTTGATATGGACCCTCCGAAGAATCTTCGAGAACTTCGAGGCCTACAGGGACGTCTGGCGTACATCAGGAGGTTCATAGCAAACCTTTCCGGCAAATGTCAACCCTTCAACCAGCTCATGAAGAAGGGAGTCTCTTATGTCTGGACAGAGGAATGACAAATGGCTTTCGATGACATCAAAGCCTACCTGACGAGCCCTCCAGTTCTGGTGGCATCCATCGCTGGCAAACCATTCTTGCTCTACGTCCGTGCCATGGATCATTCCCTCGGTGCCCTGCTAGCTCAGAACAGCGACACAGGCTATGAGCAAGCGATCTACTACCTCAGCCGAACTCTGATCGGGACCGAACACCGGTACAACCCCGTTGAAAAAGAGTGCTTGACTCTGGTATTTGCCATCCAAAAGACTCGTCATAATGTCTCGGGCCAGACAATTCACGTCATTTCTCGAGTCAATCCTCTCAGGGTCCTCATGACGAAGCCAGGATCACTGAACTCCCGGCTAGCCACATGGGCGATCTTGCTAACGCCATACAACATGGTGTTCGTTCCACAAAAGGCTGTTAAGGGTCAAGCTCTAGCCGACTTCTTAGCTGTACACCCCATCCCGGAGTCCTCAAGACTCTATGAAGATATCCTGGATGAGGTCCAAGAATCAAACGTCACCGAAGAAGGCTTTGTCTAGCGGATGTTTTTCGATGGCGCTTCAAGAACAGGCCCCAAAGGCCAAATCATCGCAGGAGTGGGGGTGGTACTAGTCTCCTCCGATCAGCTGGTCTTCCAGCGTGCTTATTCCCTTTCGAAGCCGTGCTCCAACAGCGTAGCCGAGTACAACGTGCTCATTATGGGACTCCAGCTAGCATAGCAGCTGGAGGTAAAACATCTAGAAGCCTACGGCGACTCAAAGCTCGTCGTAAATCAAATCAGAGGGCAATACGAGGTTCGCCATGAAGATTTGATCCCCTATCATGAAGTTGCATTGAACATTATTTCAACCTTCACTGGGTTCTTTATCGAACACATACCTCGTCTACAAAATCTAGAGGCCGATGCTCTGGCTGGCCTCGCAGCCTCTCTGGCGGCACCCTTCGGAACTCAACACTACGTCACGGTAGTGGGTCGAGACTTGGTCTGCCCTAAAAACAACCTGCGCTCACAAGTGGCTCACGCCATGTCAGCAGGCGCCGGTGCTAACGTCCGGGACTGGAGATTCCCGTTCATCGACTTCGCTGTCTACGGAATTCTTCCAGAGGACCCGAAAGAAGCTGTCTCGTTCAGGAGACGCTCTCTTCGATTCTACTACGATACGGCTACTAAAATGCTATACCGACGCTCCTACGATGGACTTCTCCTTCGATGTTTGTCTAACGAAGAAGCAGCTGAAGCCCTTCGAAAAGCTCATGATGGAACCTATGGGGCCCATCAGCCTGGTCCCAAGTTGCAAGATCGACTGCGACGCATGGGCTATTACTGGCCAACCATGGCCGCCGACGCTGTTGAATATGCTAAGAAATGCCATGCGTGCCAGCTTCACGCAGACTTCATTCATACACCGTCCTAACCACTACATCCTACAGTCGCCTCCTGGCCCTTCGAAGCTTGGGGAATGGACATTGTGGGACCGCTCACCCCTCCTTCATCGAGAGAACACCGCTTCATCCTAGCAATCACCGACTACTTCTCCAAATGGGCAGAAGCAGTTCCCCTGGCAGAAGTAAAAAGCTCCAAGGTGATCAGCTTCATCAAGCACCACGTCATCTACCGTTTCGGGGTACCCCAAAGGATCATCCACGATAATGGTCCACAGTTCATCAGCCATGTCTTCAGCCGATTCTGTGACAAGAATCATATTTAAAATGTGGCATCAACCGCCTACAATCCGGCAGCAAACGGATTGGCCGAGGCATTCAACAAAACTATCGTCCGGCTACTCAAAAGGGTCGTGTCATCTAACAAACACGACGGAGACGAATGGCTCGGCGAATGCCTTTGGGCCTACCGCACAACGGTACGGACCCCGACAGGCAACACACTATTCTCCTTGGTCTGCGGGAGCGAAGCGGTACTGCCTCTCGAGATTCAGATACCCTCACTCCGCGTAGCAATCACAAACCAACTCATAGTAGAAGACAATCAACGTCGTCGTCTGCGGGAACTTGAGGCACTTGACGAAAAGCGTCTCCTAGCTTAACAACGCATCGAACTCTACCAAGCCCGTATATCACAGGCTTTCAATAAGAAGGTCAAGCAGAGGACTTTTCAAGTTGGTGACCTGGTCCTGGCAGTCATGAGGCCGATGGTGTTGACTCACAAAATGCCAGGAAAGTTCGAGGCCAAATGGGAAGAACCTTTTATCATCGAGACGGTATACTCAAACGGTGCTTACCGTCTCGCCAAACCCAATGGGGACTTGTTCATGATGCCCATCAACGGTAAGTTCCTAAAGAATTACTACTCTTGACATCTTCTCAGACATGTACTCCACAAAAATTATACGCTTCCGGAACCCAGTTGTTCCGTAGCATCCTCAAGTAGAAGGACAACCATGTCCACATCACCTCTGAGTTGTCCCCCTACACCCTACAAGCTGGAATCTTACACCCCGTAAGACTACGCTATCCTTCATATTTACCACGTCCACGTTACCTCTGAGTAAACATTCCGTACAGACAACCCCTGCATTCCCGTACATCGATCGCAGAACTTCCACGTCCACATTACCTCTGAGTAGTTCCGCACATCTTCCAGAATCATTCCTACCACGTTCATAACACCTCTGAGTAGGAAGATTCTATAATTTGAACCCCATATTTGGCACGTCTACATTACCTCTGAGCAAATACATTGGGTCCTTCAAACTTATTATCTGTATCTGAAACCAAGGTATGTAAAAGATAAAGGTCCACACAAATCATCAAATTTCATGACAAGAAAAAATGAACACATCGCAGAAAATGGTGTACTTCTTTATTATTTCTAAAAAAAAGGAGAGTAAAAGATTACACTATCCCCAGCAAGAGTTGCAAAAATACAAAAGAGCAGAGATTACAAGCCCTAAATATCCCCAGGGTTGTCGAAAAGCTCTGCAATTTGGCGTTTCAAGTCTGCCGCCCGAGTCTCCACAGTCGCCAAGACTCGACGTTCAGCTTTTTGACGCATCGCTTCGACAGCCTCAGCAGAAGTTTCATTCTCGTGCTTCTCATCAAGCTGCTGTCTCTGCTGAATCAGGGTAAGAGCTCGAAGAGTGAAAGCTGCTTCCTCCTTCTTGAACGCTACATGTTCAGCCTGGACACGTTCAGCGTCCAATAGGAGTCGGGCCCACTGATCCTCAAGACGGTGCATCTGCGCAGCAATCTCTGCGATATTTGCGTCCAGCGCAGCTCGCGCCTCCTCTGTCTCCCGTATAGACTGAGATAACCGCTCCACTGCAGCTTCAGTCTCAGATACTTTGCGTTCCCAGCCACTCACGGTGGCCTGGTAGGAAGACACAGTCTCGGCGAGCAACTTCTCCTTGTCCGCATCTATCAGGACGTAGAGGTCATTCCGCTGGATGTGCCCTAACTCAGAAAGCCGCTGGTCCAACTCAGCCACTGTAGCTTCCAGAATGTCGGCAATATGCTCGTGGCCCGGGTGAACACGGATCAAGTTGATATGAGGCAATACCAGAGTTCTTGCCGTCGCAAAGCTCTCCTTGGCGTCCGTCACTGTCGACACCCTCCTTTGTAGCATTTTGTACACTGCCTCAACGATGAATCTCACACATTCATCTGCGTCCGCCAGCACATGTGGTGTCATGGCAGGAGTTGGAGGAGCTACTCCAGTTGGCGGACCGCAAGAAGACCCGCCAACCTCGACCTGCGAGGCTTGCACCTCGGCATCAATAGGCTCTTCATCAACAGGGGTTGGACTACTAGCCCGAGGAGCCAAGGGAGCAGAAGGAGCCAGCACAGGTGTCAAGATAGTACCCCAAGTAGAAGGAGCAACACAGGGTTCCATCACACCCTTACCCTTCCCGAACTTGGAAGTACCACCGATGTCAGCGACTGCCTCTCCAGTCCCCAACGCGCTATCAACAGCCAATACCTTCCCTGGTAGAACGGAGAGATCAACACTTGTCTCCTGACCCGCCCCAGGAGTCGGGACTGTCAGACGTGTCTCTTCATCAAATCCCTCTACAGGGACAGGATCTGTCACTACCTCCTGATTGGTAGCCACCTCAGCTTCCGCCGCTGAGTCTGGGGTAGGGCTTGGCAATGATGCAGCCGACCTTCCTTCATCATAACAAGGAGGGGAATCAACCCTCTCCTCTGTCTCAACCATCTCTGTTGCCTCCGCAACAGGCTCTTGCAACTCTGGAGCAACGTCATCCGAAGATGACGAACTCCACCCCACATCATCACCGGGAAGTCCCGTGTCTGCTGGACCCTCAATGTCCAAGGCCCTCACGGCAGCTGGCACCTCCCTAGAAGTTGCTGCAACCTCTACATCTCTTTCAACAAAATCTGGAGATAGTAAAACCTCTGCGGGAACATCTTCAAGACCCTCCTCTATTGGAGACATTACCATCGGAGGGATGCGCTCATCAGAAGAGCTTGCTACCTCCTTCGATTTACTGACACCCGGTTTTGAAATACGGGTCTTCTTCTTCGACGATCCCTACAAGAAGAAAAGCACAAGTCACCAAAATGACAAGATAAGCCAAAGCTACGGAGGACTCCTTACCTCAGCAGGAGCCGATTCCACTGGCGGTATAGGTGGCACTCCCGTTGCCTTTGGGTTCATCGTCTTCCTCGACCTTTTTGGTACAGACAAGCCGACTTCTGCGTCAGCCCGCCTCTTTCCAACAAGAGGATCTCTCACTGATGCCGCAGCAGCAGCCCAATACCCCGCCGGCTCTGGTGGGCGATATGACCGAGCCACCATCAACATGTTCGCCGTGGCCTCCAGCTGAGTTCCAATGATGAAACTAGTCTCTCTGTCATAACCTGGGGACGCAGCATTCATTGTACAATACAGCTTAGCGGCCGAATACAGGATCTGTGGCCGAAGGTTGCGAACGGGTGCCGTAAACTGAACACCAGTACACCCGGTATTGTAATATTGCCAGCCCCGGGCTCCGTCCAGCAAACTACCGATGAACCCCAGACTGTTATTGGGATTCCGTAGCATCAGCTGAGTATAGCCAAACTGGCGAACGAATCGGCTGGGCAGATATGGCTCCAAATAACACCTATTCTGGTTGCGATAGACTAAGTGAGAAGGCCGAATACTCTGCAACCAACGAAAACCCTATTTCGGCAGAGTAATCGCGTCTTCACCTGAGTCGATTAAATCTTGGTCAGCCTCAAAATCTTTGAAGATGTGGGCGACCTTGACAATCTCCCACCCCTAAAGGTAGGACAAACTCTCCTGCAAACAGGGACGCCAGTGTGTAACCAGTAGAAGCGGCAGATAAAGGCATCTCCTTCAACATGATCCTCCTCCGGACCGGGACTCATCACATTCGGATGATGCAGAATTAGCCATCCCATAAGATAATGGAATGGCAATTCAGCCCGGAGAAAGTTGTCATTTTTACCTCTCCCCTGGATCACGTCATCAGCAAAAGTCCTCAAATCCCGCAGTAGGTTACACACCATAGCGGGAAGGAGAGCTAAGGGACGCCCGAAGGCCAACTTTACGGCAGGCAAAATAAGGTTCCGGTGTACCCTCTCTACTGCACCAGATCCGCCCGCAAATACACAATTTCGGAGCCATATCATCAAGTATGCTGTCAGTACCGCTTTAGACGACATCCGGTGTGCACAGTGCCAGAAGCAGCTATACGCATTCTTACTATCCTCATTGGAACGAGGAGTCCTCTCGTCCAGCCGGCTTATCTCAGAAGTCACTTCCGCAGGTTTCAGCCCTTGCGGAGTCGTAAACCGGATCCTCGAGGGATCCGCCAAATCCTGCTTGAAAACATAATCCCTCCAAGCAGTCACATGAGGCTGAGTCTTGACTTTGTCCTTCCGATGCATCAAATAATGATGGCTCGCCACTTCCTTGAAGACGGCCATCATCTCCGAGTTCTTGTTTTCCAGAACCTGCATCTCTTCATTTGATGGGAAATATTCCTCATACGGCTCTGAGCCCCAGGAAAGCTTGGACACTTCGTACATCTCGTGGAGAGCCAACCCCAACTCCCCCACGGGAGTGTAGAAGGTACCAGTCTGGGTATTGAACAACTCCAAGAGTACAAGGAACATAGGCTTATTGAGATCCATGCCAGCCTGCGTGGCACGGACAGCGGCTGTCAGCCCAATCTCCTTAAGCTCAGCCTTGAACTTTGAAAGCACCCAAGTGGTCAACTCGTCCCACCTCGAGATATGATGACACCAACCTTCAACCCTAAAGCTACCTTTAGGATACACGACCCTCGATGTCAGCATCCGGCTCGTGAAGGTTGAAGCATTGAAGGCAAAAGTGTCAAGTTGGGACTTCACTGTAGAGGCTCCCGGGATGCAAAGTTCGGCAACTGAACGAGGGACCGGTTCGTAAAGCAGATAGGGCATCCCTTTGATTCGAGGTAGCATCAATCGAAAGAGCACCTCCTAGGGCCCCTCCCTGAGAAGGAGTAAGATCCCAGGACATCCTTCTCTTCGAAGCTAGACGATAGAAGGCTGTCAGCGGCAACTGGCGGTCGAGTTGTCGCATGTACAACACCATGCCTTTTGCTGAAAAGAACCAGTCTTCTTTGACCTTCAGTATCTTCGCTTCCGTGGAGATCAGGCGGTCTCCGAACAAAAAGGCGGGTTTCAAGAAGGTCACATCTTCGGATTCAGCAGATTTCAGTTTTCCGCTCTCCATCATACTCTGGAGGAAAGTCGGCAACTGGTTCTGGATCTGTAGCACCCTCTCAGGAGGTTGATCCTGTAAGATAACACCCTTGGCAGGGTTGACAACCGCCTCGTCAAAATCAACTCCCATTTGACAAAGGAAAGCATCCAGAAGAACCTCATTCAGTAACGGAATCGTCGTCGATACTGACACAACAAAAATCAAAGGTCAGGCAAAATGACAAGGTGCGTCAAAGCAACCTGGCACGTCATCTGGGTTTTAACCCATGCGCCTCAGTAAAAGGCTTTGGCGCATCATCAGGGTATAAACCCATGCGCTTCAAGGCTTCGGCGTATCATCAGGGCGTAAACCCATGCGCGTCAGCAAAGGCTTCGACGCATTCAGGGTGTAAGCCCGTGTGTGTCCGCAGTTAAACCTCGGTGCATGATAAAGGCCTAAACCTATGCACGTCGACGGGGTAAAACCTCGGCGAGGACAGAAGTCCATGCGCGTCGGCAGAAGAGAGTTTGATCCAAAGACCGCCGGAACAAAGAAAGTAGTGGAAAAGACGGCACCCACCCGTCACAGCAGGGCGAACGTCGACCGGAGTCACAATAGTGATAGAGGCATCCCACTCGGCATACTCCACCGGCTCCTTTCCCTTGCCAGCACTGCCGCGAGGAGTCTTGGGAGCCATTTCTTTGAGAGAACAAAAGTTAGGGTTTTTTTTGAAGAAGAACTCTAAAGAAAGCAAAAGCAGGAGAAGAAGAACTCTCTCTCTCCATCTCTCGCCTATTTATAGGGCTTGGTCGCACGCATGAACCGATGATGTGTGATCTCAGCCGTCGCCTCGGGTTCTATAAAAAGATAAAAGATCATCATTAATATTTTTCGGTTACCTGTAGGTCTTAAAAAAATCAAGTTGCATCAATCAACAAAGTCAGAGAATCAAGATATACATCATTTTGATGAGTTGCGCAGACAACAGATTGCGCAGCAATCGAATTGCGCACGTTGGTTTGCGCACGTTCCCAATTGCGTAAGGCTGACGTGGCACGAGTCATCATTACCTGACAACCAAATCAGATCTCTGACAATTGACAGCACGGATATCGAGGAGACTGTTCGTTTATTATGCCGCACAGTGCTCGAGGGCGGCTGACAGTTGGCAGCACAATCTATGATGGCACAATCCATTCCTGTGCAGTCTGAGTCTGCGCAAACTAAAGTCTGCGCAGTTCAGGTTGCGCATTCTACCAACATAACTGATAAAGTACATGTGGCATTCATGCCATTAATTGCTCATTACGTGGCAACTGTCTATGCACGATCATGTACATTTCAATCAAATGATGCCATGTGTCCCAGATAGTTGGCCTACGATCCAGCAACTGCCTGCGCAGTCCAATGCTGCGTAAACCAATTGCTGCACAAATTATCCTGCACAGTCCAGAATAACTGAAAGTTAGTTATTTCCAGAACTCTATAAATAGAGTTTCAAGTCTTCATTTTAGGGGGATCAAGAGTTCAAAATCAGAGATCAGAAATCAGAGAGTTCAGGAGTTCTTGTCCAAGTGCTGCTGCATTCTTCTGAGGCTTTTGCCTTCGACTTTCGAGGCTTTCTGCCTTCAATTTCAGAGTTGTTCTCAACTTCAGAGGCTTTGTCTTCAAAGTTCACATCGTCCAAGGGATAAAGCAATCGTCATCTAGATTGGATTCCTAAAGTTATACCATTCCCAGAATTCAAATTGTAATCTTTTACAAAGTTTGTATCAATAAAGTTTCATACTTTTGTTTTTGCAAACAAAATGGCGACCCTGCTGGGGACGACTTTCTCCTCCGATGAGGAAGTGACAACTCAATGTGACACAGCGTCTATCGGAAAGACGCAGAAGACCCTGGTTGTGAAGATCAACCAGACAGCCTATGAATCCATGATCAACTCCAAGACCACTCTTCGTACTGCAACTACTGCTGCCACAAGTAAAGTGTGCTCAAAGTGGGTTCCAAAGACTGCTGTGCATTCTGTCAATGTAGCCAGCAAATCTCCTGCGCAATCTGCCAGCAAGTCTGCTGCACAGTTCAGTGCTTCTGTTTCCAAATCCAGTGCACAATCTATCTCTGCCACTGCTGCGCACTCTGCTATGGCCAGTGCACAAAAGACTTCATATGCTGCCATGACTAAGTATAAAACTCCTATGCCTCTGGCGTAATTGGCTGCTAAACTTCCTGCACAAAATAACATTCCAGCAACAAGAGTGCAATCTAAGCACTCTGTGGCAAGAACTCCTGCGCAAAGTATTCCTGCACAATCTAAGAATGACAGCCTTTTGGCTAAACTCTCTTCTTCTCATAACAAAGGGAATGATTCTGCTCCTCTTTCCAAACACCCTATTGCCCCTGCGCAATCCACTATGGGTGGTCCTTTGGCTATTCCTCTTTCTCTTCAAAACAAAAGAAAAGGCCCGTTGGTCTTTTCTCAAACTTCCTTGTCTCATGACTTGGAAGACAATAGAGGGAAACGCTCTTTAGCTAATCCTCCTTCACAAAACAAAGGAAAAGGCCCTTTAGGCTTTTCTCAATCTTCTTTAGTTTTTACCGAAGAAGATCAATCTGAACGTGCCTCGGCACCAATCAGTACTAGAACTCTTTCAAACAGGGATTCTTCTTTCCTTTATGACAAGAGAACTTGTACTGACCAAAGAGGTATTCTGCCTACACCGGTAGCAGAATTTCAGGACCTCCCAACTCTCAAGATTTCTCGTTCCAGACAGGGAAAACTGTTAGTGTCTCAAACAGAAACCCCTGAGGGTGAATTTGCTGATCTCAGAACTTATCTTAGCAGACCTACTTCGGTGAAACGCAAACAACCAATGCTGAAGATCAAACAACATCAGAAACAAATCTCCAGGGTCAAAAATCCTGACACTTATGTCAATGAAGTGAGCACTTCCTTATATACTCAAGGGACTAAACATTTGAAAAATCGGAATCATGTTCCGAATGTTATCAAAGAACAGATCCCTCAGAGTTTTCCTCGTCCTGTTGCTATTCCCGATCTTCGAGAACATCTCAGACAAAAGCGGAATACCATCTCAACATCTCCAGTTCAACCATCTGATTATCACTGCAATCACAAAGTCATCATTCAATGTTGTTGTCAAACAACAAAACGATCTGTCTTCGATCGTTTGACTTTTGCTAAAATTGAACCTATGTCAAATGAAGATGAAGTCTTGTATGCTTCTGTTAACATGACTTCCCGAGACACTGAGGGTAAAAGATGCTCTAAGCACGGTAGACTCCGTAAACCAAGCCAACGGTATTTAGAATTACTCTAAGAATCCTCTGAAGGAGTATTTCGACATACCCGTTCCCAAAGCCGAAATACAATCGGTCAAAGGAATCTTCCTCAAGATTCTTTAAGTTATCTTCCTGTTTCTCATTCAGGAGATGACTCTTTCTCTGACTACGATGCATATAGCGAAAGCTCTGAACAGACAGTGTCTTCTACTATACCAAGAGAAGTGACAGCTTATATTGTCACTGATGATCCAGATGCTTCAACTTCTGCAAATCAAGAACAGCGAATCGCCGTACTTGAAGATAAGCTAAAAACCATGGCTGAAATGGTTGCTAATATGCATTCTATCATTGTAGAACAACATGCTACACCACCTACCGTACTACCTGCAAATCCTGAAATCATAGCATCATCAGTGCCTGTCAATGCTGGATTGGGGGTAGCACCTACTCAAATACCTCCTGTACAGGTTCAAACTACACCAAGTCAATCAGGAGCGGGGGGTAGTGCTTACAATGTCGTTCCTCCTCCTGCTATTCTAACTCAACCTGCTCCTTCTTTGTCATCAGAAGATGCCAACGAAGCTGTCAAACTCTTGCGAACTCAGTTCGAAGCCTTTAAAGAGAAAGACAACTTACAAAGATTAGGAATCAAGCAGCCCTATCCAGTTGAATGGAAGGAAGTCCCGTTCCTACTGAAGTACAAAATCCGAACAATCTCCTTGTTCGATGGCAGTACTTCTTCTAGTCAATTCATCAATCATTTTGAGGTAATGACCATTCAACTCTAGCCAAATGACGCTCTTCTTACCAGAGTGTTCGTCGGTTACTTAGCCGGCGTAGCATATGACTGGTATAGAAGTTTGCCCGATGGTTGTATCACTTCTTTTTTAGGTCTCAAACAAATCTTCTTAGAACGGTTCTATGAAGGATTCAATGATATGACTATGTCGGCTCTCAATAAAATCAAACAGAAATATAATAAAACTGCTGAGAGCTTTATCGAACGGTTCTGCCGTGAAGCCTTGAAAATGCCTCCTGGGACTCCAGCTGCTGTCACTATTGATACTTGTAAGGCAAATCTATTGCCTATTATCAGTATGTGGACGGGATCTACCCAGTTTCAAGATTGGCCTTCATTCATTGTCAACGCCAAAGCTGCAGAAGTAAGTGCCGAGAAGTTCAAACAATTAGGGGTACAAATGTCTAACCCTGATCAGGATGAACACCAGACATCAGGTGGTGGCAATCGCCAGAACAATCGCAAAGAAAAAGAAACTTTGAACATTAATTTGAACAAAAATAAAGAATCTTTAGCTGTCAATGTGGCTCCGCCTACATCCACTCCTATTCCTTCTGCACCTCCACCGAGGGAACCTCGTCTGAAAGTATAATATTCCTTCGACGAGAATCACACTGCAAGCATCTTTGAGTGTTTACTCAAAAGCAATAAAATTCAACTCCCGGACCCAAAGAAACCTGATGAAGTCGGTAAGACAGATCATCCTAAATATTGTGTCTATCACAGGTTTATTGGACATCCCACTCGAGCATGCTATGTGCTCAAGGGCAAAATTCAGGAGCTTGTCAATGCTGGTGTAGTTACTCTGCAGCAAGATGAGAAGACTGTTACTGCGAACATGGTTTCAGTCCAGTTTAGGGACTTCCCTCCACAGATGGTACAGCACGGTGTCATTCCAATCCCCAAAGCTACTCTTGAGATTGAAAATCTCCTACTTCCACCAAATGAAGGTCTTATTCCCTTGTCTCTTGACAACGGTGAAATTATGTGGATCTATCCCGATCTTGCTCCGGAATTCGAAGTGTCCTCTTCTTCCAAGAAGAAAGCTCGTTCTAAAGGCAAAACCAAAATTTGCAACATGGTGTCTTTTGATCCCATAGTTGACGAAGAGATTCTATTAGGCACCAGATCAGGGAAAGCCTATTTGAAAGATTATTCTGAAGGTCAAGAGAATCCTGCTTCTTTTTCTGAACCTGCTCCAGTACAACCTGTTTCCACTGAAGAGATCCCTTCTACATCTTCACCAGCTGTAGTGCATATTCCTCCCAAGCCGGTAGTTGCTGAAAAAGGCAAGCAACAAGTCCGCTTTGATAAGCCCCTGAAGAAGTCATCTCCTACAGGACTTGAAAAGCCATATAACTTTGATATATTGGCTCAACTGGCCAATACACCGGCTAGACTATCAATCTTCGAGCTCTTGCGTCTTTCTAAAGAGACTCGAGAAACTCTAAGTGAAGCTCTGATGCAGGCTGAAACTTGCTTAACTCTGCTCAAAAAGCCAGAATCAGAACCAGTCTCTTGCCATCACTGTCATAGTATTTTGGAATTAATTCCAAATATTACTTTCACTCAGGATGATATGCTACTGGAAGATAATAGACATGAACGTCCTCTCTACTATACAGGATATGTTGATTCGATGAAGGTCGATCGTATCCTGATAGATCCAGGGTCTGCACTAAGCATCATGCCAAAGACAATGCTAGATGCGTTGAAGATACCAGTGCATAGTCTTTCGAGCACAATCACTACTATCTTGGGATTTAACCAAGGAAAAAGTAAACCTTTGGGCAAGATCTGCTTAAAACTTCAAATAGGCAATCTTCGCACAAAGGTGACTTTTTATATCATTGACAATCATGGTTGTTCTTACAACGCTCTTCTGGTAAGACCATTCCTCCATGAACACAATGTTGTTCCCTCAACTCTTCATCAATGCTTTAAATATGTCGATGATAAAGGACAAGTTCATAAAGAAGTTGCAGACCTTTACCCTTTCAAAGGCGTTGAAGCATATTGCAACGATGCTCGTATGTACAAGGAGTAATTTATAAAAGTGGTATTGGCCATGGATACTGAAGAAGATCAAAAAGTAGTGCCCAATGATACTCTCATCATACCTGTCAAAGGGCGTGTTTCTCATCCTCAGTCTTCTAAACCACTAGCCATTCACTTATCGGTTCAGAAAAAATCAGTTAATATTGATCAAAATTAAAGGGAGCTCACCTCTTCTGAGCCACTTGTTATTGATTTATGTCGTAACAAGGAAAAAAAGCAGCTCACTTCTTCTGAGCCACTTGTTGTTGATTTAACTCGCAACAAAGAAAAAAGGGAGCTCATCTCTTCTGAGCCACTTGTTATTGACCTTCGTCGTAACAAGCCTCCTCCACGTTCTTCTTCTCTCCCTCTTGTAATCAATCTGACCAAGCCTGTTAAGGCTAAAGGTCCTGATGTAAATACAGATGTAAATATCAATGAAAAAGCATCTACTTTCCAGTATACTGATGTTATTTATCATACTAAATATTATTTGGATATGTTAGATAGCTTTCAGTCATTTACAATGGAAGTTGTACAATCTCTTCAAACAGAAGTTTCATGTGAACATCCAAAAGATTCATATCGTATTGTTCCTGCTCGCAAGAAAGGCGAAAGTCCAATACTTTTTAGTAAAAGACCGAAACAAAAATTTAGCTACACGGATGATAGCAAAGTTAACGACACGGGACATCTTTAATTCCGTCGTTACAGTCAACAATCAAAAGACATCGTCCGAAAAATGGGTTACGACTTCAAAAGCGGCCTTAACTGTGGTAAGGGTAGACAAACTCCCATTCGTACAACTGTTTCAAAAGGAAAGTCAGAAATGTATTACAGCAGGGCCAAAAGAGGTCTAGGATATGCTTCTCCTCCGATGTTATCCCCAGCAGTTTCTGATTCTGATAGTGAGAAATGTTCTAACTCTTCTGATTCCAGATCATGGGATTCTAATACCAGCGTTGGTGAAGTCCATCGTGTAATCGTATCTTCTAATATGGTCTCCGCTGAACTTCCGAAAGGATATGATAAGGATATTGAAGAAAGTCCTGAAACAGATCCTTGGGCTCAACAGATGGATAATCAGTGGGTGCTTCGATTTGAACAAAGAGAACCTCCTACCGAAGATCAATTAATTCAAGTTGATGTAGGAGAAAGCGAGTCACCTCGTCCAATCTTTATTAGCAAGAATCTTCCAGAAGCAGATAAGCAAGAGTTGATTCTTCTCATTAAAGAATACATTGACGTCTTTGCTTGGAGTTATGAGGACATGCCAGGTTTAGATCCCAAGATTGCTACTCACAAGCTGAACATTCTTCCTAATGCTAAACCAGTCAAACAGCAACAAAGGCGATTTAAGCCTGAAATGATGGACGCAATCGATGATGAAGTCAAGAAGCTTATCGCCTGTGGCTTTATTCGAGAAGAACAACATCCTGATTGGGTAGCCAATGTTGTTCCAGTCCTGAAGAAAACTGGCAAAGTTCGAGTCTGCATCGACTTCAGAGATCTTAATGAAGCATGTCCGAAAGATGAATTTCTTCTTCCTATCATAGACGTGATGATTGACAATACTTGTGGGTTCGAACGAATACTTTTATGGATGGATTCTCTGGATATAATCAGATCAAAATAAATCCCGAAGATGAAAAGCACACATCTTTTCGTACTCCTCGAGGAGTCTATTGTTACACAGTAATGCCATTTGGTCTCAAGAATGCTGGTGCAACTTACCAACGAGCCATGAGTACCATTTTCAGAGAACATCTTCGTAAAACTGTTGAATGTTATATCGATGATATTGCTGTCAAAAGTCGTCTAAAAGAAGATCATATCCAAGATCTGAGAACAATCTTCAATCTCATGCGTCAACATCAGCTCAAGATGAATCCCACCAAGTCATTTTTGGGTGTCTCTAGTGGCAAATTTCTCAGCTTCGTCATTACCTCTAAGGGTATACACGTGGATCCCGAGAAGATCAAAGCCATTCAAGAGATGCGTCCTCCACGCAACCTAAAAGAGCTACGAGGATTCCAAGGCCGACTTGCGTACATCAGGCGATTCATCTCGAACTTGTCTGGACGCTGTAGACCATTCACTCAACTAATGAAGAAGGGTGTATCTTTTATTTGGACTGAAGAATGTCAACAAGCATTTGACGACATCAAACGATATCTTATGAACCCACCTATTTTGGTGCCACCAATCTCGGGTATTCCATTCTTAATGTATGTCTGCGCTATGGATCATTCATTGGGTACTTTACTCGCCCAAAAGAACAAAAAAGGTCACGAACAGGCCATTTATTACCTCAGTCGTACTATGATTGGTGCTGAACACCGTTATAGTTCGGTTGAAAAAGAATGCCTAGCCCTTATGTTTGCCATTCAAAAGACAAGGCATTACATCATTGGTCAAACCATTCATGTCACATCCCAAGTCAATCCTCTTCGGGTACTGATGAAGAAGCCTAGCACACTCAACTCTCGACTTGCTACATGGGCCATCCTTTTAGCTCAATATGACATGGTGTATGTCCCTCAAAAGTCTGTTAAAGGTCAAGCATTGACAGATTTCTTAGCGGCTCATCCTGTACCGTAAACATCCAAGCTTTATGATGAAATTCTAGATGAGACATTAGAAATCAACTTGATCTCTGAAGAATTTCCAACTTGGCGTCTATTCTTTGACGGAGCATCTAGAATTGGACCCAATGGGGCTATTGTAGCAGGAGTTGGAGTTGTTCTCGTTTCTCCAGACGGATCAGCTATCCAAAGAGCTTACTCTCTAGACGAATCCTGTTCCAATAATGTAGCAGAGTATAATACTGTACTCATTGGTCTCCAATTAGCTAAGCAATTGAACGTCGAGTATCTCAAAGTTTATGGTGATTCTAAGTTGGTTGTTAACCAGGTTAGAGGAACTTATGAAGTCCGTCATCAAGATCTGGTACCTTACTTTGAGGCAGCAATCAACATGGCTACATCGTTCAAAGCTTTCTTTATTGAATATGTACGTCGAGCTTGTAACACTGAAGCAGATGCCTTAGCCAATCTTGCAGCAGTCTTTGCTGCCCCCATCCGAAGACAACAAGTGGTGGTTATTTCTAATCGAGAATTGTTTTGCGTAGAAAATAATCGTAACATTGAGTTCAATAATTTTGCTGAAATTAATGTTATCAATGAAGATTGGAGAACTCCTTTCATCGACTTCGTGGTTCACGACATACTCCCCGAAGATCCTAAAGAAGCTACAAGTATCCGATGACGATCTCTACGATTCTATTACAATCAAACCACTAAGACTCTCTATCGGCAGACTTATGACGGTCTTCTTCTACGCTGTTTAGCTGGTGATGAAGCAAAACAGGTATTACGTAAAGCTCACGATGGTGTCTGTGGAGCACATCAGCCCGGTCCTAAGCTGCAGGTTCGTATTCGAAGAATGGGGTACTACTGGCCCTCTATGGTATCAGATGCCATCGAATATGCAAGAAAATGTCGAGCCTGTCAAATCCATGCAGACTTTATTCATCAACCTTCGGAATTTCTACATCCGACAGCTGTTTCCTGGCCTTTCGAAGCTTGGGGTATGGATGTCATAGGTCCTATTAATCCCCCTTCTTCTAGAGGACATCGATTCATCTTAGCAATAACAGACTACTTTTCTAAGTGGGCTGAAGCTATACCCTTGGCTGAAGTTAAGACTAGCAGTGTCATCAACTTCGTTAAAGACCACGTTATCTATAGATTTGGTGTACCTCGAAGAATATGGACCTCAATTCATCAGCCAGAAATTTACCAGATTCTGTGATGATCACCGGATTGATAATGTCGCTTCGACTGCATACAATCCTGCCGCTAATGGTTTAGCTGAAGCCTTTAAAAAAACCATCATTAAACTCTTTAAGAAGTTTGTATCCACTAACAAACGGAATTGGAGCGAAAAACTTGGCAAATGTCTATGGGCCTACCGAACTACGGTCCACAATCCCACAGGCTTTACACCTTTCTCTTTGGTGTATGGCTGTGAAGCTGTCCTTCCTTTGGAGCTGCAAATTCCTTCTTTAAGGATTGCCATTGCTAATGAGCTTACTACAGAGAACAATGACCTTCTTCGACTTCAAGAATTGGAGGCATTGGATGAAAAGCGATTAATGGCTCAACAACATATTGAGTTATATCAAGCCCGCATCTCGAAGACGTTCAATCGTAAAGTGAAGGTCAGAGCCTTTCAGCAAGGAGAACTTGTTTTAACGGTCAGACGTCCTATGACTATGACTCATATGAGTAAAGGTAAGTTCGACGCAAAGTGGGAAGATCCATATATTGTGAGCAAAGTCTTCTCTAATGGAGCATAACAACTCTCAGAACTGGATGGACGAATTGCTATGATGCCTATCAATGGCAAGTTCCTTAAAAAGTACTATGTATAAATGTAAATGTTTGTAAATCATCAAACACGTTCATGTTTATAAATAAAATTTTATTTAATCATGAATGATAGTACATGATATTAAGGAAGGTCATTATCATCCTTCTCTACATTTGGACGTGGACCACTACCATCCTTTTCAAAAACACGGTCAGCAAAAGAGTCGAGAACCTCTTTGCTGGATCCCACGAGGAACTTGCAGGCAGCCATCCTCATGGCTTCTTCTTCTTCAGTCCTTCCTGGTTCAAGCAGAAAGTCCAGGATGTCTCTCGGTGGCTGGGGTGCAGACGGACCTTCGCCTGCTTCTGCCTCCTTCGGCTGAACTAGATCGGCAGGGCGTTCTTCAGTGCCCTTCTGAACCTTCGGGGCAATCTCAGCCTTCTTAGATGCTTCTCCAGAAGACATTTTTATGTTGAAGAGTAGAAGTGTTCGTTCCTGTCAGATTTCTACTATATTTATAGGCAGAAGTTCCTCAACTAATGAAGCGATACATTCATCCGACGGTTCGTCCGTGCATTAAATGCATGACGGTTCATCCATTCATTTATCACATTCATCCGACGGTTCGTCCGTTCATTAAATGCATGACGGTTCATCCGTTCATTTATCACATTCATCTGACGGTTCGTCCGTTCATTAATGCCCGACGGTTCATCCGTTCGTTTATCATCATTTGACGGTTCATCCGTTCGTTTATCATCATTTGACGGTTCATCCGTTCATTTATCATTATTTGACGGTTCACTCGTTCGTTCATCATCACTTGACGGTTCACTCGTTCATTATCATCTATCACTTGACGGTCTTCCCGTTCATTCATATCACATACATTGACGATTCATCATCGTTCATTATCCACATCAGCAACTTGTTGTTTTCGATTAAGTTGTCAATATTCATCAAAAAATATATCATGTCTATCTGTTATTTATATCTGAATAAGATATGCAATAAATAATGGAGCCACAACAAAATGTCTTTTATTTATCAAAATATGAGGCATTACAGAAACGCATCTACAGCAACAAACACAAATACAAAAAAGTTCTAATTAAGAAGGAGGGATAATCAGAGTGTCAATTTGCTGCTTCAATGTCTGCAGCTCTTCTTCATGAGTTGATATTACTATCCTTCTTGCTTCTTCCATCCTGCTTTCTTCATCAAAAACGGGCATGTCCACTGTCCGGCGGGTGATTTCTGCACCATAGGTTGTCTCGTACTCATTTCTCTCTTGAATTAAGGCATTGAATTGTTCAATCACAAGTTGGTAATTAACAGTTTCCTCTTCAAATTCTTGCTGGAGGCGAGTAATTTGTGCTTTCAGCTCAGCAAGTCTCTGTCCTTTGCTTTCAGCCATTAAAGTAACTGATTCTATCTTAGAGTTGTATTCAGCTGATTTTGCAGAATGAGCCTCTAAAAGATTTTGAAGGTTTACCCTTTCTATATCAGCGGCTTGAGCCAGTCGCTCAAATTCAGCCTGCACTAAAGAGTCTATCTCCTTCTTCTTGAGCTCCTTATATTTCTTTATGGAGACTTCTAATTCGTTCAATATGTGTTCAAGGAGAGTAGCCTGAGCCTCGTCTCCTTGCTCCCTTATGGCTCTTATTAAGAAAGAAGTTGGCTTCCTAACCATAATGAAATCAGTTCCTTCTTTCTCTATCATTTTATGAACAAGAGATCCCAGCGACTCGAAGAAACATCTGGTGAACGACTGAACAACTTGTTGATTAATGGCCAGAGTTCCAGGAGTCGCTTTTACTCCTGTTGAGGATGAGGCAGCAGGTTGCTCGACCCTTTGTGGCTGGACAACAGGCTTTTTAAACAAAGGAGCCAGAGTAGAGCTAGTCGTTCCTCCTGTTTGATCCTCTACAATAGTAAATTTGTTATTTTACTAATTGTTTGCCGATGAACAAGAAGATCAAATAAGAGCAATCTTACCTTGGTTCGATCTAGCAACAAGTGCATTCCCTGCTGGAATGGACTCCCGTTGAACGGAAGTAGCTTCAGCTGCGATAGCCTGGCTGCTGCCCGCTTCAGAACTGCAGGATAAATGATGACTACTACTAACAACCACCGTTGGTATGGGCACCATAGCCAGGTCCGTTGGAGGTGTTGGCAGAGTCTCAAGATCTGCAAGAATTACAAATGAAGATATTAGTTATCAGTCTATTTTAAAAGAGAAGATTGCTAGATCTCGTTTTATACCTTGAGGGTCGGTGGCGGGATTTTCTTTCAACACATCTCCATTGGCTGCTTCTTCAAGAGATCTTTCTATCTCAACATCTTCATCATGATTTAAAAGATCAGCAACTTTTTCTGCAGACGCCTCCACTTCAATATCCTTTTTAGGATCTGAAATATCATCGGCAGTATCAAGAGATATATGTTCTTCATTATCCCTTTTAGGATCTTGTATATATTCATCAACATTTTCAGACGAAGAGCTCTCCTCGTCTTCTTCTTCTTCTTCTGCTGCATTCCCACTGTTAGTTGCAGTCTGATCATCCTGCAGGCTATAACTGCAATCTTCTAAAGCTGCGATTATTTCATGATCTTCTTCTTCACGAAGAGTCCTAGGAGTAAGAGGAGGTTGAGTTGCCTCTGCAACAGGTGAAAGAGGTCGTACAACATTTTGTTCTTCCTCTGTGATGTTCTCTCTAGACTTTTCAATCTCAGTTCTTGGGACAAGATCTTCCCTCTGTTCAGTTTCTTCAAGAGTTTTGCTTCCAGATTCAGAAACAGGTGTGGAAGATGACATTATAATTCTTGCTGCAGCATCTACTGAAGTCAGGATTTGTCTGGAAGAAGATTCTGCTAAAATTCTTCTGGTGACCACCCTCTTCTTTCTGTGTAGAGGTCTGGCAGGACTCTCTACATTTACTGGTTCTGCTTGTTTCTGCACAGAAGTTGGTGTAGTAGCAGCCTCTTGATGTGTCTCGGCCAATTGTTGAGATTGGGATCTTGTAGTGACCTTTTCAGAAGAATGATCTAGGATCAATTTCTTTTTTGCTGCTGGAGCAGGAGGCTCCTCTCTTCTTCTTTTCTTTGTGGGAGATCTACCCACTTTCAGAGAAACACGCAATGGTGCATTTACCTCTTGAGGGAACATAATCTTCCTCGAAGTTTCTAGAGGTGCATCCGCTGGCTCGTGCACCTCATCATTTGCAGGGATCGATGAAGCAATTCTCCCTCTCCTCAATCTTGTTACAGAAGCAAAACTATCTGCGAGATTAAAATTCTCGGCAAAAGTATTCGCGGATGTATAAAACACTGAATATGTGAAGAGCATCCGAGGACCCTGGGGAGTACTCTTTGCTGGCATTGAAAAGGTGGCTTTCGTATCACGGGCATTGTAATAAGCCCAAGCTCTGGCCCCGTCTATCAAATAACCTTTGCCTTGGAGGCAGGTAATTGCATTCCCCATATGGAACTGATCATACCCAAACTGCCGAGCAAATCGGCTGGGAAGATATGGTTCTAAATAGCATTCTTCTTCGAACCGGTAAACCAGATGAGATGGTCGAATCGTTTTCAACTATTCGAAGGCTGCACGGGTCAGAGGCTGCATCTTCGAGTCCACCATATTTGTGGGCATCTGATCGTACCCAGCAGGGAGAGGAGCACAACAGAAGTTCCATCCTCTATTCAGATTCAAAATATATCTACACTCGCTTAAAGAAGTGTATTTCCATTATCCATGAGAATATCTTCGGAGAAAACTGCCATCAACCGGTCCCATGCCGGGGTCCATTAAGGTTGGATAGTGGAGAAGCAACCATCCAAATAAATATGTATATAGCAATTCCAAGCGAGGGAACTCTTTTTCTCCTTTCGCCTTCAGCATCAAGTCGATGTATAAACGAAGACTGGCATTTAGTTTACAGGTCATTGCTGATAACAAGTCCATCTTATAGCCGAAGATGAACTTGACAGCAGCAAACAGAACACCGCGGTGAAAGCGATCCACAGCACTGGATCCGGGAACCACAAACCTCCGAAGCCAGTATGTTAGGAACCCTGCCAGTTGTGCTTTTTCTGACATGGGTCTATATCCCATTCTTAAGTAACTCTCCAAAGTGTCCCCTGTCTTCAAAGGAGGATACTCATGATCATCTTTCACTTTTTTATCAAAGTTACCACTCTGTTCCATCAGCTTTATGACCTCTGCGTTGCTCAAAGGTTTGAAGAAGTTAGGGTAGCATTTGTCATTCTCTTTGGTCTTCTTCTCTTCTATGTGGTTGAGAAACAGATATGGTAACCACTTCGAAGAGTAACAAGTGTTGGCGGTAGCACTCTTATAAAACAGAGAGCAGATCTTGTAGTGGCATAGCAGTTCCTCGAACACTGCCACCATTGCTGTATTCTCTTTTCTAAGCTTGTCCAGCTCATCATTTGTCGGTACAAACTTCTCATACGGAGCATCTGCCATGGACAAGTACGAGATATACTTCATCTCATAGAGTGCAAACCCCATCTCTCCACCCGGGATCATGAAGGTCCCCGTCCTATAGTTGTACCTCTCAGCCAAGGCTAAAAACATATATGGGTTAGGAGCAAAGCCGTATACAGTGGCGTGCACTGCTTGATACAGATTGATCTGTTGGAGTCTGTCTTGGAATGTTGTCAGAATCTAATTCGCATTGTAGTTCCATCGCTTGTAATCTGGATTCACCAATCCAGTCAGTCTGATGTCTTGTTCGGGGTATTTTCCTTCAGTCTTCGCAAATTCATTTGTGAATATCGATGTCCTGACAGGCATCAGCATAGAGGAGTTCTCTGGTGGAATGCAGCCGGGTCTCAAGCCTCTCAACAGGACGCTATATCTATCAGAGGAGCTATAAAACATATCCTTCTTGTTTGGCCCCTTCTTTACGAAGATTTTCCCTGCACGGGCATCCTGAAAAAGAGTGATGTTCCACTCCATCTTCCTTGGGTAGCTCGCATGAGCATACCGCGACAAAGGGAGGCAGCGAGCAATGTCTGATATAAAGAATGATCTATTTTCCTGGTGAACTATTCTCTCCTCCATCCTCGGCCTAGGCTGAGAGACTTTCTCAAAGGCATCACCGAACAGGAATAAGGGTTTCTTATGAATAACAGCATCCGCTGACTCTAGGGGCTGTCCATTCATCAAACACATTAAAGTCTCATTATCCTAGGAGATCAGTATAGCCTGACGGGAGGCCGGCAGATCGTACTGAGGATAGTGAACATGAGACAGATCTTCTTTATATTCAGACTCCGAAAGAGTTCCTACAAAAGTTTCATATTCAGGATCATCTCTCGTATTCACTGCATCAGACAGAAAGAAACAAAAAAATTTAGTATAAGTCAAAATTAAAAAATTCTGTCATCAGAATTGTGCAACATCAGACTGCACAACATCAGATTGCGCAATATCAGTTTGCGCAAACATCAGACTGTACAAACGAACAGCCATCAGTTTGCGCTGATGATCTTGCGCAAATCAGCAGATTGCGCTGACATCTGCCAGCGCAGTTCAACCGATTACACAGAAAGTCGATCTTCATAAAAATGAAGAGTTAACTGATTTGTGCAACCAGAACCCTAAAGAGGGTGGCACAATATGATCACATCTCTAAAAAGAGATGGATTTCGAAGACAATGGTATCAAAACCCTAAAAAGGGTTTGAAGTCTTCTATCTAACACAGAAGTCAGATTGTATACAACCTTGATTATTGCAGCTCACCAGGCGACCTCCAGCAAGTATACCTTGCTAATTAACTGTCAAATTATTTATTTTTTGCATTATTTATTTTGTTTCATATTGTTAGTTTTCCTTGTTATAAACTGCACGTCCAAGCCATACTTGGGTGCAAGCGACTCTATTAGTCATTTTACTTTACTATATGCATGTTAACTTAGTGTTAGCGGACTACGTTCTTGTTGGAAGATATCCTTATATCTCCCTTGGCCATGACACACACACTATACGGTTGGAGGCATGTTGCTAGGGGCACGACTTATGGACTGGCCCTCTCTAAAGTAAAGTGACGAATAGATGATCGTAACTGCTATGACTAGGGTTTTAGATACTCAAGCAGTTATAAAATTGGACGAGCCATGGATATGACTTGAACAGTGTGGGAAATATTGGGGAAGGACAGTCGCTAGTGCGTATGGGAATCCAAACAGATAAACCACAGTCTCCGGATGGAACTGTGGCAATTTATTTACAGATGTCCTCTGACATTTTAGACGTTACGGGTGGATACAGATGACTGGATGCCAGTTACGTACACATAGCCTAAAATCCCACCCATGCGTATGAAAGTTATCCTCTAAATTGCACATTAGGTGGTTAGAATCTTCTTTACATATTTGTGTCTAGGACAGTCTTTTATATATTATTTTATTATTCTGACAGTTCATATTAGCTTGTTCTTTCTGTATCTTGCTATATCCGTCTGAGGACCTGGTTATTCCCCAGGTGTGTGTGTTCATGTCTTCTACAGGTGTTCTAGCCGTAGCCGTGATCATCGCTATTTCTTCGAGGATGATTGCGCTTGGTTCGTCTTGCCATTTTATTTATCGATTCTTGTACATTTCTTTCATTGAGATAGTTGGTAGTGGACTTTGTCTCCGCCCAATGATTATATCATAAATATTCAAGTTGATTTTTCTATTATTTATTCTTTTCATTATGGATGAGATTTAGTTTGTCTTGGATTACTGTATTTTACAACTTATGTATACATACAAGACCTATGTACTTCGTATGTATACAGCTGGCATATTTACGTACTTGGCCCTACGTATTTTGGGACTGGGGCGTTACACGTAAAAAGCAACAAGTTTAGTAACTGTTACCCACGATGAGAATCAACCTTTACGCGTGATGACACGTGTCCCACGTAGAGTTTTAATCTCTACGCATGGTGATACGTGTCCCACTACTGCAACAAAATAAGGAGAGCACGTACACACGTTCCTCAATAAGTGAGGTATGAAAGCCACGTAAGCAGATCATGTTCTCCTGTAGCCAAAAAATATCGGGCGTAAAAATGACCCAAGAGAGACTTCCTGCGTAAAGTAGCAGACTGGGCATAAAAATAGCTCAAAATAGAATTCTCGCGTAAAGTGGCTAAAAATAGCCTTGAGCGTAAAATTAGCTCAAATAAACTTTACGCACACAATAGCCTTGAGCATAAATAGCTCGAATAGCTTTCGTGCGTAAAAGAAGCAATTTCTTGAGCGTAAAGTAACCCATCTGCACACTAAACGACAAGTATCGGGTTTAGTGTAAATCAAATCTTCTCGACTACTGTGTTATCCTACTGTCAGAAAATTATTATGTCAGAACAGTATCACACGTATTAAATGTATGATTTAACAGCCTGTCCTTCGCGTAAAAGCTCAGTGAATAGCTCTCGCATAAAATAGCTCGCGTAGAGCTGTACTCTGTTTGATCTCCGCATAAAGTCTGATTTTGGCTCAGTTTAAATTACGTAAAGTTCTCAACTTCTTTTACTTGGTCTATAAAGTACTTTTTATGCTCCTACAAGAAGTTTTATGATGGTTTTGTTGAAGGCTTCTGCTTGCCCGTTATACTCTAGGTAATATAGAGGGATGTATCATTAGGAGAGAGCTGAGTGAGAGTGGCAGCAGAACACTTAGTTAGGCCTGTAGCCTTAGCCCATTTTGGGAGTGTGGGTTCTTGTTATAGACATGTCTGGGCCATTTGGCCACTGTCCAAGCTTTTGCGGCAACAGGCATTTGCCTTGGCATGCAATGGCTTAGGTGGCATTGCAATTTCTGTACTACTACAGCAAGCAACTGCCTGCCCTTGGGGCAGCCATGCCCTGCAGCAAGGGATCCTCCTGTATGAGGTAGGACAGGCCTTAGCAGTAGGCTTATAGGCCATGTTTACTATAGAACATGTGGCCATTTTGGTAGGTTTGAAGGAGGAAATGATATGGTTAGAAAATTCTAATAGGAGATGTAATTTCCTAATCTAGGTAAGGTAACTAGATACCTATCTAAATAGTTAAGGCTAAGGTAAGGTATTATCATTTAGAATTGGGTATAGACTAAAATATGTTAGAATTTATGATATCTTGGTTTTGTCGTAATAGAGTAATATAGCTATATAGCTAAGATACTATAGATATTAATATAAGTGTAAGATACATTACCTAGAGTATAAACTAGTATTAGCTATTAATTAGCCTTAACTAGATATTGTCTAAAATAGACTAGTATGCCTAGAGGTTGACTTGATTGACCAGTGTGACCTAAAATTGACCTAGAAACAATGTTCACCTTGAATATTCATGTTTAACTCTTTTAACACCGATTAACTCTGATAGCCCATATATGGGTTCTTGTGACTCCACTTTGAGCCTCGATTCACATTCATTGCTCTGGACGACAAGCGAGTAAATTCCCTGATAGTTTTCATTACTTGATGATTATTATGATTCAGCTTCTAGATAGTTCTATTTGATTATCTATCACAACATGGATTGGTATTCTGGATTCATTCATTTGTGACACATATATTTAACTCATCTAGCCCCTACTACCAGAACCACTCATAGGAATCACCTACTCGAAACACCTACAAACACCATTTACTTCTGGCTAGACTTGTACTCTATTTATGTGTCAGGATATGGATTCACTTGTACTTATCGGGATGGGGAAATACTTGTGTAAACATGTTAACACTCCCAATCGAAAAGAACTATCCTACAAGAAAGATAGTCATCGCCGGTAGGCCAAGCGTGCGACGTGCTGTATTAAACAAGAACCACCCCTTCAAAAAAGATAGCCATCGTTGCTAGGCCAAGCGTATGACGTGCCGTATTCACTACTAGTCTAATCGTTACTAGAATCACCCCTACAAGATAGATAGCCTTCGCACGCTTATCATGCGTGCAATGTGTCGTATTTACCCGCTAGCCGTTTACAGGTCAAACTCGGTATTTCAAAACACACTGGATCTATGTCTTGTACAAGATTCACATTATCTCATATTATACTGATTGGATTCACATAACATTGTTCTAGTTTAGCTATCTCTATTTTGTCTCAGTCTTTCCATATTCATCAAGTATTACTTGTTATAACTATTTTATAGTCTTTATCACTTATTTGGAACTGCTAGAGGAGATGTGCTTGTTCCATCCTGACTGGATATATTTTTTAGATGATTGCTCAGAGAATCTGTGTCCTACCCACTATGGATCCCGGGAAGGGATAGCTACCTTTGGTCCAGATTATCAGGAGTGACCGAGAGACCTAGTTTAGTTGGCTTGTTTTAGATTCTCTTTTAGAACTTTTTGAATTGTAATAAATGGTGATTTTGACATTATATTTGAGATTCGATTTGGATATTATTTAGTAGTTGTTGATAATGTTAGTCTTTATGGTTATTTAGACTTCTTTGATATCATATCGTGCTTTAGACTGTGATTGAGTATTACCATATATTTATACTTGTCCTCCATTCGGAGTTGAGATCTGTGAAAGGTACATTATATGATTGTGTGAGTTTCTTAGTTAGCGACCTAGAACAATGTTCTACTACCGATTCTGTGGTGTAGGCTGGGCGTTGTTACGCACTCCTACTCCTATACTGGGTGCGGGTCGTGACAAGTATCAACGGTATCCGAAATAGTGCCTCGAAGAACTAAATATAGAATATCAATGTCAATGGTGTTTTGGAATCATAAACTTGGTCAAACTAGGTCATACCTAGGTTAATACCCTATGTAATTATCTATATTGTACATACATATACTCTACAATGCAATACCTTAACCTATTTATCCAATTACCTATGTATTGCCTATACCTTACACAAAGGTAAATCAATTACCTTAATCATATCCAATATCCAATCACATATCATCCTAAACTTTACCTATATACATACATAAGAATACCCACATCTAGACATCACCTATTACTATAACAATATCCAACATATCCTATGGTTTAGCTATATTGAGATACCCACATACTCATTACCCTACACTTATTCCTGTACACATGTCAATGCCTATATAAATTTCCTATTATCTAGGATTACCCATACATATTTGATCACCATCTTAAACATTTACCTATCCCAAACCAAATCCTAATACCCTGTCTATACCTATACAATAGGATTACAACACACGCATACACACACACATACATATTACTATTATTAAAGCAGGGTGTGCAAACTGTTGCAGACCACAGCAGTAGGTACATCTGTTCTCCCCCTACTTCTCATCTTGCCATTGAAGTAGCTGCCTCTGCCTATTCTAGGTAAGCAGCTACTACCTACACTCTTCTTTAAGTGGCCTAGAAGCCCACATTGCTGCTACTGCTATTACTGTAGTGTGTGCAACTGCACACAGGTTAAACCCCTCTCTAGTGCATAAGTTCTTCCCCTAACATGTCTACTGCAAACCACATCAGCAACATTGCAGTGGTGGCCCATGCAGGTCCAGATTCACATTAGTGCGATGTCGTGGTAGTACGACAACTTAGTTGTACTAATACGAGCCTGCTACAGAGTATATGAAGTAAAGTGTTAGAATAAGAGGATACTCAATCACTATTAGAATTTCTTGAGAGATTCCTGGGACGACCCTTGAGAATCTTATTTTAAATTCAATTTGAAATTTTTTCCATTGATTTGATTCACCCATTACTCCTTGTTATTGAATTTGATTTTGATGGATTCATTGTTGAATTTTGAATCTTGATGATTAGTTGTTACCTTTGAGTTTGTATTTAAATATATATAAATTTATTTTTATTTTATTTTTTGGAATTTAAGGTATAACCTGATAATATACTTGATAAGGACAGTGAGAAAGGTAAATATCTATTTTATTTGTGGAGTTAGAATTTATCGCAGTCATACTGGCTAGCATGATAAGGACGTAGAGCCTGATTTAGATATACTTATCCTAGTTATGGAATCTAGATTTTTTTGCAGCCATACCGGTTGGCATGGTAAGAATTCTAAATAACATGATTATAGGGTGTATACCTTAGTTACGGATTCTTTTATTTATTGCAGCTATGCTTATTGGCGTGACGAAATTCTAGCAACATGATTTCAAGAAGACGTGTACAGTTATCAGATTATATCTTAAAATTGGTTCATTTCTTTTGAACAGATGAGCGAGAACAATTTTATCATTATTTTTTTCTTGCCATTATTTCTTGTATTACCATTTTTCCTTATCTTAGTTAGCTCTGTCCCAATTACATCAATCACTTATCTCGTATCTAATTTTGTCTTCTATACTTTAAAACCTTTGAATCTCCATACTTTTTTACCTTGGAAGGGTCGAGGAAGTAACGTAAATCATCTATCTCGAAAAGGACGTAATTTGTTAACATATGGTAATCTTGGTAGGGATATAAATGTTGGTCTTTGATATAGAATTTTAAGATAGAGATGTAGTAAAAAGTGAGAATGAAATCAAAGATTTATATCATCAATTTAGGAACGATCACACATAGTGAAATATTTTGTATATAAATAATTCATAGATGTATTTCCTAACTGACGAGGATATTCGAGGTCGACATAGTTTGAGGACTTGGATAAATTTTGGTTATTGATTCTTGAGACGTTTCACTTTAAGGCTATGATATTAAATTTAGGGATTTAGTAATGCAGAAAGAGATTTTAACTGTATTCGATGGCAATACGATATTGAATAAGATATTACAAGAAAATGGTTAAGAACATAAAGAACACAAGAATTTTGAGTTATAGAAAACTAGAGATTTTGTGAAATTTTAAATTTAAGTAGAATAATATTTGAAGGTGTACGTTGAAGGAAATATGAAGGTTGATTTTATAATAGAGAATAAGTTTTGTAAGGCCTTGTGGTTTTAGATTGAATAACACGAGGAGAGTAATTTGAACAAGTTCAAGAATTTCATAAATCTTGATTTAGAGGTTTCGGATCTAATTTAAAACAAAGTGGAACAATTTGGATTTAAAGATGATTAAGTGGTTAATATTAAGTGCTAATAAATAAAAGTGTATGCTTCATGTGTTATGTTTTGGAATTTAGGAATTGAGCCTATGATGATCATGACAAGGTCCAATCTTCATAACAAAGGGTATAATTCTTGGTTGTAGTCATATAAAGGTTGATTTTCATATTTGGACTTATGAGATAAAGATATGATTGGCAAATGATGATTAGATAAGCTTGATGGTATGAAGAGAGATGAATAACCTGACTTCCTTATGAAACCTTGTCTTTTATTTTCCTCTAACAAAAGGAGGAAATTGACTTATTCCATATCTTTGAATTATCCTTTAAAAGTTTTCAATATCATTGAATCCTAATCTCCCTTGATCACGACCAATCGACTTTGGTCATTATTTCTTATCATAGTTAATATGCCTGGGTCGTACTCAATTGAATTAAATTCAATTGTGACCTAGATCTCCATCCTTGGATGCTCGTGCTCAGACTTCGATAACCTTGTTCCCATCTTGCCCAAGTCTTGATTTACCCAGAGATTGATTAACTTAGATCATGTCGAGACTAAATTTTCTTTTATATATATCGTAATTGGATTTCAATGCTATTGACAGTCGTGCTTTAAACTTTCAATTTTGATCGTCTTTAGAATAGTAACGCTTTATAGTTAATTTCTAGTTGTTTTTTTTATAATTACCAGTTTTTCATATAGGATGATAGACTGCCTTACAGCCTAATGATTTATTATTTTTTCTATCTTTTCTAATATGGCACCCATGACCAGAGTCTGTCCCCAGTGACACAGCTATAGTTTCCGGATGAGACCGAGATTGTACTTCTCCTTCAATTTCTCATGAGGTATTAGCAGCCTCACCGGAGAGTTTTCCTCTATCTCCTATCCTTCAGGAGAGGGCTGCAGTTCAGC
The DNA here is from genome assembly GCA_029216955.1 of Iris pallida. Taxonomy (NCBI): domain Eukaryota; kingdom Viridiplantae; phylum Streptophyta; class Magnoliopsida; order Asparagales; family Iridaceae; genus Iris; species Iris pallida. Next base: position 3,414 of record JANAVB010039176.1, on the reverse strand, counting down.
CGGAGACTAAGGGCCTTCCTTTTCTTCCTGGAGTGGTACCCTATGCCATTCCTGATGGGGCTCAGAATTACAGACTTCTTCAGGATGTGTGGGAGGTACAGAGACTTCAAGCTGAGCTTATGAGAGAGCAGAGTCTCAGTATCCAACTGTTGTGGGACTTTATGCTTTTAAGAGGAGAGCCTAGTCCCAAGAGAGCGAGGAGCAATGTATACCCAGAGCGTCAGGAGTACCCCTGACTTCCAGCCTAGACTAGCCTATCTAGATCAGATTCCTGTCCAGCAGAGGCCAGTTGAGCAAGTACCTACCTGTGCTTACTGTAGGAAGCCTGGTCACATTTAGGATTATTGTAGGAGGAGACAGAAGTTGTGCTTATTTTGTGGGTCAGCTGCACACAAGATACGAGACTGTCCTACTACACCTGCCTCTAGTCGGGGCCTAACTCCAGGAGAGAGTTCCAGCTACCAGACCTAGTAGAGGTGAGTTCTTGACCTATACCTTATCCTGTCTTGATGATCACTGTACCCTACCATATTGTGTGTATGTTTTGATATCTTATGACTACTTTTGAATCTAGTATGACTATAATGGCTAGATGATGAGGCCCAGACTGATATTACCTGCCATAACCTTGTATGACATCTTTCCAACTACATGATTTAGATAAGTTTTCTTAAGAGTATGATTGTTGGGGGTTTAACCTAGAAGGAGTACGACCACTTTAATTTCGAGGACGAAATTATTTTAAGGAGGGTAGATTTGTCACACTCACTTCTTCTAATTAGGGGTATTTTAGTCATTGTGCATTATTTTAAATTTATTTAAAATATTAATTAAATTGAGTGTTGTGTGGTTTGGATTGGTGTTTTGGTAGGACCAAGATGGTATTACTAAGTCAACCTTGATTAGAAGCCTAATAATGTAATTAGATTTATTATTGGTTTTTTAGATTTAATTTAGAATTATTATCTAATTTTAAAAATTATTTAATTTATTTTTAGCTATTTTCATTAAGCCTTTAAAGCTTTTTGTCAATGGGCCTTTTAGCAACTTGAGGAGTTCTTGGCCCATGACTAAACCCTAACCCTAATACCCCCATGCTCGGCCGGCCAAACATAGCAGCGCCCCTTCTCATTGTGTAGAAAACCTAATCTCCTTCACAAATCCAAAATCATAGTTTTTTCCTTATCTTCAAAAGGCCACGTTCTCTCGTTTCTCAACCAAATCCTTCAAAATAAAGTGCGTTGCGATCGTTGGAAGGAGAGGAACCTGCTGGAGACTTGCTATAGAGGGATCGGAGGCGTTTGACAAGAGGAAAGCGGCATCGACGTGTTTTGGAGGCTTATTTCTTTAAGTTTTGACACTCAATAGGTAAATCTCTTTAAAACACTTGTTAATTCTATTTTTTTCATCGTAGATGCATCCACATAGGTACCACAGACCTGTGCATGAAGTTTGGTAGGTTTATGATTTCGTTGATAGCCGTATCGGACACGTGTCGGTCCTATGGAACACGTGTTCGACGAAATGCCACTTAGAACTGAAAATTGTTATTTTTCGATTATGTTTTCACGAATTCCTTGGTAATATTATTTGTAATAACTTTCGTGAAGACGGATCTTGATTCGACACGATTTCAGTATCCGAATCGGACACGGACACGCGTGCACGGGCCCGTGCACGGCCCCGTGCATGCCCTGCTGTCTGTGCGTCATAACTCGACTGCACAGGGCTCCGTTTCGCGTAACATTTTATGGGCGTGTGGGGGAAACCTCTTCCCATATGCTCCTAAAATTTCACCATGTTTCGTGAAGCCGTGTGCGAAGAAATTCAATACGCACGGTTCAGCCCGTACAGTGCACGCGACTGAAAACTGCCACTGACACGGCCTTAATACACGAACATGACGCGACAAGGACCCATTCAGGAGCACGAGCACGAAGCCCTATACCTGGACTACCCAGGGACTCAATCCCCAATCGCGTCGTGGCTTGTGTCGCGAGCCACGCAGCTCGACACGCGCCCACGGGCACGCACGCGCGCACGCACACAGGCCGCACGAGATCCGCTTGTCTGTGTCCTGTAGACACGACGTGGTGCCGTGTCAGTGTATCCTAGACCTAGCCCAGGACACTATCTAGCTACGTGAACGAGCACGAGGCTTCTCGCATTGTGTGCGACGTCCAATCAGGCGAAACGCATGTGTACGTGCACGTTCCAACTCGCGTATCCGGTTTTCCGATACGCACTACGTAGACACGATACGGACACGGGTTCGACCCCGTGACTACCTGAGCACATCACGCACATAGACACCTTCGTGTTTGCCAAGTTTCGCGGGTTCTAGTTGGGTATTTGCGATTAGGGTCTCGACTTGAGTTTTCGGGTTTCGAATATATATATATATATATATATATATATATATATATATATATATATATATATTTTGAAAGAGGTAAATGTGGCGAACGCTCCCACCGGGAATCGATCTCCTGACCACTCGGGCCACATGCATCTCTCTTAACCACTAGGCTAGAGGTCATTTGCAATATATATATATATATATATATATATATATATATATATATATATATGTATATATATATATATATGTATATATATATATATATATGTATATATATATATATATATATATATATATATATATATATATATATATATATATATATATATATATATATATATTGAATTGGTGTTTGTCATAATTTGATTTCCTGAGATTTTAGTGATAATTTTTGAGTTTATAATAGGTTAATTAAATTCTGGACTAGCGTGGAGTGGTCGTTGGGTTATATCCTATTTTATCTACTATTTATGTATATATTTAGGGTTTTCCTCTTTATGTATATATATATATATATATATATATATATATATACATATATATATATATATATATATATATATATATATATATATATGGGCGTTTTATTGAATGAAGCCTACTACTTGCTCGGATCCTACAGGCGAGAACCGGGCCAAAATTCAACGAAGCAAACAAAAGAAAAGCAAAGCGCGCGGCCCAACGAAGCACGCGGGGCCCGAGACACGTGGGGGGCGTGGTCAAGCGCGGGCCTAAGACGCTTGGGGGAGAGCCAAGCGTTGGGCCGGAAACGCAAGGAGGGGTGGCCACCGGTTGGCGGGGGAGACGCGGGAGGCGAGGCCGCAGCACGGGCGTCGCCGCTGACGGAGCTGGAGGGGCGAAGCTCCGGGGCCACGGCGAGGTCTCTTTAATATATATATATATATCTATATATATATATATATATAATTATATATATATATATTTTTTTTTAATATATATATATATATATATCTATATATATATATATATATTATATATAATATATATATATATTTATTTATATATATAATATGTGTGTGTGTGTGTGTGTG
>JANAVB010039175.1:50000-117286 GCA_029216955.1 Iris pallida | reverse complement strand
AAGGCTACAAGAGAAGAGTCAGGTAGCGGAAGAACAAATGAAAGTAGAGGAAATCAATCGTCCTCAATCTACGGGTGTACTAGAAAGTGATGGCCCAAAGATGGTGTTGGTTCCTGCTTGCATAGGCACGACAACCCTATCGGTGAGAGCAAAGGTAGTAGGGAAGGAGATAGAGTTCAATGCAGGTTTCGATAGGGTACTTGGGAAGAGGTCTACACAGATCGGCACAGATCGGTAGTAACAGAGGCCCGACTGCAGGCCATATTGTTCTATACGTGGGACACAGATCGGCACAGACCGTAGCCAATCACCATATGTGTGTCAAGGACGAGGAGGCGATATTCAATCAGGCAACATTCTGAACTACTCTAGAAAGAAGCGAGCAACAAGCCTGACACAAGCGGGACCGAGTAGTATGACCAAACTTTCACATCCTAACAAAACTGGGGAGGAGCACTCAGTATGGACAACCCAAAATGAAAATTTCTTCTGCGGGATAGCTCTGGAGATCAAAACAATGATGATAGGGTAACACATGGTTTTAATACCGAATTCTCCAATGACCTGATGAAGAGTTTAGGCGGTGTTCAAGGTCATCCCCCATTTATAATGTCTATTCTGACATGGAATATGCGAGGGGCGAACTCGCTAGGACGGTGGCGGGGGAACTGCGAGACGACAAAGAAGGCGCATAGCTCGATCATAGCTCTGCTAGAAACAAAGATAAAGTCAGAAAATAAGTTATCTAGACGTTTCCTCTCTTCTGGTCACGGGCTCACAATCTTTAACAGTATGCCGTGACTATAATATAGATTCTATGGGATAGTCGAACATGGTCAGGTAATATACTCTACAATTCTGATCAGCTCATTGAGGTTGAATTCACAAACAGGGGTGGCCTCAAGTTCCTTTTCGGGATGGTATATGGACATAATGATACACCCAAACGAAAGTTGTGGCAGGAAATTATCCATATTAGCGTTATCGCTGATATACAGTTACACCTTCCCCTTCTATTGGTAGAGAGCGACGGGTGCTTGATCCCATTCTCGAAGACTTCTAGCGATGCCTCCTGCAATCGAATCTTAAAGATTTGGAAAGGATTGGGCATATTTGGACTTGGTCTAACCGAGCTACGAAAAATCTTATTCGTGTCAAATTGACCGTGCCCTGGGAAACTATAGGTGGTTCGATATCTTTTCGGAGACTGTAGGAAGTCCTGATTGACCATGTCATACGCCTTCCTCAGGTCCAGTTTCACACAAGCTTTCTCCCTTTCGGGTTTGCTAAAGCCCCTCACCATCTCATGAGCCAGGAGGCTGTGCTCAGCGATCGACCTCCCCTTGATGAACGCAGCCTGATTCGGAGATACCAAGTCCTGCATGATCCCCTCCATCTGCCGACACATAAGGTGCGTAATTATCTTATAAAGATAATTACAACACGCAATAGGTCTGAAATTCGCCAATGCTGTCGCTCCCTCCTTCTTTGGCACCAAGGTCAGGAAAGTGTGGTTCAGCTCTTTCAGAAGCTTCCCTTTGGTGAAGAATTTCTGCACCACCTCTAAGACCTGAAACGTCAGAATGTCCCAGTGGCGTTTGTAGAACCCACTACTAAAACCATCCGGTCCGGGAGCCTTGTTGGGATCCGCCAACTTGACAATTGATTCCACCTCCTCCAAAGTAACAGGGGCAAGAAGAATGCTATTCCCATACGGAGTCACCAATCTCTTCGTAACAACCTCAGGGAACACAGACAGGTAGTCAGTCTGGAAATATAACTCAGAATAGTACCTGACAGCCTCGCCCTGGATCTCAGCCCGCCCCCACCAGGTTGCCACCCGCATCAAGAAGCTGGGAGATATGATTCCTATGCTGTCTTGTCCGGATGACATCATAGAAGAACTTGGAGCAACGGTCGCCGTCCTTGAGCCAGGAACATTTGGCACGCTGAGCCGTGCTAATCTCCTTCTGCAGCCGCAGGATGTTGACTTCTTCGATCAGCTCCTTCTCTCTTGCCGCCAGGTCCCCATTAAGCATGTCAGATTGCATGTCATGCTGGATAGCCCGCAACTCCGCCTCCTTATCTTCTAAGGTAGACTTGGGCAACCCTTCACCCAACTCCGAAGAGCCTTCTTCGTGACCTTGAGACGACGTACCAAGCGAACTGGGCCGTCCCCTCCTGACAGCTAGTAAGCCCCTCTGAGACAGCCTCCAGGTAGCCCTCCGATAGATACCAACTGTTGTTTACCTGAAAGGACGGGACTTCCCAGGAGACCGAGAAGTGAAGCCAACCCTGATGGGGAATGATCGCTCGTCCCAGCGGCCAGGCCCTCAGCCGAAGAATTGGAGAAATGCCGGAACCATTCCCCATTGCCCAGGGCTCGATCAAGCTGGCATGCAACCCTGTTCCGGATTGCTTTGTTATGCCAAGTCCAGATGAAGCCTGAGCGTGACAATCCCTGGAGCCCCCCTGGAGGAGGCATCTCTGGAAATTATATAGGATAGAATCTGGAACTGGACGACCGCCCACCTTCTCCCCTCGGTGCAGAAGGGCATTGAAGTCCCCGATCAGAAGAAGTGGAAGGGACGACGGATCTGCAGCAGCGGCAACACGGAAGATGTCGCTCCACAGGGACTCCCGTCTCCTTCTGTCGTTGTGGCCATAAACCGCCCCCAGCAAGAACCGAAAACCACCCTTGTTCGAGAAGGAGATGGCAATCAACTGCCCCGTCATCAAGATCAAGTCACCATCCCAGCTCTTCGAGTTCCATCGAACCCAAATCCTGGCCATGTCACATAGAGCCAGGTTGTGCAGTTGGGCCCAATGAGATGGGGTCTGCCGAGCAAGAGTCTTTTCACCTTTGATCTTAGGTTCTAATAGAACAGAAATATCGCATTTCTCTCTGTGAAGAACCCCACAAATCTCTCTCTACCTCCCTAGCGAACACGACCCTCACATTCCAGGCTATAATAGCCATTAATTAATGAGAGGATGGGTCCCCTGGAAAACACCCGGATCGACACCTGGGGAATGTGCCACATCCGACGCTAATAGATCCTCTTCCATCCCAGTCGGAATGGCCTGCTGGGGAGCGACCTGAGAGAGCACCAATGCCCAGGCAGGGTTGTCAACACACACCGCCTCCTCTTTGTCAGTAGGATGCCCCCCTCCCTGGAAGGACCGTCACTCAGCGGACCAACAGCACGTCGCTTCCTATAGTAAACCTGCCCCTCAGCCGATCCGCCACCCCCCTCGCGCCTCGATCCCCGCCCACCATGCCTCTGGTAATCATACTACTCTGTACCGGCAAGTAGTCAACACCCCACTCGTGGGTGCTAGCTGGGTAGTGACAATGAGGCTCATCCCGCCATCACTCACTGGATGGTTAACCCCTCCCACCATGATCTCCTCTCCACTGTCATCTCTGGAATCCATGTCACAGGGTGAGTCTGGAGCCTCACTAAGGGGAATAGTAGGCTCCACCTGAGGGCCTACCGCCGAACAAGCACTGGCCAGATGCCCAAAATAGGTACAACGTGAACAGGTAGGTGGAACCCATTCGTATTCCACCTTCTGGGTTAGCACCTCTCCAGAAGGAATCTCATATTCCACCATCTTCGGTAACTCCCCTCCAGCCCGAATCTCCACAAAAATCCTGGCGTACATCAACCTCGACCGAAAGGCAGTAGCTTCATCCTCCTTGATTGGGGTGCCCTCCAAGCTCGCCAGACGCATCAGCAATGTGATACTCCAGAACCGGACAGGGAACTCAGGGAAACGAATCCATACAAGGATGGCATTCAGAACTTCCCTCTCACATCTAAGTTCTGGGGTCCATTTCTTCAGAATGATAAGCCTGCCATCGAACGTCCAGGGGCCGCCTTGGAGGATTCTTGCGACATCCTCCGCAAGCCCAAACTTCACCTAGTAGAAGCCGTTCTCGTGAACAAAGAACTCTATACTCCCCTTAGGCTGCCAGACACGTGCTGCATAACCCCGGATCTGTCCGTAGAAAGGCTTGTTGCCTAGGACGTACAAAACCAGAGTATTCTCCCAGTATGCTGTCACCTTCTCTATCTCCTCCGCAGGGAACGAGGTCCGGAAATCCCTCCCTGCCTTGATCGGTGGCACGTACTCCATCGATGTGGGACTTTTCGGTCCCACGGGTTTGCAAATATCTGTCCAGGACCTTCCAGCCGGCCGTGTAGTCGCCCCATGTGGCCTGGGGACAACCTCCGGGAGGGGAGACCCAGACCCCTGATCGCCGAGATCCACCACCTTACTCTTCCCCTTATCCGCCGCGGTCGCCTTTGGCCGCCAGCTCACCGATCTTCCAGCAGACACCACAGGACCACGGGCCGATGGCCGTGCCCCTGATCCGCCATGTCGTCTGACAGCAGGATGGCGATCCCTAACATGGCCCTGTCCTCCTCCTGCCTTTCCTCCGGTCTTCGCCACGCGACGACGCGTAACCGTCGTCCATCCTCCTCCCTCCATCTGGCCTCTGGCCCCCCTGAGATCCAGATCCTGCTCCGAATTCGAAGTTAGGAGCGTTGGAGACACCCCGCAGGATCCGATCCCCGTCCGACACCGAAACCGACCCCCCCACCACAGTAGGGGGTCCGCCCGACCCCCCCGCCTTCGTTCCCGCCCCCCCCTCCCCCCACCGCCTGGGGGGGCGCTGTCACGCCCCGCTCCCGTAGGAGCGATCGTCCTCGCTAAGGCGTGATGCCGCACGAGCCTAGATTGCGCTCATGCAAGGCGGGTTCCATAACGGCCGATTTCAGCGGCTGCGACGATGTCGTCGCACAGAAGTCCCGTGCAGAGACATTGATTTATAGCAGCGGAATAAGAACCAAACACAAGTTATTCAAAAGAAACTCTTTATTGATATTGAAACAACGGTTACATTTGGGGCGCAAGGCCAATGTTACAAGTCTCTCAAGCTCACTCAAGCTCACTTTTTCTCTCATTACAAGTTCACTCTGCTCTCTCTCTCTCATCTCTCAATATTTATCGATCCAGCGGAAGCTTCGGAAGGCGATGTCCATACATTATGTCCCGTATAAGTCTTCACTCCATGCGGCCGCACGCTTCGAATCGCCAAGGAACTCCGTGCCTCGACGCATCCAAGCGAACTCCGCGCCACGAGCTTCTACCTGTGCCTGCACATGAAAATACTGTGTGGGTGTCAGTACCACTGTACTGGTGGAGTGAGCTTCTCGCCCACCCATACAAAACCTACACGTTCATTTACTTTGTGCAGCTTAAATCCCTTTTCGATTGTCTTTCTACTCTTGCCTTAGGTTCAGTTTTAGGACCGGCGCCTTGGCGCAACTTGTGTGTCAAAACCATCCCGTGCTTGCAATGTCAACGATACTCATACTTTGCCTCTAGACCACTTCTCGTGCCACAACGTTAACCTATCAGGTCGTGCTTGCCTTTCGGCCAGAATCAGAGACGCAACTACGCGGTAGTACCCAATTTCCTTACGATCATGCTATAATTCCTTTGTGCCGTGACTCGCAACAGTTCAAGTCTAACTCATACACTCTATCCGACGACTTATCACTCGACGCCACATCCCGTGCCGAAGCACGCCGCCTTCGCTGTTGCCAAATCTTAGGCCCAGACATTGTCTTTCTTACTGCATACTGCATACATATTCAACTCAACTCAATCCAAAGGCATACACGCGGTTAGCCGCTATCTGCCGACATCTATATGAACTTGGTCACTGGCTCCCAGAGCCATAGTGGACTACTCTTTCTTTTTATTAGACGGGCGTTCCTTTCAGCGCAAGGTAGCTAGCCCCGCTGCAAGTCCCCGCCTAACCCGTGCAAAGCACAGTAATATTTCGTTTCCAATATGCCCGCAACGGTCCCGTGGCCTCGGGTTGTCGTGCGGAGAAAACTCTCACCTTGTCGACAAATTGTTTGTTCCATATGCCCGCAGCGGTCCCGAGGCCTCGGGTTGCCGTGCGGAGAAACTCCCGCTTTGTGGACAAGTTATCCAATGACCATGCAAGACTCGACACAAACTGACGTCTCACACCATCATGCTACCTCTTGTGTTACCATTTCTTTCAGGGCCAAGTTCAATATTTCTTTCTTATGAGACCGCCTCGCCGACATGTAGCCGCGAGGCCTCGCCGACATGTAGCCGCGAGCATACTTCTTTCTTGCCCTACCATTTTACCCAACTCAAGAACAATTATTCACAACACTTTCCAAACTCAATGAATCAACCGTGGCCCGTGCCTTAAAAACTCTAGGACCGTGCCACCGTGTCTCAAACCGACTTCCAACATACGCGACGCTATCGCCCAAGTCATACTTCATATGACGGGCCTTGGGATCGTGGGACTATTTAACTTGACAACCGCAAAAAGAGCGGGACAGCACTAGAAATATCTTAGGTCGATCGGCGTCACATTGCCTAACTTACTCAAGCCTACAACTTAACGAGCAAAGGCTATGCCAAGCCTTGCGTTATGGAAACGTGCATATTTTGTCGAACATTTACGCGGGCGACGCCTATGACTTAGGCTATTTCATAACTTTTGTGTCGAAGACCAACTTTCCTTCTCCCAAGCCACAGGACGAAGGTCCGAGTGTCATTTCAAAGCACGCCGTGTACCAACTCTAAGCCGACCGTGGGACGTTTTCCATGTTCTAACTCATTTTGACCTGTCGGGATTATTCCCTTAGCTATGTGGATGCGTAGCTTTTATTATCAAGCCTAACTTGTGCAAGTTGAAAACACGATTTATTATGTGAAGGCAAAGATGAGGAGAGTTCACCGAAACTACCCCACCTGAGCGATGTCTTCAAACGGCCGTTGCAAGGCCAAGTCCGAACGCTGTCGGCGTTTCGATTCCTCCGATTGACTGAGCGGGACGGGGCACTACAACATACACCACTCAGAACAAGTCTCGTCCTCGAGACTTACTGAGTACTTACTTATTCACTTATCACTTTACTTTTCCTTCTAGAACTCTCGCACACACTTCTCCTATGCGTTCCCTCAAATCCGAGCCACGCTCGCACTATCCTCAATCCTTTCTTCAAAACTCACGATCTCAAAATCCTCGACACCTTTCCGTTCCTCAAGTTTCACTTGATTCAACGTATCACTTAGTATGGATCGTGCACATATCTTAGGCGTCCCCAAAATACATGCATTTCAACCAAGCCTCGTGATAGAGAATCCACCATCACTACTCGAGTCAGATCGTGCACATATTCGGGCGCCCATGATATACGTGCATGTCAACTGAAACTCACGAGTGGTGCCTCCGTAACTCCTATCGTTTCGCGCTCGGACGTCTGCCTAACCGCTAGGCTATTGCCTTACCGTCAGTATTAGAATCATAGTTCCCAAACAACGATATCAACACTGACCCCATCCTAAGGTCAAACCAAGTTGATAGTACGGGATTTTCTACCCAAGCTCGCATCACTCTCCGATTTCTAAACACCGAGCATCGATTCCCTACACACATCCCAATATTCGTGGCACGGGGTCCAAGTCGTTCAACAAAACAATCCTACGATAAATCACATTCAACCAATCCCTTGACACATCATTTCGAAAATGTTCGACGTAATCTGCCTATCAATCCCTCCAAGTCAAGCACGCTACGACACAATTCATCGCTAAACCATTCTTAACATTTCATATTTCCCCTAAGTCATTCATCCCAATTCACGTAATCGATCATAAGGTCGTCCGACTTAACAATACGTTGCGCCCCGATCTCACGCGAGTCAGATTACCCACGGTGGGCACGAATCACCATGCACGCTCCCGTGGGATAGTCATCCTCATCGGGACATAACTCTTGTTTTGTGTCTAGACTAATTTATTCTCGATGCACGAATTGGACCTACTCAATTCTCAAGTTATTTCATTCACCAATCGTAAGTCTAAATATCCTCAAATTTTCCTTCGCATCAAACCGATAAGCCGAGACAACCAAAGTTGCCGCGTCCTGATTTTCTGAGTTCGATCATTCCCGCGACATGAATCACCATGTCAGCGCTCACGCGGAACGATCGCCTCAAATCCGACGCAACGCATGTGCGAGGCTGGAGTTGCACTCGTACAAGACAAGAATGTCAACGCTGCGGTTATCCGCGTAACCCTCAAGACACAATCGTTTCATCCAACATTTGTTTCAATCAAGATCCTAAGTATCGCATCCAACCGATCGATAACACTTGCACGATCGTCCTTCGCCGAGTCAGAGTACCCCCGAGTTATCGCATATCGATCTTTGATACGCCTCAATACCATCGATGATATGCGTAACCTGACGATCTTCCTTTGCAACCAATTTCGAGCCGTGCGAATGACGTTACCGTCCGACCGGATAATCTCCTCGACATTCAAATTCAAGTTCGATCATTATTCCTCAAACAATTCGCAACATCAATTTTCTTAATTCGTATCATTCCTTTATCAATCGATCGACATCCCTGAGGCTATCGCATACACCACTCAGGGATGAAGTCATTCAACAAATCCTCAAAACTATCCTTGACTCAAAATCGACTTCTTTAAATTTTCCGTTCGAACCATTCCTCGAATTCCAAGCACGCTCATCTATTCTCGCATCGACGTTATCGCCGCTCGATAGTACCCCTATCGATAGTCGACTCACTTTACTCAATCGAGTTCAACTCATTCTTGCTCGACACTATTCAATTCCCGCACTCGACTTTTCTAAGGTCGACGCAACTTTGGTGTATATGTCCAGCCCGACTTAGCCAACCGTGCTTGCGCGAACCATCTTTTTATTTTGTTGTCAAAAACTGTTTTCCTACGTTTTGCAAAATAGATAGACTTATTGTATGGACATCCCGTGGGACAATTGAGAGAGAGCGCACCAACGATTTCAATATGCGGAAGCAACTTTCAGAGTTTGCGGAAGCAACGAGTTAAAGAATTCAATCGATAGTCCAAGGACGTAAAGCCGTGCTCTGATACCACTATGTCACGCTCCGCTCCCGTAGGAGCGATCGTCCTCGCTAAGGCGTGATGCCGCACGAGCCTAGATTGCGCTCATGCAAGGCGGGTTCCATAACGGCCGATTTCAGCGGCTGCGACGAGGTCGTCGCACAGAAGTCCCGTGCAGAGACATTGATTTATAGCAGCGGAATAAGAACCAAACACAAGTTATTCAAAAGAAACTCTTTATTGATATTGAAACAACGGTTACATTTGGGGCGCAAGGCCAATGTTACAAGTCTCTCAAGCTCACTCAAGCTCACTTTTTCTCTCATTACAAGTTCACTCTGCTCTCTCTCTCTCATCTCTCAATATTTATCGATCCAGCGGAAGCTTCGGAAGGCGATGTCCATACATTATGTCCCGTATAAGTCTTCACTCCATGCGGCCGCACGCTTCGAATCGCCAAGGAACTCCGTGCCTCGACGCATCCAAGCGAACTCCGCGCCACGAGCTTCTACCTGTGCCTGCACATGAAATACTGTGTGGGTGTCAGTACCACTGTACTGGTGGAGTGAGCTTCTCGCCCACCCATACAAAACCTACACGTTCATTTACTTTGTGCAGCTTAAATCCCTTTTCGATTGTCTTTCTACTCTTGCCTTAGGTTCAGTTTTAGGACCGGCGCCTTGGCGCAACTTGTGTGTCAAAACCATCCCGTGCTTGCAATGTCAACGATACTCATACTTTGCCTCTAGACCACTTCTCGTGCCACAACGTTAACCTATCAGGTCGTGCTTGCCTTTCGGCCAGAATCAGAGACGCAACTACGCGGTAGTACCCAATTTCCTTACGATCATGCTATAATTCCTTTGTGCCGTGACTCGCAACAGTTCAAGTCTAACTCATACACTCTATCCGACGACTTATCACTCGACGCCACATCCCGTGCCGAAGCACGCCGCCTTCGCTGTTGCCAAATCTTAGGCCCAGACATTGTCTTTCTTACTGCATACTGCATACATATTCAACTCAACTCAATCCAAAGGCATACACGCGGTTAGCCGCTATCTGCCGACATCTATATGAACTTGGTCACTGGCTCCCAGAGCCATAGTGGACTACTCTTTCTTTTTATTAGACGGGCGTTCCTTTCAGCGCAAGGTAGCTAGCCCCGCTGCAAGTCCCCGCCTAACCTGTGCAAAGCACAGTAATATTTCGTTTCCAATATGCCCGCAACGGTCCCGTGGCCTCGGGTTGTCGTGCGGAGAAAACTCTCACCTTGTCGACAAATTGTTTGTTCCATATGCCCGCAGCGGTCCCGAGGCCTCGGGTTGCCGTGCGGAGAAACTTTCGCTTTGTGGACAAGTTATCCAATGACCATGCAAGACTCGACACAAACTGACGTCTCACACCATCATGCTACCTCTTGTGTTACCATTTCTTTCAGGGCCAAGTTCAATATTTCTTTCTTATGAGACCGCCTCGCCGACATGTAGCCGCGAGGCCTCGCCGACATGTAGCCGCGAGCATACTTCTTTCTTGCCCTACCATTTTACCCAACTCAAGAACAATTATTCACAACACTTTCCAAACTCAATGAATCAACCGTGGCCCGTGCCTTAAAAACTCTAGGACCGTGCCACCGTGTCTCAAACCGACTTCCAACATACGCGACGCTATCGCCCAAGTCATACTTCATATGACGGGCCTTGGGATCGTGGGACTATTTAACTTGACAACCGCAAAAAGAGCGGGACAGCACTAGAAATATCTTAGGTCGATCGGCGTCACATTGCCTAACTTACTCAAGCCTACAACTTAACGAGCAAAGGCTATGCCAAGCCTTGCGTTATGGAAACGTGCATATTTTGTCGAACATTTACGCGGGCGACGCCTATGACTTAGGCTATTTCATAACTTTTGTGTCGAAGACCAACTTTCCTTCTCCCAAGCCACAGGACGAAGGTCCGAGTGTCATTTCAAAGCACACCGTGTACCAACTCTAAGCCGACCGTGGGACGTTTTCCATGTTCTAACTCATTTTGACCTGTCGGGATTATTTCCTTAGCTATGTGGATGCGTAGCTTTTATTATCAAGCCTAACTTGTGCAAGTTGAAAACACGATTTATTATGTGAAGGCAAAGATGAGGAGAGTTCACCGAAACTATCCCACCTGAGCGATGTCTTCAAACGGCCGTTGCAAGGCCAAGTCCGAACGCTGTCGGCGTTTCGATTCCTCCGATTGACTGAGCGGGACGGGGCACTACAGGCGCCGCCGCTCGCAGCAGATCCAGGGGGTCCGCCCGACCCCCCACCTTTGCTCCCGCCCCCCCCGCCTGGGGGGCCGCCGCCGCTCGCGTCGGATCGGGGGGGTCCGCCCGACCACCCCACCTTTGCTCCCCCCCCCCCCCCCCCCCCGGCCGCCGCCTGGGGGGGCACCGCCGCCGACCTGGGTGGGGGGGGGGCAGCCCGCCCCCCCCCCCCCCCCCCCCCCCCCCTTTCTTCCCGAACTTCCTCGCCCCGCCGGCAAGGGGATCAAGTGGCCGCGGGGGAGGAACCCTAGCCGCTCGGTCTCGGTCGCCCGCTCCTGCACACGAGATCTCCATTATGTTTCCTATATATATATATATATATATATATATATATATATATATATAATCAAGGAATAACCGAATTATATTCCCGATCTCGTTGCTATCTAAAATGTATGCTCCTCAAGCCCGCCGTGACTTTTGTCTCGATTGAGTGTAGACTCTGTTGCAACGATCCGATTCTACTGTTTCCCCAGTGCATCTGCTAAGGTGTTCGCCTCTATAACACAATGGGAAAACTGCACTGGTATCGGTGCTCCCAGACTCCAAATTTTGTGAATGACAAATTCTAGGAACCAATGGTGCATGGCCCTCCTGTTAAGGAATCCCTCCAAGACCTTGGAGTCAGTTTGAACATCCTGAACTTGGATATCTTGGTGAAGACTGTGTTGCAGCCCGTAAAGGACTGCCCAAGCTTTCGCCTCCATGTTACTCCCATCCCCGAAATAAAAACTGAATGCTATGATCAGCCTTCCCGAAGAGTCCTGGACTGCTGCCCCACCTCCACAGCTCCCCGGGTTCCCTTTGCAACATCTGTCAGAGTTTAACTTCCGCATCCCACCAACAGGTTTAAGTAGAGTACACAATTGAAGAAGAATAATGAGACGGAGTTCGAGGACGGGAAGAAATGAAATCTTGAGAAGGCCCTTTGTACAAGGGGCATAACATGAAAGCTTTGCTAATCTGTAGTTTACTTCTGCAATTGGTTGAAGGATTGAAAACCGGCACGACGGTGCCCTTCATATCTTGCTTTGTTACGATTTCTTCCATAGCGCGCCCAGATAATAGCTGCCACTGTAATTTTATTTTGGGTATCGAGGCCTTTCTGAAGACTACCAGAATATCAACTGGCTTCGAAGTTCCTTCCCTGGATTACCAAGGCCATAGGAAGCTTCAATGTATTTCCACACGCAATCTGCAGTGAAAGACAACAAAACATGGTCCTGAGACTCCCCTTGCGGAGAGTAACAGCAGCTACCACCTGGATGACAGAGAGTATCCCAGAGATTGCACCATATCGTCGGCCGGGATCTTGCGACGAAGCAGTTTCCAAAGAAGGAAGGACCACTTAAATTGAATCCCCTTGTCCTATATAAATTCTGCAAATGGATCATCAGGCTTTGCCTCTCTAATGAAATACCATGATGATTTTAGAGTGAATGTGCCTGGCGAAGTTAAAGACCCGAGCCACTTGCCTGATGTGTTTCTTAAAAACACCTGGGAAGACAATATAACAGCATTCTCCAAAGGATTAAAAACCCACTGAATCAAGTCAGGATTCCAACCTGTATCTATGTCGCCAAGTTGATATATACATTCAAGGTTGGCATTCAGAGGAGTAGGAGATAAAAACCCATAAGACAACCAGTTTTCCAGGAATGTATGAGTGCAACCATTACCTAACATTAACTAAATAGCTTCCTCTCCTAAACTCCTTCCAAAAAGCAGCCTTACCAAATGTGAGACACTCTAGATGTCACCATTATCTGAGAAGGATTTCTCGGGAAGACAATATAACAGCATTCTCCAAAGGATTAAAAACCCACTGAATCAAGTAAGAATTCCAGCCTGTATCTATGTCCCCAAGTTGATATACACATTCAAGGTGGGCATTCAGAGTAGGAGATAAAAACCCATAAGACAACCAGTTTTCCAGGAAAGTATGAGTGCAACCATTACCTAACATTAACTAAATAGCTTCCTCTCCTAAACTCCTTCCAAAAAGTAGCCTTGCCAAATGTGAGACACTCTAGATGTCACCATTATCTGAGAAGGATGATTTCTCGGGAAGACAATATAACAGCATTCTCCAAAGGATTAAAAACCCACAGAATCAAGTCAGGATTCCAGCCTGTATCTATGTCCCCAAGTTGATATATACATTCAAGGTGGGCATTCAGAGGAGTAGGAGATAAAAACCCATAAGACAACCAGTTTTCCAGGAATGTATGAGTGCAACCATTACCTAACATTAACTAAATAGCTTCCTCTCCTAAACTCCTTCCAAAAAGCAGATGTGAGACACTCTAGATGTCACCATTATCTGAGAAGGATGATTTCTCGCGAAGTATTTAACTTGTAGAAACTGAGTGCAAAGTGAGGACTGAGTACACAGCTTCCACCAGAGCTTTACTGAAAAAGCGTCCATCACTTAGGCTTCTTATCCCCAGCCCACCTTCCTTTGTTAACCGAGTCAAAGACCCCCACCTAGACCAGTGTCGCTTAGTCTATTCCTCCGAAGAGCCCAGAAGAAAGGGGAGAACATCCTAGTGATCATCTTAATTACATTGATAGGGGGGTTAAACAAGCGTTGACATCGGAACATTTTTAAGCAACACCAATTTACCATCGGCTGATAGTAATTTGTTATGCCAGCCTTGAATTCTCTTCTGAATCTTGGATTCAATTCATCAAACATAGCAACATTCCTTCTCCCGTTCATAAGAGGCATTCCTTCCCCCATTCATAAGAGGACATCCAGGTATGTAAATGGAGGAGTTTTATGCACAAAACCAGCGATTGAAGAGAAAGACGCATTCCGACAAAAAGAACAGTGCCTATCTGTAATAATCCAGCTCTTAGAGGCATTGATTTGTTGACCCCGTACCCTGTTGTATTGAGACAAAAAACAATATGTTTCAACGATTGTTTTTCCCCGAAGAAAAAAATTAGGACGTCATCAGCATAAGCCTGGTGAGCAATCATTGGGCAACCACTCGGGGTGTAGTAGTGATTAAAACTCCGTTTTTCACCCAACCGATTTAGATTACGGCTTAATGCTTCAACCATTACTACAAATAGAGCTGGAGTAAATGATTGAAAGTAGCCCACCTTTTCACCACTAATAATTGTCGATAACCAACAATTCGATACTAAGCATATTAGGTCTATCTACTGGAAACCAAAGCCAAATCGCTTCAGTATTCATATTAGATGCTGCCAATTCATCCTATCATAGGCTCTTTGCATATCTAGCTTCATCACAACATTTTCCCCTCTTATTTTCTTTGGCCAGAGAGGAGGGCAGATAAGCTCTTGAGCTAATAGGATATTGTCAACAATTTTTTGACCTTGCACGAAGCCACTTTGCTCCCTTGTAGTGATTTTGGGGAGCACCTTTGCCAATCTCATTAAAAGAGTTGAGAGATGGTTTTATTTGAGAAATTGCAAAGACTAATTGTCCTGAAATCAGAAAAGGATAAAGGATTATCCTTCTTCGGAATAAGGGCCAATAGAGTAGTCGAGAAAATCCTGGGATAAGAGAACCTTGGAAGAACAAGGTAGCAACCTCAACCATATCCTGGGCAATTATGTCCCAACAATGAACATGAAAGGATCCTGAAAAGCTGTCAAACCCCGTGTAGTGCTGGAAGCATCCAACATCTGCATCGCCTATTTAACTTCCTCACAAGAAGGCAAGTTGACTAGCATCGCATTCTTCTCTGGAGTTATAATTGAAGGAATAGCCTCAAGGAAGTCATTGTCTTCAACTACTTCAAATTTCTGCATCAGCCTGGAAAATTGAGCTACTGATTCTGCTTTAATTTCCTTGGTGATTCCAAAAGAACTCCATTACTAGCACGAATTTGATGAATAGAAAGTCATTTTCGTTTGGCTTAAACGCATGAGTGGAAGAAGGAAGTATTGCCTTCTCCTAACACCCATTTGACACGAGTCTTATCCTCCACCAACAACCACCTTTTAGGGGCTGCTTTGGCTTCTTGTAATAACAATTTATTAGACTTCATCATTGTTTAGCCGAAAATTTAGTTCGACCTGAATAACTAGGTCCTCTGCCTGTTTGTCTTTTAGGAAAATGTCACCAAACACTGTTTTACTTCAGGCTGAAAGAATCTTCTTTATATTATATATATATATATATATATATATATATATATATATATATATATTGAAGAAAGGGTAATTAGTTTCCGGAATCGCTCCCACTGGGGTTCAAACTCCGGCCTATATATATATATATATATATATATATATATATATATATGTATATTTTGAAGAAAGGGTAATTAGTTTCCGGAATCGCTCCTACTGGGGTTCAAACTCCGGCCTATATATATATGTATATTTTGAAGAAAGGGTAATTAGTTTCCGGAATCGCTCCCACTGGGGTTCAAACTCCTGACCACTCGGGCCGCATGCCTCACCACTACCACTAGGCTACGGGTCATTGGCTATATATATATATATATATATATATATATATATATATATATATATATTGTTATATATATATATATATATATATATATATATATATATTGTTAGATGTATTTTTCATTATTTAGTGTAATGGGCTTTAGTCCTATATCGGGTAGGGTAAGAGGAGAGGAAGTTAGCCTCTCCTATATATATGTAGTTCCATTGCTTCAATAAAAATCATCCCATTATTATTATTCTCTACTTGGTATCAGAGCAATAATAATAAACTTTTTTCCCTTTCTTCCCTCCACAAAAACAAACCTTAGCCTAGCTGCCACCTACCATCCCTCGTGTCCATCGCTGTTGTCAGCCACTTCGGTGGGACAGTTTCGGTAGGACAGCCCAGCCTACCCGACACCGCCGCCGTTGCTGTCAGCCACTTCGGTGGGATAGCCCAGCCCACCTGGCGCTGCCGTCGCTGCTGTCAGCCACTTCGATAGGACAGCCCGCCTCCTGGCTGGCCGCCCCCTGCTGTCCGCTGACCCAGAAACCCCTCCCCAACACTCGGCCGCCCACTCCTGTCATGTCAAACCCTAATCCTAGTTTCCTCACAGTTGCCACTCCCCCTTTCAAACCCTAATCTAGTTTCAAAAAAAATGTTTGGATTTTTAGAGAGAAAACTATGGCTTGTGTTCAGGCATGTTTTCAGGAATCTCTAATTTTCCATTTTTGGGAATTCTCAGAGGCTAAACAAAAAGTTTGTTTACAGGAACCTCTGTCCTACAAAAGTCACTTGAGAACCATAAACCAAAGAGGACAAACAACGAGTTTGTTTGTAGGAACCTTTGGTTCTCCAAGTTATTCTCGGAATGACAACAAAGTACAGACACGGTGCTTGTCTTGCATGAGTCTTTGTGTCTTTCCTTGACCTCCACATAAGGATCTGGTGTTGAGAGATCTTTTTGTTGCATACGCAAGTATGGTGGAGTTAGCGGAGGTGGTTCTCCCTTTACTGTTATTCATAATAATGAATTGGGAAAATCAATTATCGCGGTAAAACTAAATTATGCAAACTACCTTGCTTGGTACAAGTCTATCAAGGTGGTGTTTGGAGCAAAGAAGTTGGAAGTTTTCGACGGATGAACCCCCACCTGAAACGTCCGATGATTATGAAGATTGGAGTATGGAGACAAACATCGCTGCTAATGTCCAGTGGTGTGAATCCTCCAAACAAATTTGGGCATCTCTTGAAGAATCATATTCGTAGAAGCGAAATATTGCCCGTATCTATGAGTTATATGAATTATTGTTTCAAACAAAACAAAATGGAAAACTTGTGCATGAATATTTAGCCTCAAAGAAGGCTTTGTGGGAGGAACTGCGACAGTATCATCGTATTACTACTGATTGAAGGAGGCTCAGCGACAGAAGGAGTTTCATGTTTCCCTTATCCTCGCTGGCTTGAATCCTGCTCTCGACCCTTACAAAGCTCAAATCCTTGCTGGAGAGCAGTTATGGTGCAACTCGGGCGGGTTGGGTCGGGCTTGAGGTCAATCCGAGCCCAATCCGATGAATCATAAGCCTAGCCCGAGCCCAAGCCCGGCCCAACCTCGGGTTCAACATATGAATCCCAAGACCAAGCCCGGAGGATCTGGTTTGGCTCAGGTTGAACTCGGGTTGGGTTGGGTTGGGTTTATCGGGCTCTAATATAATATTTAAAATAATTTGAAACAAAAGTAATATTAAACATATAATCAAATAACAATAAAGTCTTGATCATTACAAAAAACAAACTGAAATAAGATTTAAGATAAAGAGTTGAAGAGCTTGGGTGGAGAAATTTAGGATTTAAACTTTTATTTAAGAAGTGTGTATGTGTGTGTGTGTGTGTGTGTGTGTATATATATATATATATATATATATATATATATATATATATATATATATATAAGAGTTGGGTTTCGGGTTCTTCATTATAAAAAGCTGATAACACATCTGGAAACTCAGATCTTTCTTTCAATAAATAACACAAAGTCATTCTGGAATAATCATCAATAAAGGTAACAAAATACTGAAATCCTTTCGGACTTTTGATCCAAGAAGGACTCCAAATATCAGAATGAACAAGATCAAAAGACTCTAACTGACGATTCTCACTACGAGCCCAACCCGAGTTTTGATCGGGTTCGAATGTTTTAACCCAAATCCGAACCCGAACCCGAGTATCTTCAACCCTAAGCTAGCCCATTAACGGGTTTACCCGATCGGGCTCGGGTTTAACCCGCTCGAGTTGCGCTCCTAAGAACAGTTACCTACGGTGGCCGATACCTTCTCTCGTCTCAATCGTCTGTGGTGGTAGAGACAATGGTCGTGTTGGTGGTTGTGGTGGTAGAGATGGCCGCGGTGGTGATGGTGGTCGTGGTCAACTGCGGAAATGTAACTATTGTGGAAAACTCGGTCATGTTAAAGACTATTGTTGGAACAAATGGGCAAACCAGTATATGCATATCAAGTGCATAATAAAAATATGCAGTCCCATATCACCATGTCTGCTTCTAGTGATGATACTTCTGTTTTCAATCAGACTTCAACGTCCGATACATCATCACCATTGGAACAGATCCTTCAGAAGTTGAATGAGCTTGCTAGTACCACCCAACCCACTGCAACTATGGCAAATCTAGGTAATCATGCTCTTGTCGGAACCCAGTCACCATCTACCTCTTGGGTCATCGACTTAGGAGCAAGTTCCCACATGTCTGGTATATCTTCTCTTTCATAATCGTCTTTCCATGAAAAATATTATCTTGACTGATGGGTCTACTCGTCTTGTGCTTGGGAAAGATGTCATTCAACCTACTCAATCACTATCATTAAAAGATTCATTATCTGTGCCTACATTTCCATTTAATTTGTTATCTTTGAGTCAGTTAACCAAATCTCTTCAATGTTCTGTGACATTTTCTTCCAATACGTGTATTTTTCAGGACCTCAGGATGAAGGAGATAATTGGCTTGGGACATGAAAAGATGGTCTGTATTACTTGGATCTACTTGGAAAGGCTTTTATTTTTGTTTCCGTTTCTCCTCTGTAATGGCATTATCGTTTGGGGCATCCGTCGTTGGTTAAACTTCGTTAAATTATTCCTGGTTTAGGTTATGTCTCTAGTCTTGAGTGTGAGGCTTGTCAATTGGGCAAGCATCACCGTAGTTCTTTTCCTCGTAGTGAGAATCGTCATTTAGAGTCTTTTGATCTTGTTCATTTTGATATTTGGGGTCCTTCTTGGATCAAAAGTCCGAAAGGATTTCAGTATTTTGTTACCTTTACTGATGATTATTCCAGAATGACTTGGTGTTATTTATTGAAATAAAGATTTGAGTTTTCAGATCAGCTTTATATAATGAAGTATATGTTCAGTTTAATAAACACATCAAGATTCTGCGTTCTGATAATGCTTTGGAGTATACTCAATCTTCTGTGCACAAGTTCTGTGTTGATCGTGGCATGATCCATCAAACTAGTTGTGTCCATACCTCTCAACAAAATGGTATCGCCGAACGAAAAAATGAACCTTTTAGATGTGGCTCGAACTCTCATGTTCAATATGCATGTCCCAAAACAGTATTGGGTAGAGGCTGTTATTACTGCATGTTTTCTAATTAGTCGCATGCCATCATCAGTATTGAACAACAAAATTCCATTTTCCATGTTAAATCCAGACGTCTCACCTTTTTCCTTACCTCTTCGAGTGTTTGGGTGTGTCGTTTTTGTTCATAACTTGGAACCTAATCGTGATAAGTTGGGTCTGAGATCTCTGAAATGTGTCTTTCTCGGTTATCCTCGTACTCAAAAAGGATATCGTTGTTACAGTCCACTGACATACAAATATTATGTCAGTGCCGATATTACATTTTTTGCGTCTACCCCTTTCTTTTCTTCAGGAGGTCGTGGTATTCCTTTTACACCAGATTTAATATCTTCCATACCACTTTCAGGCATTTCCGAATCAGTTTCTGTCTCCATTCCTCCCTTACAGGTTTATCAGAGATCCAAAGACATGCCAGTGATTCTGCCGAATTCAGCCATCAATTAATCAACTCCCGTGCCTGAGGTTCCCACTTCCATTCCCCACAGATACAGATGATCTTCCCATTGCTCTCAGAAAAGACAAACGACCTCGTACCATACCGTCTAAGTACTCCATTTCTAATTATGTTTCATTACACCGTACTTCATCTTCTATTCATGCATTTGCTGTTTCATTATCTTCTACTTTCATCCCTACAACTTACAAGCAGGCTATGTCCTCTTCTAGTTGAAAAAGTGCAATGGATGATGAAATGTCTGCTTTACATCAAAATTAGACTTGTGAGCTTACATCACTTCCTGATGGGAAGCAGACAGTGGGTTGTAGATGGATATACACTGTTAAGTATCGTCCTGATGGTTCCGTTGATCGCCTCAAAGTACGGTTGGTTGCCAAAGGATATACTCAGACATATGGTGTGGATTATATGGAGACTTTCTCTCCTGTAAAACCCACTCCCGGATCTTTTTCCTTTAATTATTAGTTGTATTATTATTATTATTATTATTATTATTATTATTATTATTATTATTATTATATTAGTCGGATCAGGAAAATATTATTTCTAAAATTAATTATTTGGATTTTTGATTGTGGCCAAGCCGATTCGGTGCCCGGGTTCCAACACCGAGCCCGATCCAACTTCCGTGTCCCGAACCCATCCTTCAATCTTTTTATTAATTATTTAGCCTTAGATTTATATAATCCTATTTAATGGCAGGAAGAAAATATATATATATATCCTAAGACTTTTTCCTATTTTTCCCCACACGTGGACCAGCCCCACGACCCAGCTCACACGACTCAGCCTCTGCTCCTACTCCTTCTCCTCAGCTTTCTCCACTCCATTCATTTCTTTTTCTCCTTCCATTATAAACCACCCACTACTACCACTCACGCCACCACCAACAAATTCCAAAAGCACCAGCACCATCACTCTCATTCCTCACTCTCATTCCTTTTCCCACTCTTTCCCCACTCTCCAGAGCCCTCTCCACCAGAGCCTCCCGCGCCCGACCAACTCCGGCCGCCCGCCGCGTCCCGGCCAACTCCGGCCGACCCGGCCGCCCATGCGCCGCCTCCCACGCCGGCCAGACCCCCACGCGCCACCAGCGCCCCGGCCAGCCCCTCCGGCCCGGCCATCTCCAGCGCACGTTCGACCCCGAGCGCCGTTCCCGCGCCCGCTCGACCCCCAGCGCGTACCCGGCGGCCAGATCCGCCCGCGCCAGCCCTTTCCGGCGACCCCCGGCACCTCCGACCCGAGGCCAGAGCCGCCCGCGCGCACCTCCCGAGATCAGCGTCTCCGCCGCCTCTGTTCCGAGGTAGCGCTCTGCCACGTCTTCCCCGACAACCCCCTTCGCGCTGTTCCAGCGCTGCCCTGTGGCCGTGCTGTCCCGACCTGACTTTCCGGGACTCGCTGACCCGTGGCCTCTCTCCCAGCGCTGACCCGCGGGTTTCCCGACCCGCTGTTCCGCGGTGCTCTCTGGTGTTTCTATTCCCGCGTCGCTGCCGCGTGGATTATTCTTTCATATTTTCATCTGAGAGCTCTAGCCGAGCAATTGAGGTATAACTTCGTGTCCCCGTGTCCCCCGTAGATAGTCTGTGATGACGCGGTCCCGATCCCGTTTCGGGATTCGGTATTTCGATATTTTGTTGCTTGGGTGATACGTAGAGTATCGGTTACGTCGCGGCGTATTTTTTCTATTTTTGTTATATTTGTGCTGTGGTTGGTTTGGGTTGGATATTCATTTTGAGTTGGAAATGGTGATCCCTGGTTTGGGATATTTTTATTGTGTTGGTGCTGGCATCCTCCCAGGATTGGGTTGTCCCAGTTACAGAGGAGGTGCTGCCGAAATTTTTGGAAAGGTTTTCAAAATAAAAGTATTTAACTAAAATTAGTTAATTGGTAAATAAAATTCTATTTTCAAATCCGGTCTTTGTAAACGATTTATAAAATTGGTTTTGTCGGCTTTAAATGCGGATTTTGTGAGTTTTCGTATCCCCGTTAGGCGACGACCGTATCGGTCGAATGAGCCTCGGCGAAACGCAAACGCTACAGGGTTTCCTGTACGTTGAGGCGTTAGCCAGCAACATGAGATTGCACGACCAAGTCTGAGACCCTTTAATTTTAATTTAAAATTATAATTTATTTTTAGAACTGGTGCTGCTTTTAGTATTTTTGGTGCAGGGCCTCGGCCTACTGTTTGGACCGTTCGCGGCACTCAGAGCTCGCCTTAGGATTAGTTAATTTATGTAAATAATTTGTAAAGGGCATAATCCCAGTTTTTCCTTTATTTTTCTGTGACCCTGTATTGTGTAGCGTAGCTTTTTATTATTTTCTGGAATGTTGGTTTTGCCGTTAAACGCGTAGAATATAAAAATAAATATTTATTTTGTAAAGAAAATTAATAAAGTTTTCTTATAATAAATAATCTAGTAATTTAGCAATTCACATGTTTTCTCATTTAAAAGAAAAAGCCTAGTTTTATATATATATTTAAAATACAAAGTTTTGCCAAATTAACCGGTAATTGCCATTTTTCTCAATTAATCAGTAACCGACTTATTTAATTAAAATGATAAACGAACGTAGATTACGACGCTAGATTTCCGGTAGATTATTAATAACTTAAAACCTGACTAGGGTCTACTTCTAGAGATTGTAACTAGCACACCTAGAATGCTTTCATTATGATTCTAAGTCAAGTTCTCAATTGTAGGATCTCAGAGACGAACTTGACTTCCTCCTCGGTACCGACATTTCCGATCCAGTCAATTAACAGAGGCAAGTTACGGTTATGTTTTCTTGTATTTTATTTAGTAATTGTCTAGCTGCATGTTTAAACCACATTGCTACACGAAATCCTCTCCTAGAGTTCAGATATTGATTGATATTGAATGTGGAGATTGGGGGAATAGTGTAACGTTTATGGCCAATACCCCTCATATTGCATATTGTGCGAGCTTACCCCTCTTACACACGGGGATAAGCCGTATCGCGTCGCTAGGACGCTATTGTATAACCCAAGCCGGTCATAGACGATTACACATTCAAATCACATTGTTTTTAATTGTTAAATTGCTGGAAAATATTGTTTCAACTGTTTAGCCTGCACTTTTCCATTATTACTTGAAATATGAGATACATATTCGTACTTGCTCCCTCCTGACTGGAGACAACATTTTTTTAGGTGACATTGAGGATGCTGAGCTATTGTACAATAGCTACTATGACCCGGTTTTGTACCCTGTGGTGTTGCCGGAGTCCCCCTTGGAGGACGCAGGACCTGAGGCCGACGAGCCGACCGCTTAGCTAGTCGTTTCCAGTTTTTCTAGTTTTATTGTTTTGGAGTTTTGTAGATTTGAATTCAGCACTTTATTTCAGTTCTTTCATTTCCAGTTGTACTTTTCAATTGTTGAATAAATTTTTTAAAATTTCCGTATATTCAAGTTGTGACAAATGTATAGATGTTGCTGTGAATACCTGCATATAGAACAGCTTATTGCCGCCGTCTCACAACGGTGCAGGCTGGGCATGATCCGGTTCGACCCAATAATTTGGGATCGGGTCGTGACATCTCCAGTGGCTCGATTGAACTCAGTCCGAATTCTTATTTCTGTGGCAGTTAATCACCAATGGCCTCTGTATCAGCTGGACATCAAGAATGCTTTCTTACATGGTGACTTACAGGAGGATGTTTATATAGATCAACTACCGGGTTACATTGTTTTAGGAAATGACAAACTTGTATGTCGATTGAAGAAAGCATTATATGGACTGAAACAATCACCTCGTGCTTGATTTGACAAGTTTAGTTCAGTTCTCATTCAATATGGCTTTCGGTGCACCATATCTGATCATTCGATTTTTTTCCATTCTTAGGAGAAATTATCGTGTTGATTGTTTATGTTGATGATATTATTCTCTGGGAGTGATCATGCTGGGATTGAGGACTTGAAAGCCTACCTTAGTCGTCAATTTCATACCAAAGATTTGGGTCTTCTTCGTTATTTTCTTGGAATCGTGGTTGCTCGTTCTAAGAAGGGTGGTGTGTACCTGTCACAACACAAGTATGTTCTAGACTTGCTCTCAGAGACTGGAATGTTGGAGTATTGGCCAGTTGAGACTCCTATGGATTATCATGACAAGCTTGATGCTGACATGGTAGAGTTATTTGACGATGTCGGACAATATAAAAGGTTGGTTGGAAAACTTACATATCTTACTGTTACTCGACCAAACATCACATATGTCGTCGGAGTAGTTAGTCAGTTTATGCATGCTCCTCGGCAACCACATTGGAAAGCTGTCTCTCGTATTCTTCGTTACTTAAAAGGTGCACCTGGGAAAGGTTTCTTGTACAAACCTTTCCAGTCGCTTATAGCAATGGGATTCAGTGATGCTGATTGGACATGCAGTCGCAATGATAGAAGGTCTACTTCTGGTTATTGTACGTTCGTGGGTGGCAATCTTGTCACGTGGCTTAGTAAGAAACAGAATGTTGTGGCTCGTTCTAGTACAGAGGCCGAGTACCGTGCGATGGGTCATATAACTTCTGAGATGATGTGGGTCAAGTCTCTTCTTCAGGAAATGGGGATTATGATTCCCATTCCGATGGAGATGTATTGTGATAATCAGTCAGCAATGTTTATCGCAAGTAATCCGGTATTTCATGAACGCACAAAGCACATCGAGCTGGATTGTCATTTTGTTCGTGATCTGTTGCTGAAAAAGGAGATTGTCACTCCTTATGTTCGGTCAGAAGAACAATTAGGAGATATTTTTATCAAACCACTTGCACGTGGTCCATTTTCTGTTTTATGTAGCAAGTTGGACATGTCTGATCTGTATGCTCCAGCTTGAGGGAGGATGTTAGAGGTATTTTTTATTATTTAGTATAATGGACTTTAGTCCCACATCGGGTAGAGTAAGAGGAGAGGAGATTAGCCTCTCCTATATATATGTAGTTCCATTGCTTCAATAAAAATCATCCCATTATAATTCTCTCTCTCTCTCTCTCTCTCTCTCTCTCTCTCTATATATATATATATATATATATATATATATATATATATATATATATTTGAAAGAGGTAATTGTTTATGTTCGCTCCAAGTGGTATTCGAACACCGCCCACTCGGATCTTATACCTTCATTGTAGCCACTTGAGCTACCAAGTCACGACTATATAAAATATATATATATATATATATATATATATATATAGAGAGAGAGAGAGAGAGAGAGAGAGAGAGAGAGAGAGAGAGAGATGCCAGCAAGAAACAAGAATCAACCCAGGTGGTCTCGTCTTAGGAGACATAAGGACCCGGGAAACACAGTCCCTCCACCCCCCAACCCCCCCCCCCCCCCCCCCCCCCCACACACACACACACACACACACACACAAACAAAACCCCCCACCCCCCGAATGCTTTTTATTCTTAAATATTAAAAGTGATGAACTGAGATATTCAGGTAGCGGTTGAATGGGAGATGGACGTGAAGGAACTGTTTATGTGGGTAGAGGATCATCGTGGTAAGCTGAATCGACACCCTTTTCTGCAGGAGTGAACTTTGAATTATTTGCTCTTGCATAACCATGCAGTGGCCTTGTAAACTACAATTTCTGGTTAAGGTTTTTATCAATTAAAGTGTAATACTTTTTGCTTTCAAATTTGCATCATGTTTTTAATGTATGAAATTAATATGTTGATCAAGCTAACATATATCTGATATTTGCTTACATCTCTTTCCAAAGCAGTCCTCAAGTTTCCGAAGTCTATAAGCCGTTACAAGATCCACTGATTACCCAATGCATCAGTATAACTGCCATGGAGGACCATACTATTCATGGAAACAGTCTAGTTACAGCCACTAGAAACATATGGTCAAAAGTATTCCCAAAGCCTCGAAGAGCATGGCTACCAACCGGTTGCTTGGTAGGAGGGATTTTCATGATAGGACTTTTCATGATAATTTGTTTATTATAGCACACCAGGCGTGTCCTGCAGGAATAGTCAAGTGGTTTCTAACTTGCTTTTATTATTGAGCATGCAGCAACTACTGGAAGTTCTACATTGTGCTCTACCAAAGATGTCTCTTATTGCCTCAGACTTTAGCTACCTTCCTGATATCAAGATACCTGGTGATAGAGCACCATTGGTTTCAATGAAGGTAACACTTGTTTTGAAGTTCACTATTTCATTGTTTATGAATATTTTGCTGTGATTTTCTTCAGCTGCTCTCATTTTTTATTTTGCTTTCGTTACATGTTAGTACACAACATTTAAGATCTGTATCCGAAGGGATGGCTGATGTTATGTCTTCTTATTATTGTCTTTACTCTATTTCGGGTTTTCATTACCTCCAAGGTACCAAATCCCTTATCCCACAATCTGAACATAGCGATTGCTGACTAGGAATCCCAGAATGGTGATCCAATCAACCTAGATAATAAAATATGCAAACTAAAATTTTCAAAGAGATGAATCAAATAGAGATAGAAAAGACGATAAAGTCAATTTATTTCAAGCTATGTTACAAGCAAAACAGAAGTAAAAGGAAAGAAGGTGGATTAACTTTCTTAGTTACTATTGGAGTCTCTTGGAGTTGGGGATATTAGTATAACTAATGGACAATGCGAACTTTTTATTTTTAGGTGGATATCAGTAATTAAATATGTGATATAATTATTCTTTCATATTCTTGTCACGGTTCTACACATCTTACTTAGGGAAGGAATAACTCAACAAACTTTATTTGTTGCTATAATTTGGTAAGATGTTAATTGGCTCTGTTATATATGTGCATGATGAAATGACTACTAATTGCTAACAGTTTGAAAATAATGAATTTTTAATAGTTATTAAATATAACTTGTGTAGAGTGGAATAATGGATGATGTATTAATGAAGGAGAGTTACATATAAATAGGAGAGGCTAACCCTTTCTCTCTTTTGTTATAGGCAATATGGGACTAAAGCCCACTACTATTATTATTAATATACTCAACACCTCCCTCAAGCTGGAGCATAGATGTCAATCACGTTCAGTTTGTTACATAGAAATTGAACCCGAGGACCCAAAAGAGTCTTTGTGAAGATATCGGCTATCTGATCACCGGTCCTCACATGGTGAAATTTTATCGTCCCTTTTGTGTACTCATCATGGACAAAGTGGATGTCGATTTCAATATGTTTCGTCCTTTCATGAAATACAGGATTTGTAGCAATATGGATAGCAGACTGATTATCACACCACATATCTGCTGTGCTCGATCCTGCTTCTCCCAATTCTTGTAGAAGATGTTTCATATATAACACCTCTGCTGTACCATGAGCAATGGCTCGATATTCTGCTTCTGAACTTGACCGGACTATTACATTCTGCTTCTTGCTCTTCCACTATACTAAGTTTTCGCCAATGAATACCGAGTAGCCAGATGTAGACCGTTGATCTGTCAGACTTGCACCCCAGTCAGCATCAGTAAAGCACTCGACACGAGTGTGTCCATGATTCTCCATTCGAATTCCTTTTCCTGGATTATTGACTAGATAGCACAAGATTCTGAGAACTGCCTGCCAGTGTGGAACTCTTGGAGAAGCCATAAATCTACTTGCAACACTAATTGCGAAAGAGATGTTCGGACGAGTCATGACTGCCAGGTAGTTGAGTTTTCCAACTACTCGTCGATGTTGATATGGATTGGTCATCAGGACCCCCTCGTCTCGAAGTAACTTAGCCCCTGGATCCATAGATGAGGTTGCTTCCTTAGCTTGCATCATTCCTGCATCATTCAGTATGTCCAGTACATACTTCCTTTGAGATATTACAATGTCCCGCTTACCCTGTATGACCTCAATGTTCAAGAAATAGTTCAATGATCCTATATCCTTGGTTTGAAATTGTTCTTCCAGAAACTTCTTAAGGCTTGCAATACCCTGGTTGTCGTCTTCCGTGATTATAATATCGTCAACATAGACACCCAGTTGTATCCTCCCAGCTGATGTCTGTCGGTAGAATACTGAATGATCCTTCTTTGATTGACACATGCCGAACTGAGTAACAACATATATAAATCGACCAAACCACATACGATGTGATTGGTTTAGATCATAGAGAGCCTTCCGCAGATGACACTTTACCTTTCCTTGCAACAAATCCGGGAGGTTGCATTACATATACTTCTTCATCAAGATCCCCGTGGTCGAAAGCGTTCTTGATATCCAGCTGGAATAATGGCCAGTCATAGCGAACAACCAAGGCCAAAAGTACACGAACAGACGTCATTCTGGCAACTGGAGAGAAGGTCCCAAAATAATTCTCACCATATGTCTGAGAATATCCTTTGGCTACCAGACGAGCTTCTAGGCGATCAAGAGAGCCATCTGGTTTCACCTTGATCGTGAATACCCATTTGCAACCTACTGCCAGTTTACTGGATGGTAAATCGACCAAGTTCCAAGTATGATTTTCCTGGAGAGCTTTTATTTCCTCGTTCATAGCAGCACGCCAACCGGGATGTTTGAGACCCTCAGCATTTTTAGAAATCTGAATCCCATCAATAGTAGCCACCAGAGACTTGAGTGTAACTTTAAAGGTCTTTGTAGCTGTCAACATATAAGAGATTACGATATGCACGACGAGGACGAGCTGCAGGCAGAGAAGACGGGGCTGCTGGTGGAATAGGCGGAGACGAATCAGTATAGCTAGAGGAGGATGACTCTGTATGCATCAATAGCGATGTGTGTGCGGGTGACGTCGGCACAGACTGAATTGGTGTCTACGGACCATCGGACCAGAAAACTGGCTCGGTAAGGGAGGGCACCCATACGGGGGGCTGTTGTATTTGATTAGAAAATATCAAGAAATCATCTTCTGGATAAACTTGGGGAACCGGATCCGTTGTTTGTGGAAGTAGAGGAAATTCAGTTTCAACAAAGGTAACATCTCGAGTGAAAAAAAATCTTTTTAATGCAGGAGAAAAATACCGATACCCTTTCTGATCTTTAGGATAGTCAAGGAAAATACATTGTATTGCCTTAGGATCTAATTTAGAAAGAGTCTGTAGGGTATCTCGAACATAGCATAAGCAGCCAAAAATTTTGAGAGGCAGATAAAATGGCTCTCGTCCTGGATATAGCCTAGAAAAGGGAGTGTTACCATTGAAGACCGACAATGGCATGCAATTAATAAGATAACAAGCGGTAAGAACCGCATCAGACCAAAATCTCTTGGGAGTACGTGTATGAAACATGAGAGCACGCGTTGTTTCCAAGAGATGGCAATTTTTGCGCTCGGCCATGCTATTCTGTTGTGGTGTATACGGACAAAAAGTTTGGTAGATGATGCCATTGCGGGCCAGATGACTATTGTGCTCTTGAGATAAATACTCACGACCATTGTCACTCCGAAAATTTTTAATTGGAACACCAAATTGTGTTTTTATTTCGGCATAAAAGTTGCACAAAATGTGAAATAATTCGGAGTGATTTTTCCTCAGATAAACAGAAGTGACACGTGAGTAATCATCAACAGATGTAACAAAGTACTGAAAACCTTTTATTGATTCAACCGGATATGGTCCCCATACATAAGAATGTACCAACTCGAAAGGAGCGGATACAATTTTATTATGACTCACCGGATAGGGAATCTGGTGATGCTTAGCCAAATTACACGACTCATAATGAAAGGAAGCATGAATATCTAAAGAAGGATACATTTTCTGGAGAGCTTGGATAGATGGATGTCCTAACTGACAATATAACTCGAAAGGATCGAGTTTCATGTCGGCACAGATAACAGAAGAAGGTACGTCAAACAGATACAAGCCTCCAGCCACATGCTCCTTACCGATAGTCTTTCTAGTTTTCAGGTCCTGAAAAATACAATCATCAGGAAAAAATTGTCACCGAGCAGTGCAGTTCACGAGTAAGTTGACTAATTGAAATTAAACTGAATGGGTTTCCAGGTGTAAGCAATACAGAATTGAGCGACAGTCCGGAAGAAAGACTGGCACTTCCACGTCCTCAGACTGTCAGGGAACTGCCATTGGCAACAGTAATACCAGAAATACGACGGACAGGGACATAATTATGTATCATACCTGCATCACCAGTCATGTGAGCAGACGCTTCAGAGTCAATTACCCATTACTTTGGCTTGACTATACATGCTGCCGAGTATTCGGCTGTGGATCCAGACGTGGAAGCATCACTACGACGTTGAGCCTGAAAATCAAAAAACTCTGTATATGAATTCAAAGTCAGCTGAACAGATCGGACACCATCATCAGAAGCATCAGTTGTGATGTTAGTAGCAGGTGATTTAGTACATTGTCAGTAGAAATGGCCAAGTTGACCACAATTAAAGCATGTGCGTGGTCGTCTTCTATTGCGACCACCATTACCATGGCCTCCATCACAACCAGTATTGTGGCCACCACGTCGTCTATCACGACCACTACGAATGCCTGTAGGAGCAACAACAAGAGCAGAGCGATCAACAGGTGCATCATCCGGAGTGGTCTCTACGACTTTTGCTGCTCGAAGGACACGATAATTTGCTTCCATTAAAGATAGAACTTCAGATCCAGCATTGATCTGAGAACGAGCAGAGTCCGTGTCAGGACGTAGAGAGGCAAGATACGTCATAACATGTAGTTGTTCACGTTGAGCCCTAGCTTCATTAATATCTGTTGTTAGGGGCAATATACGATCAACCTCATCAGACATAGCCTTAAATGTCTTAAAGTGATCTTTATGAGATTTATCTCCCTGATTTGCTCTGTATATGCCAATGACGGAATTATAAATGCGAGACAAATCGTGTTTGCTATCAAATGTCGTTGTTAGGACCGTCCATAATTTCTTAACGGAGTCCGTATTCTGAACCATGTCTTCCACCGATGGTTCCATGGAATTCATCAATTGTGTAAACAGCCGACTATCATCTACCTCTCATTGCTCAAAGATGGGATCAGTCTTTGCGGGGGGGGGGGGGGGGGGAGGATGTCAGTCAAATGTTTAGACAACCGCATCTATAGAAGTGTCTTCTCGACCTTCTTACGCCATATCGAGTATCCCTTTGGTCCGTCCAATTTCCGATCGACAAGTCGAATTGAAGAAATGGTTGTACTAGTGTCCATTGGTCCCGCCATTGTGTTCCCAATGCTAGTACTAGTATCATTGGCATGCGTCCCAGTGCTATCCATCCTCAGATATAGGTTCCAAGTGTCGGAAAAAAATGTCGATCACAACAATATTCACAGTAGAGATGTGGATCAAACAAGTCAGGATAAAGATGACACTCTCGAGGCAGATCCTGATGTCAAGATCAAGCAAGAAAACAAAGAATAATGCAAGACAACCATCGTGTCTGCTCTTTGTTAGCCTTTCCGAAGCCAATCGTTGGAGAGTCAGAGTTTCCAACATGGTTGCTCTGAAATGTCCAAGTCAATGGCCAACTTTGAGAATCAGAGGTTCTTGTAAACAACCACGTTATTTACCCTCGGAGATTCTCAAGTGAATTTAGGGCAGAGTTTCCAACTTGGTTGCTCTGAAATGTCCAATTTTTTTGAAACATAGGGTTTGGAGGGGAGTGGGTGGCGGCTAGGGTTACGGTTTACACCTATGTGGAGAGGGGGGACGCCAGAGGAGAAGGGGAGTCGCCGGGGGGGGGGGGGGGGAGGTCGGCGGGGGAGGCCGCCGGAAAGGGGGGGGATGTCACGCCCCGATTCGTAGAGTCATTTATTCACATATTTTATCTCTTGGAATCGATCGTCCTCGCTTGGACGTGATGCCGTACAAGTCTGGTATTGCACTTGTACAAGGCAAAGATGGTACATAATCGATTATCTTCAAATAAGAACACATCGCAGCGGCAGAAGCAGACAAATTGAAGTTGATAAGGACAATCTTTCTTATTTGAATAGAAACACATCAGTTTCTTTATAGCAGCGAAGATAAAAGGATAACTTGAAGTCTCACAGAGATATACAGAACTTTATTCTCTTTATTGATAATTGAAGAAGAGTACAAAACTTGTATTGAAGTACAATGCTTGCAACACATCTCATTTTACATTGAAAGCCAACTGAACAATGCTATACAGCTTACATTTGATACTTGGATACATTGGATTACAACTCGATATACCAACTTGGCTTACAACTCACTGGTACAACTAATTACAATGTTCCATACATTATGCCCTTTATAAACAGAAGACATCATCTTGAACAAGGAGAGCTTCTGTATGCCCAACAAATCTTCGATACCGCGGGACCAATCAAGCCAATCTTCGTGTGTAGAATATCCCAAGCACGAGCACCTGCCCACAAAACGTGGGTCAGCACATCATCTATGTACTGGCGAGCATAATCCAACCCACTCGCCTAAACCAACACTAACTGGTCGATTTTAGCAAACATTTTAATAGAATGATCTTTCTACTTTGGGGCCTAGCATCATTTTACAGTTCATGGGCAATCATCATAGTGAAGCATGTAAACATATTCTTAGCAATATTCATGTGGACATATCATTAAAGCATTCTTGGTGTTATCATGCAAAGGCATCATTGAGGCATCGTTAACATTGTCATCTTAACATGTTATGACAGTTCTCACTTCAAGCATCACTTAGCATGTATGTTATATTTGAGCAATGTTTATAGCAAGGCATCTTTCTAGCATACGGAATTTAACATGTTGAGTATGTCATAGAGTTCTCTTTTAAAGGCAACATCATAACATCGTCTTGTTAGCATAATTAAGCAGGCAATTCAACCAACATATATATATTGAGTATATCATATTTAAGTGATTTCTTACCGATAGCCAACTCCTTCGTACCTGCATCAAATACAGGTTAACTCTTACACTTACTCTGCCTGCACAAAACATTCATTAGCATGCATCCTTACAACATGATCATTGGTGTTAGTGCACCATTTTCAGACGTTGCCATATAGGACTTCAAAAGGTAATCAGCACGCCATTCCACCAGGTTGTGAGCCCGAATGGAATGTCCCGATACCACGTACCCTTAAAGTACGTTTACACTTCCCCCATGGTCGGACCGGTCCCCCTAACGTCCCGGGGTACCGTCCGAGGAAGCAGTCACCCCCTTGTATACAAGTTGTCGCTGACCATGCGAATGCGTGTCCGACTCGATCGTGATCATAAAACACAGGGTGAAATATTAAAATAAGTAAAGGCAACGGTGCATCATTCAACTCATCCATGTCGTTTTCAATGACTCATCATTTCCAATATTTCTGTCATTTCACTTGGTGATCTCGACGATCCCAAGCCTCATCATTTCTCATTCATTGCTTCATTTCTCATTATGTTCCTTCGAAGGAGGAACAACAGCATTCATTCATTTCAAAGGGGCCTGTAGCATTTCATTCATTTATATGAACAATAGCATATTCAATTCATTTCTCATGTAACATTCACGCAGCATCTCATTATTCAAGTGATTCATTCATTTCATCAACATTAAGCATAAGGGACATTCTCAATTCATTCTCAGGCATCCAGTTACATTAGCAGTTCGAGTGTTATTCGTTCAGCAGTTCAGTATTCATGTCTTATTCATTTCAATAATTCTCAGCATAAGCATCTCTATTATTCATCACTAAAACATGGGACATTTAGGGACAATTCATAGCATCACGTTTTTCCATTTATTAAGCATGCAGGAATAAGGAGGAAGGAGGACAGTTCTACTTGCCTGCACAAAATGGTCTTCTTATTCTGGTTGCACACATTCCTCCTAAGCGTAGCTCCACAGCGAGCCACGTTCCAACATTTAATCCGTCTAGCCAGCTCAGAGAGACTGCATCAGTCTCAACTCTCTTGATTCACAACATAAGTAACGGTCCAACATCCTGATAGCATCCAACAAGTCAACCAAATGTCTCGTGGGGAGCGGGGCATTACATGGGAGGTCGCCGGACGGGGGGGGGGGGGGGGGGGTTGCCTGAGGGGGGGGGGGGGACGCGAGGGACAGCAGCAGCCGGGGGCAGCAGCAGCAGCAACAACAGTGCTGATGGAGGGGGGGGCAGTAGTGGAGGGGGGGCGGTGGATTAGGGTTAGGGTTTTTTATTTTTATTTTTTAGAGAGGAGTGGATGGGTTATGGCTTTGATACCATGTAGAGTGGAATAATGGATGATGTATTAATGAAGGGGAGTTACATATAAATAGGAGAGGCTAACCCTTCTCTCTTTTGTTCTAGGCAATGTGGGACTAAAGTCCACTACTATTATTATTAATATACTCAACAACCTGCAAATAATTTTTAAGTCAAATTTCCAAAGATATTACATGGGTGTCCGAATGCATGAGGCTCCCACTAATGAACGGTTTGGTAAGGGTCAAGATGAACACAACCTTATCCTTAACACAAGGGGTGGCAGTTTATGCTGCAAAAAATAGTTCATGGACTCTTTATAATCAAGTGCCAATGGATCAATGAAAATGTAATTTTTGGTATTAGAAGCCAATACCATGATTGACATAAGATAAAGTGATTTGAGTTCAAAACTCTCAATCAATGCCAGGCTATACCAACATCGACTACAACAAAGTCTTCATCCTAAATTTTTCCGATCAGTTATTCGAACAATTCTTACATTCAGCTATATTAGGGCCATGTTGTCTATATACTTAACAAAAACCATATCCTTCTTTACAACGTCATTCCAGGTTCGTATCTACCTTAGTACATGTTGAAAAAGTGAATGTATATTTGAAATAATAATAATAAGCAACGAATCTATGAGAAGGTGTACGAATCTATTTATTGGAAAGATGTGTCCTTTCCATTGTGTCTTTTTATTTCTATAAAAGCATAAGTGTTTGAATAATTCATTCATCCATCTAGCATTAAGTCTAAGAGAGAGAAGGACTACCAACATTGCTTCGTTCGTCGAGTTCCTGCGGTGTGAAGTGATTCTACCGAAGGAAAAGAACCGTTGTATCCTGGGAGACTAATCGCCATTAAAACCGTAAGCACCAGTGCGGGGCGTATATTGTCTTAAGGACATTGAACCAAGTTCAAGCCTCGGTCTCGGTTAGATCGTTATTTTATATTTCAATTTTCAGAGTCTAAAATACAGAGTTGGAAATTCCTTCATAACAGTACCTTGTTCTAGCATCTCCTTTCTAGTATTCTATCACTCAAAACCAGTGCATCTACTGGTCCACATTGCACGTCTAAACCACCTTTGTCGATTTTCTCATCATATCCTCAGTTGGTTTCTCCTCCAAGTTATCACTAATACACTTTTTATCCTATCTTCCAACATATTGTTACTCATCCGTTTAAACATTCTCATTCATCTTAAGCTCCGTCGCTCATTTCCTGGAAATTTTTTTACTTGCCCAACACGGATGCATGAAACATGTCTGCTCTTATCACTTTATTGTAGAAAAGTCCTTTCAACTGAAGGGTATCCTTCAGTGGAAAAGCTCTCCATTTCAGCAGTACTGTTGTAGTTATGTGAACAACATCCTTCTAAATCCTTCATCAAGACGAATAATTGATCCTAAATATTGAAAACTATTACCCCTAGGTATCTCGTCATCAGTATGAGCATCTCTCTCATTTGTTTCGCTTTTAGTTGAAGTTATATCTCCTACACACTTTTAGAACCCTAATGATAGGAATAGTTCTTACCCTACCACAGGCCTTTCAAAGGAAACATATTTTACATCAATTTGGTGCTTCATAGTCTTAAAAAAAATGAAAGTTACAGAGAGACTCAAATTACCAGATTCTGTATAATGTCATCACCAACTTTAACATCATTTACTTTACAGTCTGGTTACTTCATTTTCATGTCTGGATATGATTTAATTTCCCATGAACACATCGGAAATAAAATATGTATCCAGTCATTGCTTTAGAATCAAACAGTGTATATTCAGAAGGCATTTCCTTATTCATGAATTGGTTTTATGTACATTTGTCTGACTCTTTTCATAACTACTATTAACAACTTTACTATTTTATGTAAACTGAACCCATATTCAACAGACACGTGTTTTTTCCTTCTTCAGAAAGATGGCAGGAGCGTTGACCATGGTAGCTACCTTGATGCAAAGGTATGCATTATTATGTTTAGAAAATTTTTTGTAGGGTAACTAAAATTAAGGAAATTAGCTGTAGAGTAACAAATTTGTAAAATTTTCCTATATAGATACTAAATGCCATATGGTTTTTGTAACAAAAGCGCCACACTCTAGCGTTTTTGTTACAAAAATGCCATATGATATTGCTTAGTTTTTGCAATTTTTTACTTGGCCCCTAATAAATATATATTTGGGATAATGTTGACATGCTTTTTTAGGGCTGTCAGGGCGGGGTTATGCCTCCGTCAAATTTTGCTTCTGGCAATTAGGACAATGTAACTATTTTGAATCCTACACACACACACACACACCACCCCCCCCCCCCCCCCCGCGCTATCTCCGGGTGACAGTGCCCCCAATCAGCAGGTGGAGGTCCCGAAACCTTATCACCTTTTCGATTATGATGTAACTGGATTTTTTTTATGTTCCCATATTCTATTTTAAAGTTACTTGTGACTATGTATATAAACTTAATCTGTTCTAGAGTTGTGCTGTGCGAAAATATACAACCATCTATTTTTGTATAATTATGTTTATTCATCTAGTAAAGATCCATTTGCTTTTGCTCGTGAAAGTAGCCCAATTCAGACATCCATGGGTGGGAGTTACTCTTTTTTTTTCTCATTTTCTATTTATTTTATTTATTGATTTATTAAGTCCGCGAAAACTAATTTGTAAGAGGGAAAATTGTAAAAAAAAAATACTCAAAACGCCGGACCTTTTGGTATTTTTTTAGTCAAAAGTGCCAGATGATCTGGTTTTTTTGTTACAAATGCTACAAAACGCAAGAGTGGCGTGTTTGTTTAAAAAACACCAGATCATCTGGTGTTTTTGTTGATTTCTTTTATTTGAGAAATTAAACAAAAATGCCAGATGGTCTGGCATTTTGTATCTTTATTGATTTTTTTTTTTTTTTTTTGCAACTTTGTTACTCTACAGCTAAATTCCTCAAATTTTGTTACCCTACAGAAAATGTTTTGTATTATGTTTCAGTGCATTCTTACGGTAATAGCTAATGTTCTTGCAATAATTAATACAACCCTAAACAGTACCCACGGTACTGTGATGATCCATACATCCACCCAAATCCTATTTGATCCACCATAAGTGGACTAAAAATAAAAAGCACGTGTATACCCTCTAAAGTATTTAATTTTGTATGCATACCGCGCGTAAAAATAGTAATTGCTTGTGTATCTTTAGAAAATGTTTTTCTGAATGAATATCCTTGACTCACATATCTGTGAACATCTATACATTTATCTTTGTTGAACACGGTTTAGAACTAACGCACATAACAAAATGAATAAGTTCTAAATTTAAATTTGAACTTAAAGCAAGAAGAAAAAAAATATAAACGGGTTAGAGTTCATCATTGACTCAATTCCAACCCAACTTGTCATGTACCAACCAAAGAAACCCATTTTTTCTGTTTTAAATATATTCCCTCAATACATTCAATTTTGTATGTAACTCATTGTAAAATTTGGAGGAAATACCTTTGCAAAAGAATTCAGTTTCATGTATACTCTTGTCACAGACAGCTTCTGTATAATTTTACAATTGTTTCAATTTCTTTAACGGATTGAAACAATATTTTCTAATATAACTATTCTTAGGATTTAATTAAAAAATGTTTGATTATCAATAGTTTTGATGTGATAATTTTCTTTTTTTATTACTTTTTAATCTCTTTTTAAGTAATTATCCTTTGGAGAATTCATAGCAAAATTCTAGCTATACCAAATTAGATTAAACAATTGATAATATAAGAAAATTTTGTTTAAGAATGCGTGAGGAGGCTGTTACCGGTCGCCTCCTTCCCCTCTCCTATCCTCCTCCCACCCACCGTTACTGGCTGTTCGAGCTGTCACCGTCACTTTGCCAAACACCTCAAGCTCCCCCTAAACTCTCTACCTGCAATAGTGTATTTGCCAAACACGTCGAGGACACCACCGCTGGTTGTCATCTTCATCTGCAAACAGTGTATTTGTCTCAACGAACCATGGGACGCTTGAAGATGTCGACGACGCTGTTTTTATAAATTTAAATAGGTTCGTTAAATGGATCTGTCTCGATATCCTAACAATTCCACCAGGGCTTGCATCCAAACCAGATTAACTTAAGTAGGACACATGCAGAATTATTTGAAATGGTATGGAAAGGAATCTTCCTTTCCATGTGTCTTCAAGCATAAAATTGATACCATTTTGTGGGAAAAAATATTCCCTTTTCATCTTTTAGTAATAATAGTATGTATATGATGCTCAATAAACTTAATTGGAATTGCCTTAATGGATCACGTTATAGAGAAATTTAATCATTGGTATTTGTGTGGATAACCACTTCTGAAATGGTGAACATCTTGGTAACAAATGAGAGAATAATGAGCTGCAATTAACCTATCCTATTTTGTATTCTTGAAACTAGTTTACTAGAAATTTCTGCTAAGGCTATGGTCTTCTTATAAGCTGCAAACTTCATTTTTCATGGCAAGATAAATTATAGCTTGAAATATTATCATGCACGTATGACACTCGGAATTGGTGCCATGTCTGTGTCAAACACGCAGTGGATACAATGTGTGGGCACCATTTTAAACACGAACATGCTAAATCATGTGCCTAGTCCATATATCATAGTTTTAAAAGGCGAAAGGCGCACCAAGGCGCAAAGGTTCCTGGAGCCTGAGGCGCTAGGCGCAAGGCTCAAGGCGCGCCTTTTGAAAGCTAGGCGCACTTTTTATTTATATGTAAAAAATATCTACATTTAAAAACTTAGTTACATAGAAGTCCAAATTTCTTGAAAATATCACAAATCATAGGCACAAAATTATTCATTATATATATATATATATATATATATATATATATATATATAACAATCTAAAAGCCCATTAGATATAAATAACCCAAACTATATACATATAATATACAAACCACATATATATAAGCCTTTAAATATAGAAGTACATTCTAATTTAGAAAACAATCTAAAACCCACAATAATATTAATGACAATAATTTCTATACTTTCCAATAAAGCCCATAAACTATATAACATGTATATAGAAAGTTGGAATATATATATATATATATATATATATTAAAGTAACTTTACGTCTAGGCGCGCCTTGTTGAGCGCCTGGAGCCTGCGCCTTTCTACACTAGGCGCGCGCTTTTTTAAGGTGGTGCGCCTGGCTTGTTCCTAGGCGCTGTCCCTGCGCCTCGCTGCGCCTTGCGCCTAGGCGCACGCCTAGGCGCACTTTTTAATTCAATGCCATATATCACTGTCCATATCATCAATGTTCTAAATGGCGGTTGAGGCGGCCTCCTAGGCGGCACTTAGGCGGTAGGCGGTCTCTCTCTGCGTCGCTTTTGCGGAAGGCGGTGGAGTAGGTGGCCAACGGAGGTTTGACAGCATAGACAGGCGCCTAGGCGGAGCAATACTCAACAAGATGTTTTTGCCAAAAGGTTTTGCAAGCATTATGGGCTTATGTTCACTTTTACAAAACTAAAACTTCATAAATTTTCGTTCTACATCTTAGTTATGCACGAAACACCCTTAAAATATGCATATTATGTAAAATAGTAAAAAATGTCCAAAATGTATCAACCGTCTAGGCGGCGCCTAGGTGGTAGGCGGACTCTCGCCGCCGCGCACCCGCCTACCGCTGTTTAGAACCTTGCATATCATAATTCATCATGTTCATATTCATGCGACGTATTACTGATTAGTGCATTGATAATGTGCCTGTTTTGTTCTCCCTCTCCCTTAGGAATTTCTTGAATCGATTTCCTTTTTTCTCTTAGTAAGTGTGCTCTCTTTGCTCTTCCAAGCTAGCTCAGTTTTATTGATCCTATCATGAGAAACAAAATCACAGATCATGGACGTGTAAGACTTTCATTCCATCCCCCTCACCATTTTTGGGAGAGGTCGCCCAGCCTGAAAGGAAAATCCATTTCATTGAAAAAACTCTACTGGTCCTCCCTCCCTCCCTCTACTTGCATATTGAAGTCTGGCTCACTCCCCTGGTGGTTCTAGGTCACCTTACTGCCAGTTGCTGCACTTTTCCTTGCCTCATTAAGTTCATTTTCCTTATTCACATCTTAGGTTTGTTGGCAAACTGTCGCTTGTGGCTCTAGAGTCCTCACAATGCTGTTCCTGAATAATAAGTCAACTGTGGCAGGGTGATGCAGATATCTTCTTCCCTACAGACTTTTGGCTATTAGAGAGAATGGATCACCACTGTTCCGGATGGTCGAAAGTCATGACTGGGCCTGGGTCGTCAAAGCCTGTGAAGAAGAGAAGAACAATAACTGTAAGGCGCCGTACAAATTATTTCTCCTGGAGGAGTGAATTTTATGTCATTTTTAGATCTCAAGTCTTGTTCTCTCTTCTTTATCTAATAGCTGATCGGTAATTCTTCTTTTTCTCTTCCTTTTAGCTTGATACGGCTGCCTTTATGGAGGAATTTGGTTTGCCATCAAAGACGAGAACTAAGGATGGTTATAATCCGCTCCTTGATGATTTCAAGAATACAAAGTTTTACTTGAGCGTGCCAACACATAATGCCAAGTAATTGCTGTGGTGACGATCATATATTAGAGCAGAAAGCACCAGAGCATCATTTTTTAGTGATATTCATACAAAAAGAACTAGTGTTACTGCACAGGCCGGGGTGATCCTTTCCCCCCCTGCTATTTAAACTTGTAGTTCAGGGGCTGAACCGTCTGGCATTCGTGCAAGGCTTGGCATTTGCAATATCATGTTTTAGTTGGAGAAAAGCTTGTATATAAAGTGGACTAGTCGCTGAACAGTGTACTAGCAGAGCCTTGTAGCTCGAGGATGCCCTTTCCTGGCATGCCCAGAAGTAAAAGTCTGAGCTATTCAGTTTCTGGAGGGAGTAGCCAGACTTAGCTTATGCTCGTCTCCATCAATAGTGTCTCATTTCGCCATGGACAACAATTTCAAGTAGCAGATGGACTAGAGATATGTGTGATGGCATTGCATGCATACTTTCGTCTCTTAATGTCGAGCACAAGTTTTCATTAACATTTTTTTTTAATTCATGACACCAGTTGTGGGTATCAAGTTGTAGTTAAGCCTTTGGGGTATAATTCGGACTCCATTTTTACACGTCACTAAACCTGGATAACAACTGACATGATATGTTTGTTCAATTACACAGATAAGTTGATGTCAACATGAACATAAAAACTTAGTAGAACAAATAAGCTTTTGCAGAATTCTATTTCGCTAGCAGATTTGTTGCGTCCCGTCAGTGTGCAATTCTTAGGAGCTAGGCAGCAATTGCATCTTGCGGGCAGTCTTTGATTGCCGGAAGACTTGCAGGTCATGTATCGAGGCAATACCGAGGGCATGCGACGACGATTCACCGAAT
The DNA here is from genome assembly GCA_029216955.1 of Iris pallida. Lineage (NCBI taxonomy): Eukaryota > Viridiplantae > Streptophyta > Magnoliopsida > Asparagales > Iridaceae > Iris > Iris pallida. Next base: position 75,938 of record JANAVB010039175.1, on the reverse strand, counting down.
AGAACTATGGCTTCACTCACCAAAACTGAAAAAGGGTTCAACTATATACAGGTAGAAAATCTACAGGTATCAACTACCTATATAGAAATCTGTTGAGATATACTAAGATAACAACTACAAGTATCGACTATCTATAAACAAATCTATTGAAATAGATTAAGATAGCAACTACATATGTTAAAAATCTACGAGTATCAAATATATATATATATATATATATATATATATATATATATATATATATATATATATATATATATATATATATATATATATATATTTGGAATAAGGGTGAATTTATTTCTCGCATATAGCGGAAAAGGTATTAAAATACAACATCACAGCACTTCATGCCCCAAATAATAATATTATGGGGCCATAACAGATACATCGAATTCTATATTGTGTAGAATTCCAATAGGGGGGTAGTCAAGCCCTTAAAGATACGTCTGTTCCGCTCCTTCCAGATGTGCCAAACAGACGCAGCAAGACGAACTCTGGCTCTTCTAGCCCACCCCGGATCCCGACCACCGTGATCTCGGATCCAGCTGAGAATGCTCCGGATGTCTCGGTCTATCCCAACTCCTCCTCTCAGCTGTGCACACTGCTCAGTCCAAATGTGCCAAGTCACCGGGCAACCAAAGAAAAGATGCCCCATAGATTCATCTTCCTCATTACATAGCACACATTTGGCATCCGGGATCTGCATCCTAAACCGGAGGAGTCTGTCTCTCGTCACCAGTCTACCCCGGAGAAGACGATATGTACACAGTTGCATTTTTCAAGCTACGTCCTTGTCCCAGATGAAGTCCACCTCCTCAGCCTGGTCGTGGTGGGTCCGTACCAAATCGTAGCAGCTACGAAAGCAGAAAGGACCTGACCCGCCCCCCGCACCTGGGCCTGCCCAGCTCCATGTATCCTCAGCCTGGCTAGCGTCGATAGTAATAAGGCGAATCTCCTCGGCTAGCTGAGCTGTATAAGTATATCCCTCTGGCCTCCATACTCCATCTCTGATGATCCGACTGCAGGTGAGCCCCCTGCCCGCTTCTCTGTCCAGCTGCCCCCCCAGAAGCTCGAGCAAGGATCTGGAACCCAACCAAGGGTCCAGCCAGAGGTCTGTAGTCGTCACATCCTTCATGTTCCTGCAGATAGCAGTCTGAAGCACCGGTCTACACCTAAGGATGGCCTTGAACGTGACCGAGAAATTGTTGTCTATCCTGCAAGCCCAGAAGTTGGTCCTCCTCAGGTATCTGTTCGCCATCCAATCTGTCCAGAGCGATCCCCCCTTGATGAATCTCCAGGCCATCTTCACACAAGCTGCCTTCCTGACTGTATGGAGAGGCCTCAACCCCACTCCTCCTTCCTCCCGTGGCCGACATAACAGGTCCCAGGATATCACATGCATCCCTCCCCTCCAGATAAAGTCAGCACAAATGGCCTCCACTTTACGAATAGTAGCCGAGGGGATCTGGATAGACTGGAACCAGAACATCGTGATGCCTGCAATAACCGAACGTACCAACTCTATCCGGCCTCCGTAAGATAGACCCGCAGCTTGCCAGCCTTCCACCCTCCTCTGAGCAAAGTCCACCAAGCTGTGACAATCCTGCTCTCTGGCATAGTTGACCGTCAGCGGGACCCCCAGGTATTTTACTGGGAGCTCGCCTCTGTCCACTCCTAAGGCGTAGGCTCTCTCCTCCTGCTGTGTGCATCGTGAGCTAAAGTAGACTCTGCTCTTCTCCCTGTTTAACTGGAGCCCAGATAGCCGTCCGAACTCCTCCATAATGTCAGAGAGCGCTCTCATTCCCCGCATGGAAGGCTGGAGAAGCACCAATAAGTCGTCAGCATAGATCAAGTGGGATACAACTGGTCTCACCAACCGGAAAAGGGAAACAATCCTCTTGCTATGCACTGCCGTATCCATCATGCAAGTAAAGTACTCCATCACCAAGGTAAATAGATACGGGGAGAGGGGGTTACCCTGCCTCAACCCCCTGTTGCTACTGAAGTAGCTATGCGGCGTGCCCTGGATGAGGACAGAGAAAGTAGGGGAGCAGATGCACTCCCTCACCCTCGTAACCCACCTCTCGTCGAATCCCATGGCAAGCATCAATTGACACAGGAAGTTCCTGTTGACCGTATCATACGCTTTCCGAAGATCTAGCTTCACACAAGCCTTCATCCCTCCAGGTTTGCTGAACTCCCTCACCATCTCATGAGCTAGCAGGCTGTGCTCCGCTATCGACCGGCCCTTGATGAACGCAGCTTGATTCTGGGATACCAATCCCTGCATAATCCCCTCCATACGCCTGCACATAAGATGAGTGATAATCTTGTAAAGAAAATTACAGCAAGCAATGGGCCGAAAATCTGCAAGTGAGGTCGCTCCCTCCTTCTTAGACACCAGCGTCAAGAATGTGTGGTTCATCTCCTTCAGAAGCCTGCCCTCCACAAAGAACTCCTGAACTGCCGCAAGAACCGGGGCCTTAAGCACACCCCAGTATCGCTTAAAGAACCCAGAAGAGAAACCATCCGGCCCGGGGGCTTTGTTGGGATTGGCCTTCATCACAATGTCTTCTACCTCCTCCATCCGCACAGGAGCCAGAAGCAGACTGTTCCCGTGACGGGACACCAGTCTCTTCGTGACAAGGGCTGGAAACGTGCTAGTGTAGTCCGTCTGCTGATATAAGTCAGTGTAAAATCGGACGGCCTCCTCCTGTATCTCCACCGGGTCCCCTACTAGACGTCCCTCAGCATTCAGAAGTCTGGGGATGCTATTCCGGTGCTGGCGGGTGCGGATCACATCGTAGAAGAATTTGGTGCAGCGATCTCCATCTTTGAGCCAGGTACATTTGGCCCTCTGTGCCGCACTAATCTCCTCCTGCAGTCTCATGGTGCTGACCTCCTCAATCAGGGTCTTCTCCTTAGCCGCCAGCTCCCCGTTCAGAATGTCAGCTTGGAGGGCCACCTGAGTGTCCCGAAGTTCAGCTTCCTTATCCGCCAGAGAGGTCCGCGGTCTCGTCTTCACCCACCCTCTGATGGCCAGCTTGAGCTGCTTGAGTTTGTGAACCATGCGAAACTGAGCCGTGCCATCCCGGAAGTGCTGCATCTCTCCCATAACCACCTTCTCATATCCAGCCGACAGGTACCAGCTGTTATTGTACCGAAACGGCCTCGCCCTCAAGGTAGGTCTCTCACAGAGGCCTACCCGGATGGGACAATGGTCACTAGTACCCGCCGCCAGACCTTCCGCCACCGAGTTCGGAAAGCATCTGAACCACTCACTATTGCCCAAGGCTCGGTCCAACTGACAAGCAATCCGATTTTGAGTAGCCTTGTTGTGCCAGGTCCAAATGTGTCCAGCCCGCTCCAGCCCTCGCATCCCTGACATAAGCAAACACCTCTGGAAGTCATATAAGATCGGGTCCGGAATTGGTCGACCTCCCACATTCTCGTGACGAAGCAGCATAGCATTGAAATCCCCCATAATGAGCAGAGGGAGATGCATGTTGTCCGCCATAAGACCCAGATGCACAATGTCCTCCCATAAAGCCTCCCGGAGTCTTCGGTCATTGTGCCTATAAACAGCACCCAGGATGAAACGGAACCCACCTTTGTTCTCGAAAGTAACGCCGATGAGTTGTTCTGATTTATGGATCTGCATTCCCTCCCAGCTACCTTTGTTCTACCTAACCCAGATCCTTGCCATACCGCAAAGATCTAAGTTGTGAATGTGATCCCAGCTTGTCGGAGTCCTACGTGAAAGCATAGCGGCCCCTCTAATCTTCGTCTCCAGCAGGATAGCAATGTCACACGCCTCTCTTCTCAGAACCCCTCCAATCTCCCTCCATCGTCCAATGGAACACCCCCCTAATGTTCCATGCTAGGACCGACATCTAATTGAGAGATGAGGGGTCCCCCTGGAACTCGTCTGGATCGACACTCGAGGGAAGTGTCTCATCCGCTTGATCAATGACAGCATCTACCATAGAAGAAGGAGCAAGGTGGGCTTGTATCCTGCTGAGAGTAAGAGTCCAGTCAGGGTTATCTTCCGTCTGTTCATCCATATCCCTTACCTGAGGGATATCCTCCCGAGTGGCCGGGGCGTGCCTTTTCCTGCTGCTATACACCATGATCGCCGGGGATGCCTCCGTCACCATCTGACTACCACCAGCCGCGCTCATACCCCGGTCACGATGTTCCTCTGTAGCCTGAACGGAACCAGTGCACCCTGCGTGCTCTCCTGTCTCTGCGGTGATCCTGACTCCAGCCTCCTATCAACCTCCATCCTGGTGTCCTCCTCCATATGTCTGACGGGCTCCGTCTCCCCCGGCAGGTGACCGGGGGTCGTCTCCTTCCTCGGTGCCTCCATCCGAGTCGCCTGTGGCCTGGTAGGTTCCTTCCCCTTGTATTTGCACGCACTGGTAGTGTGCCCAAAACACTCACAGTGAGAGCACATGGGGGGTACCCAGTCATACTCCACCGCCTGGGTCAGAAACTCCCCAGACGGTACCTGATACTCAAGCATACTTGGTAGCTCTGAGCCCGCCTTGATCTCCACGAAGACTCTGGCATACATCAGTCTAGTACGGAAAGTAGTGGCCTCGTCGGCTTTGATCGGCTTCCCCACAAGACTGGCAAGTCGCATGAGAAGCGGGATACTCCAATACTTTACTGGGAACTCAGGAAATCTGACCCAGATGGGGATAGCATTCAGTACCTCCTTCTCACACCTCAACTCCGGCGTCCACTCCTTCAGAATAATGAGTCTCCCATCAAATGACCAAGGCCCCCCTAAAGGATCCTGGACACGTCCTCCGCTAATCCAAATTTGACATAATAGAACCCGTTCTCCCGAGAGAAGAATTCCATACTACCTTTGGGTCTCCAGACACGTTCCGCATACCCCCAAATTTGGCCATAGAACGGCTTGTTCCCCAATACATATAGCACCAGGGTGTTCTTCCAGAATTCGGAGACAACCGCTATTTCTTCAGCGGGAAAATACGCCCGAAGCCCTCCTCCAACCGACATCGGTGTGACATACTCCATCGACATCGGGCTTTTCGCAATCACTGGCATGCATACCTCCTTCCAGGATCGAGGCATCTGCTCCTCAGCGTGCGTCCTGGGCGGGGGGTTATCAGGGCCCTGGCCTGTCTTGCCGATATCGGTAGCAATACCCTTTGCCTTCTCGGCCGCCGTCGCCTTTGGCCTCCAACCCGAAACAGATCGCACCGTGCCTCCCCCTCGTCGCCGGGGATCCATAGCGCCGATCAAGGATCGATTTCCATGAATTCCAGGCCCCGCCCTTCCCGCAACTTGGGACTGATCCCCTCTCCGTCCTCCAGTCCGTCGTCTAGTCACAGTTTGCCAGCCGGCCTCCTCAGAGATGTTCCCTCCGGACCCAAACTCGAACACGGGAGCCTCTCCGCCGGAAGAGCCACCGCCGCCTCCGCCCGACCCTTTCCCGCCTGGAGTGGTCCCTCCACCGCTACCCGACCCCACCCCCCCCCCCCCCCCCGCGTAGGGGGTACCGCCTCCGCCGACCGGCCTGGGGCCTGTCCCGCTGCCGCCCGGCCTGGGCCCTGTCCCGCCGCCTCCCGGCCGGTGCCCTGACCCGCTACCCCCGCCCCCCCCCCCGCCTGGGGGGGTTCCGCTGAGACCGCCTGACCCACCCCCCCCCCCCCCCCCCCGCGTGGGGGGGTCCCGCTACTACCTCCGCCTGGGCCGCCAGGGCCTCCAGGGAGCCGATCTCCCCCTCCCACACCTCCCGGCCGACGTGCCCCCCTCCCCGCGAGCGGATCGGGGGGTCGGGGGGGAGGAGAAGGGGCGTCCGCCAAAACCTTAGGGGAGCCGATCGCCTGTTGCTGCTGCTGCATCTTTATATATATATATATATATATATATATATATATATATATATATGGGAACCCTAACGCTATCGTTAGGGTTTGGCGATTAGCCAACACTTGCGATTGATTGGGATCTAGGGAGGGAACCAGACAAGGGGGAGCACCTGGAGGTGGTGGGGGGACCGACACGGCTAGGTGGGAAGGTGGAGGGAGGTGGCTGGACAATGTTGTCCGGAGGAAGCGTCCGCTAGGGGGGGTGATCAGCAATCAAAGATCGTCGGCGGCTGTGGCGGCCAGGCGGACGGAGATGCGGTCGACGACGGGGATCCGTGAGGCATGGCGTAGGACGCGACGCCCAACTAGTCATCAATCGCGGCAGGGGGTGTTGTCATCGGGGTCGACGAAACACGACAATCCGGAGAGCAATCCGAACCTGGGAAATGGGGATGTGCTTCGATGAGTAGATTCGAGACGTTTCACGTTGGCGGAGAAATGAAAACAACCGCCGAATGGTCAGGCATGTGGTAAATTGTGGGCTTCATTTTTTTCGGGAGGACGACGCTCAGGTGTTGGGACAGATGAGGTTTGGTTCTCCCAAACGTGTAGGGATAAGGTCCAGGCTATGTTCACGGAGGCGCATCTGGCGGAGACGACAAAGTACTGGAAGAACACCGTCATGTTGTATGTCCTTGGCAACTATCCGTTCTACGGGAAAATTTGTGCCTATGCTGCCCGAATATGGCGACCAAAGAGGAGCATAGAAATATTCTCGCGCGAGAAAGGCTTCTATTATGGTCGGTTCAGAATAAAGGACTACATGGACAGAATCCTACAGGGGAAGGCTAATCATCATAAAGGCCTGGAGCCAGGAGTCGAAGTACGAAAGGGAAGTATTGAAGTCGGTTCCAGTCTGGATCTGACTTCCTGGATCGCCGATCAACTATTGGAGCATAGACATGATGATGCTGGTGGCGAGCATAGTTGGTTCACCTATGAAGGCGGATGAAGCGACTATGAAAAGACCCAGACTGGATTATGCCCGGATCTTTGTTGAGATTGAGGCAGGAAGGGTTATGCCACATACCGTCGAGTATGAGCTACCATCGAGTTGAATATGAATGGGTCCCACCCACTAGTTTGCCAGCATTGAAGTGTTTTGGCCATCCAGCTAGAGATTACAAAACGGTTAGGACGCATCAACCAGGTGATGCAGTTGACAACATTAACGGGAATGGACAGGAGGGTATTCGGCCAGACATATCCGGGGCAGACACCTCTAGTCAGGGGAGGAACGTCCAGAGCAGTGATGCTGGAGTAATAGAGAGGACGACAATTACTACGCCGAATCGGCATGAAATGGAAATCAAGACCAGAATTGGGCTCGATAAAGCGTTGGTTCTGTCCAATGCTCACCGTACATCTACTGAGGATAACTTGGATGGAGCAGGAGAATGAGGGTCTGGAGGGGATCAAAGCTTGGTTGTGTTCCAAGCGCAAAATAATACACCGGGCAGGGGTGTAGCGGGTTGGGCGGAGGGAGGATGGAACCGACGAGGCATTATACCAGAGAGCTCAAAAGAACATAAGTAGTAGCAGTCGATCAAAGGGGGGGAGGAGGCAACGCCATTCCGGGTAATAAGAGCAGAAAAAGACACGCAGGGCCTTTGCGGAACGACATTGGGCATAGCGCACAGTATTCGCAGGGAGGGGAGGAGGTTTTGTGCATTGACAACCCGCGATGGAATGAAGTACACCAGGCAGCCGCTAAGGAGGCAGTACGGGAGGATGGTCGGAACGAGGTCGTTAATTACCCAGTTAACGACTCGGATGATATACATGGGTCCGAATCCCTGATTTAATGACAATGATCACATGGAACACGAGGGGGCTTGCTCCCTATGTAGATGGAAAGAGATCTGCGATGTGCTGAGAAAGGAAAATTGTTGTATTAGCGTATTACTGGAGACTAAAATCAAGACGGACAAAATGCTGGCACAGAGGACACCTATCAATTGGAGTCAGGTCCATAACTTGCATCTTTTTTACATGGCCTGCATTTGGGTTAGGTAGGATTCTCATAGTTGGGATGGGCAAGTGTTGCACTTGTCTGACCAATTGCGGTACATTTTGCTAATAAGGGAGGCTTTATGTTTATTATGGGTGCAGCCTATGGACACAATGACAGACAAAGGTGGGAGGGCTTATGGCATGATCTCGACTGGATGAGAAGAATGGTGGATGCCCAAAACGGACTTCCTCTGGTCGTTATCAGAGATTTTAATGCGTTACTTTACAAACATAAGAAGGTGGGCTGTAGAGTGGTTCCGGATTGTGTCCTCCAAGATTTTTAACACTGTCTCCTTCAGTCTGGCTTATGACCTTTGGAGAGGACGGGGCATATGTGGACGTGGCACAACAAGGTTGTCCGGAAGCGAGTGGCATGTTAGCTGGATCGGGCTTTGGAAAATCGGAGTTGGTTTGACAAGCATCCTGGTCTTAGGGCAGAAGGGTTGATGGTTGGCACTTCAGACCACTCCCCGATCTGCATTCATCTTGTTGACCAAACGAGGACCAATGTGAGACCTTTTTAGTACAACAACAAGTAGGTGCTTCTCGAAGGATATAAGGATGTAGTACGACATGGGCTACAAGAAACTGTTCGAGGAAACCCTCAATTCTGGCTCGTCAATAGGCTGAAGAAGGTAAATGCGGGTCTAAAGGCTTGAAGCAGGCTGGTTCCGGTCCGGAAGCTCCAAGAAGAGGAACAGTGCCTCCAGGAGGTGCAACAGAAGCTTCAAGTAGATATTCTAAATGAAGATATTGTAGGAACAAGATGTAAAACGCTATACTTTAGAGGGGGGTGAATAGAGTAGGCAGCAAAAAATTAGCTATTAAAAATTGTTAGTAGCAAGATCACAGAAATATATCACAGATATAGAAATATAAAAGTAGAGAGCAGAGAGCAGAGAGCAAACACAAACACAAAGATCTATACTGGTTTTTCTCTTATGAGGACTAATCCAGTCGGAAGAACTCCAGCTTCCAGTTGAAATCCACTATAGAAAAATACAGATTTTCATGCGAAGTCCTTACAACTTCTACAACGCGAGATTTGACCCGAAGTACTCGACCAACTTCAATTGTGAAGTGTCTATCTTCAATCAAGCCTCTAATTACAATCACTCTGAAACTTCTAGACCGTACCGAACTAGCAAATCGGCTAGAGGATTCTAATTGGCTTGGGATTTGAAAATGAAAGCTTAGAACGCTTTGGAAGACCGTAGTAGGCTTAGAGAGGAGAGAATGAATTGGTGTGTTGAAATGGTAGAAATTCTTCTATATTTATAGGTTTTCCAAAGGGAGAATTCGGGTAGAATTCTTTGAGAGAATCTCGACAGATAGTCGTTGCATCCGTAACTGCGGGGAGACTGGGTTTGAAAGCCAACGTTCCACTAACCGAACTCTGGCCGAACTCGGTTCGAATTCTATTGGTCCAGAATTGGTTTGGTTAGGGTTTTGCAAATCGAATTTTGGGCTTTTTGAGAAGTCAAGCAGTTAGGAAGTAGTTTGGGCTTTTGTAAGTGGGTTTGTTTTAAAAACGAAAGGTATTTTTGAAAATATTTTTGGGTAGCCTATTTGCCAATACGACTTGGTGTACATTGCATTTCTAGACTCAATAAATTATGAAAAATATATTGATAATAAAAATACAGACTCAATGGCAAAACGGCTCCAAGTCTTGAACGGTAGCAGTAATAGTTTGAGAAGATCGTCCAAGTAGCCCTTATATCGATACATGGTTAGATCAATTATTAAAATCAGGTTTGACCATAACCAATGACCAACAATCTCTTCTATTTTGATAATTGACAAACCTTGACCGATATAACATCTTGATCTTGATTTGACCGAAAAATATAAAAATTTAGTAAGGTACTGTTCTGTACTGTCTTCTCTTAGTAGAAATTGTCCTAAAAAAGATGTTAGATTATTTTCTCCTTCGTTGTCACTTAGCAAAATAATTGCAAAGAGAGAAGCTCCCCCGTAATTCATACATAAGAGACAAATGTTGAAGAAACACAGAGATAATATAAAGAAATAGCATAGAAGCATCAGCTAAAATATAGCGCTAAGCATAAAACGCAGAAGTGCATACCAAAAAGAAATAATACACACTATATAAAAGAAAGCATACTACTAAGAGTTTGAACACATCAACTCAGCATCTCAGAAATAGTCACAAAAGCAAAAAAAAAAAAGTACTACTATCTTAGAATGTCGGAGCATTTCCAAGAACACATAGACATAAAGTATAGTCTAATCAGAAAATATCTTGACAAAATGCAGTAACGTCTAGATCAAATCCACAGCTGCTAAATAGAGTCATCATCATCGCGATCAACATCGCCACCATATCCAGAAGGACCAGCTCCAGAAGTGCCAGCTCCAGAAGTGCCAGCTCCATGAGATGGATATGGAGTAGCACGAGAACCAAGGTACCAGTCATAAGCTTTACCGGGCTCAAAGAAGTGATGAACCGCCTCATCATTATAATGGTAGCTGGATACACTTGGATCTCGTGGAAGAGAACCGACATGCTGACCGGTCTGGGCAAAACGCAGATTCGCAAGAGAGTTTGCAAAAGCCTGAAATCGACTAGCATCTCGAAACTCGCGTTCCCTCAATGTTTCAGTAACAAACGCTCACAAAGAGTTGTGCTCATCCAGCTGAGCATGCTGTATATCAAATAAGTGCTGGTAGAGACACTTAAAAGTCATAGGGTAATCCTGAGGTGGACGAGGTGATGTAGTAGGAGGAGCAGTAGGGACAGCTGCGCTACGACGAGAGAGCTGAAGATACTTGCGCTTTGAGTCACGAGCACAAGAAGATAAATCAATCTCTATGTGCTGGAAGATGATAGGAAGGATCATCGCATAAACAAGGTTTATGTTCCTCTCGCGACATCTACCCATCATCTGGATAATCGTCTTAGGGACCGAAAATGGAATTCCATTACGAATATGATAAAGTGTAGACATTTCCAGAGTGGTCACATCATCTTTGGAAGTGGATTTTGGCAGAATAGTGGAATAGACAATGTGATGTAATTCATAAAAGAAAAAGTTCAAATGAGCAGCTTTGAACTTTCCTAGACGGACATGATCAGGAGCACAAAGTTGGTTTTTAAAACTATTTAAAATCGTGTCCCCTGTAAATTCAAATTCAGTGATATCGTCTAGCGGAGCACCTACATTTGGAATGTTTAGAATTTTTGCTATGTCGGCATCATTGAATTGAATATCAATGCCTGCGACACGGCTCTTAACAGTAAAAGTGTCTTCGGCTAAGGTGAAGTTGCAGTAAAATAGCCGAATAGCATTAGTAACAATGGGAAAAGAATGAGTGACAAGGTTGTGCAATCCTAATGCTTCAAAGAAAGTTTTGTGTGATGGAAAGATCATCCACTTAATAGGTGCGTCGGGACATATGTTGCGAACTGAAAAATCTGCATACCACAATAATGATTGTTCAAGAGTTTCGAAGAAAAACTCGTTGAACGCCCCATCGTCCATTTGGACGGGCGAAAAGAGAGATCCATGAAGAGGATTCGAAGAGGAGGCTTCTTCACTAGCCGCCGTCTTCTTTCTCTTGAAGGGATTATTTATTATGGGCATATTTCTAGGAAAATATAGAATTTCTAAGAAATTGAAATAGAGATATGAAAGAGATTATACCATCTAGAAATTAAGTATGTAGAAGAGAATGAGATTCCACGCACGAATCCAAATTTTGGAACGAAAACTTCAATGGAATATGGAGGAATCAATGGTAAAAGAACTAGGGTTTGGTGGCTCTTTCGCGCGGCTGCTACTCTGTTTGAAGGAGGAAGGCGATGAATAGAAAGGGGGCCACTTCGGTTTTGACTTCGATACCAACATAACTCGGGCCAAACTTGGGCCGAATTCGGTGCGAGTTCACCTGCAGTTCTATTGAGGTATTTTGTGCATAAATAAATGCCACTTTATACTCATCATTCCTTTTTCACTTATCTAATTCCAAGTTTAGTAATTTTAAATTTTAATTAATATAATTAACATTATTTTACGAATTAAATTTTGTTATGCAGCGATTGTTTCAGATTAGCTGTAGGCGTACTGTCCCAACTAACGGAGGTTCACAGGACAACACTTAAATACCGTTTCGCTTTAGCCGTAGCCGTGGTGACAGACAGATCCTTTGTAGGCTTGTATCAAAAATAGTTTTTTCAGAATGAAAATTAATTAATATTATTGACATCTAAAATTCCTAATTCTCGACGTAAATAATTAAAACGATCTTTCGCTAAAGGTTTTGTAAATATGTCAGCCAATTGTTTCTTTGTGTCTACATATTCTAGGTTTATATCTCCATTTATTTGATGGTCTCTAATAAAATGATATCGAATCTCAATATGCTTAGTACGAGAATGACATACAAGATTGTTAGTCAAATTGTCACAGAAAATGGGTATGTGTGTGTAATGTAAACCAAAGTCTTTTAAGGTTTGCTTCATCCACAAAATTTGTGCACAACAACGTCCTGCGGTGATATACTCAGCTTCAGTAGTTGATAATGCAATAGAATTTTGCTTCTTGCTAATCCAGGAAACTAGTGCCTTACCTAGAAAATGACACATGCCGCTTTTTCTATCTACTTTGTATCCAGCAAAATCAGCATCCGAATAACCAATTAGGTCAAAGGATGTAGTTTTGGGATACCATAAGCCGACAGAAAAAGTACTTTTAAGGTATCGAAAGATATGCTTAACTGTGCACAGATGTGATTCCTTAGGGTTAGCTTGAAAACGTGCACATAAGCAAACACTAAACACTATATCAGAATGACTATCAGTTAAATAAAGTAAACTACCAATCATACATCGATACTTACGTATGTCGACAGGTTTGCCTTGTTCATCTATATCAAGCTTGGTTGAAGTTGCCATTGGAGTGCCAAGAGGTTTATGGCTTCCAGATCGAACTTCTTTAGCAAATCTTTTGTATACTTGGCTTGATTGACGAACGTCCCATTGTTGGTTTGTTTGATTTACAATCCAAGAAAGAATTTGAGTTCTCCCATCATGCTCATCTCAAACTCATTCTACATACACTTGGAAAATTCTTGACAAAGAGACTCATCAGTAGATCCAAAAATAATATCGTCAACATAAATTTAAATTAAAAGAAGATTACCTTTTAAATACTTTATAAAAAGTGTAGTGTCAACCTTGCCTTTTGAAAAACCATTATCAAGTAGAAAAGAGCTTAAACGATTGTACCAAGCTCGAGGGGCTTGTTTCAGTCTGTATGAGGCTTTCTTCAACTTGAAAACATAGTCAGGGTTTTTGAAATCAACAAATCCTAGAGGTTGAGCAACATAAACTTCTTCTTTTATAAAACTATTATGAAATGCACTTTTTACGTCCATTTGAAAAGGTTTAAAATTAAGAAATGTGCAAATGCACATAACATGCTAATGGATTCTAATCTCGCAACTGGGGCATAGGTCTCATCATAGACAATACCTTCCTCTTGGTTGTATCCTTGAGCTATGTGTCGGGCCTTGTTACGAGTGACTAAACCATTCTCATTCAATTTATTTTAGAATACCCAGCGGGTGCCAATGACCGGATGATCAATAGGCTTGGGAAAAATTTCCCAAACTTGATTCCGTTCAAATTTTTTTAATTCCTCTTGCATAGCCTCTAACCAATAATTATCGCTACATGTTTTTTCAATAGTTTTGGGTTCTAGCTGTGAAATAAATGCAACATAAGAAGCTATATCTCTGGCAGAGGAACGAGTACTTACACCCTTTGTAATCTTACCTATTACCAAGTCATTGGGATGGTCAGCCATAAGGTTCATTCTTTTTGGCAGGTTCTAAAGGTAGCTTGTTCCAGTTTCTGGTTCTGTAGGTGCTTTGCTTGGTGTACTGATGTCTTCATCATCATCGTTAATCATCTGTTGATTTAGTTCTTCGAAGGTGACGTTCATTGATTCTTCGATGATCATAGTCCTTTTGTTGAAGACTCGGTAACCGTTCTTTTTGGCCGCATAACCTAAAAAGATACCCTCATCGGCCTTTTCGTCAAACTTTTCTAAATTATCTTTAGTATTATGAATAAAACATTTGCAACCAAAAATTTTAAAGTAAGAAACTATGGGTGTTCTATCAAACCATAACTCATAGGGAGTTTTCTTCGATTTAGGTCAAATTAGAACCTAATTGAGAACATAACAAGCTGTATTAACAGCTTCAGCCCAGAAATATTTAGGTAGACAAAATTGGTTCAACATTACTCTAGCCATTTCAAATAGAGTTCTGTTCTTACGTTCCATAACTCCATTTTATTGTAGAGTCCTAGGGCAGGAGAACTCGTGCAAATAATCGTGTGTGTCACAAAATTACTCAAACTCTACATTCTCGAATTCTCTACCATGATCACTTCGAATACGAGTGATCATGAATCCTTTCTCATTTTGGACTTTCTTACAAAAAAAGACAAATTTAGATAATGCATCGTTCTTACGTGCGAGAAAATTCACGTGTATCTAGAAAAGTCATCTACTATTACAAATGCATATAACTTACCACCTAGGCTAGTAATTCTACTAGGCCCAAATAAATCTATATGTAGTAATTATAGAGGTCTAGTGTTACTTATAGCGTTATTTGACTTAAATGGATCAGGTAGCTTTGTTCTTTTCACATTCACTACATACTATATACTTTTTGAAAGTGATGTTCGGTAAGCCTCGTACCAGTTTCTTCGTTGATAGTCTTAAAATTGTGTCCATATTTGCATGACCGAGTCTCATATGCCATAGTTGACTCTCATCATTCTTGGAGAGTAAGCATCTACCTACTTTATTAGCATCTTCTAACGAATAGAAAACATATATATTGTCTTCCCTATACCTTCAAAGATAGTACTACCAGTTAAGGTATCAACTATAGTACATTTGTCTTTGACAAAGTTAATAGCATAACCATGGTCAGCCGAATGACTTATGCTGAGTAGGTTATGTTTTAACTCGGTTACTAGACATACATCTTAAATCACAGGATAGGAAGCCTTACCAATGTTGCCGATACCTACTATATAACCTTTAAAGTTATTATCGAAGGAGACATATCCTTCTTTCTTCTTCGACAGTGTTGCGAATAGAGAAGCGTTACTAGTCATGTGCCGTGAGCAACCACTTTTCGAGGATCTACTTGCTTCTAGTATGAGTAGGGTGTTCCACCTACAAGAGAATTTATAGATGAAACTTTTGGTACCCATTTCTTGTAGTGTCCTGATATGTTAGTCTTTGGTATCCATACACATATCTTTAAATCAACTAACTTCCTTACTCTACATGTAGAAGAAATATGTACAATGGTGGCACAATAATAATATCTAGCATGCTGAGTGTTAGGTGCATTGTGTTGTGCATAATTGGTGGGTCTTGGTTTTCTAGTTGGGTATTTGTAATAAAATGTATGCCGGTTAGTCTTCTTAGACAAAGGTTTGGCCGAGTTTGGTCTGACAGTGTTTGGTTTGACTATGTTCCGATGTTTCGGTAAGTGACACATGTTAGGGTAGGAAGCAGCAGCCTTAGGCTATTTTTCTAACCTAATTTCTAACTTTTTGGAAGTATTATAAAGCTTGGCATAGTCAGCTGTGAGAGTGTCATTTCTGACTAGTGCACATTGATGGCTCTTCTTCTCTTTGGATAAGTCTTCCTCTAGTTTGGCAATGGTCTTATCTTTTTCTTCGGTTAATCGTGTAATCTCGTGTAGTTGTAACTTGACAGAGGAAAGCTCACCTGACTCAATAGGGTTATCATTAATTCTAACCTCAGCTAGTAGGTCAGTAAGTCTTCATATTTCACCTTTGTACTCTTTGAGTACCTTCTTAAAGTTCTGGTATTTGTTACGCAGTTTTCTATAGTCTCCTAAGAGGTCACTAAAGGCTTCACCTAGCTATTCAAAGGTAAAATCATCACAAGTATCAAACATGGGATTAGTGCTTACCTGATCGTATGCCATTAAGCATACATTTTTAGCGTCGTCTGATTGTTCATCTTCTGAGTCGCTGGCTTCATTTTCATACCATATGCTTGTATTAGCATATCTCCTGGAAGTAGATTTCTTCAGGTAACTTTTTTCATATTTGTTTCCCTTCTTAGTTGATGATGATATCAGACAGTCCTTCTTGATATGTCATTTCTTCTTGCAACTATAGCAAATAGGATCTTCTTCATTGTTGCTGTTGTGTTCTTTTGTCCTTTGGTTGAACCCCATGAACTTTTTGTACTTCTTCACTAGGAGAGCTTGATCCTCAGTGTCGGAATCACTGTCATCAGAATCTTCTTTGATAGTTCTTCGATGTTGCGCTTTGAGGGAAATTGGTACGACGTCTTCAAAGTCTTGAAGTTCCAGCTCGTGAGTAAGTAGCTTTCCCATGAGCGTTTCAAGGGACATGGTGGTAAGGTCGTTTCCTTCAATAATTGCAGTAGCCTTTGGAATCCAGTTTTTATGAGAGCTCGTAGCAATGTACGAATCTTTTCATAGTCATTGTATTCCTTGCCTAGAGAAGACAAAGAATTTACAATATCCAGAAATCTCGTAAACATCTGTGTAACTGATTCGTTTGGCTTCATTTTGAACGCCTTATACTCTTGAGTAAGTCTACTGATCTTTGACTCCTTGACTTGTGTCGTACCTTCGTGAGTAACTTCGAGAAGTTTCCATACTTCGTTGGATGTTGTGCATGTAGACACCCTGTTAAATTCAGTCCCATCTAAAGCACATAATAAAGCGTTAATAGCACGTGCGTCAAGACTGGCCTCTTTCTTTTCAAAGTCAGTATATTTGTCATGTGCTTTCTCAACCAATTCTCCGTCAACAAGAACACAGAGAGAATTTTTTTGTAGCCATCAACAACAATAGACCATAGGTTAAAATCTAGAGATTTTAAGAAGAAACTCATGCATGTTTTTCAGTATATGTAATTGGTACCATCAAACAGTGGGGTCTGTTTGTGGCTTGGCCTTCACTTGTGAATTTTACAGTTACCATGTGTGATATAGTGATCTAAAATAATAATAGCAATATTACCTTGCTTTACCTATATAACCCGCTTTGATACCAATTGTAGGAACGAGATGTAAAATGCTATACTCTAGAGGGGTGAATAGAGTAGGCAACAGAAAACTAGTTATTAAAAATTGTTAGTAGCAAGATCACAAAAATATATCACAGATATGGAAATATAAAAGTAGAGAGCAGAGAGCAACACAAGGATGCATACTGGTTTCTCTCTTTTGAGGAGTAATCCAGTCGAAAGAACTCCAGCTTCCAGTTGAAATCCACTATGAAAAAACACAAGTTTTTATGCGAAGTTCTTGCAACTTCTACAACGCAAGCTTTGATCCGAAGCACTCGACCAAATTCAATTGTGAAGTGTCTATCTTCAATCAAATATCTTATTACAATAACTCTAAAACTTCTAGACCGTACCGTACTGGCAAATCGATTAGAGGATTGTAACTGGCTTGGGATTTGAAAATGAAAGCTTAGAAGGCTTTGGAAGACCGTAGTAGGCTTAGAGAAAAGAGAATGAATTGGTGTGTTGAAATGGTAGAAATTCTTCTATATTTATAGGTTTTCCAAAGGAAGAATTCTGGCAGAATTCGAGCAGAATTTGGGCAGAATTCTTTGAGAGAATCTCGACAGATAGCCGTTGCATCTATAAATACGGGGAGACTGGGTTTGAAAGCCAACGTTCCACTAACCGAACTCTGGCCGAATTTGGACCAAACTCGATTCGAATTCTGTTGGTCCAGAATTGGTTTGGTTAGGGTTTTGCAAATCGAGTTTTGGGCTTTTTGAGAAGTCAAGCAGTTAGGAAGTAGTTTAGACTTTTGTATGTGGGTTTGTTTTAAAAAATGAAAGGTATTTTTAAAAAGTTTTTGGACAGCCTATTTGCCAGTACGACTCGGTATACATTATATTTCTAGACTCAATAAATTAAGAAAAATACATTAATAATAAAAATACAGACTCAATGGCAAACAACTCCAAGTCTTGAATGGTAGCAGTAACAGTTTGAACAGATCGTCCAAGTAGCCCTTTTATCGAGGCATAGTTAGATCAATTATTAAAATCAGGTTTGACCATGACCAATGGGCCAATAAATATTGTTGCAGAAGAAAGAAGATTGTCTAAGATGTCGGCGCTATCAGGTTCCATGAGCAAATAGAACTAGCACAGAGGGCGAAGTGTTCGTGGTTGTGGGATGGCGATAGAGGCTCGATGTACTTTTATGACGTTGTAAGAGTTACAATACACATACTTATCTAACCATGTTTCTTGAGTTGGTTTGTAAGGGTGTGGTCATACCACATGATGATCATGTTTTATTGGCTCCGGTGACAATGGAAGAGGTGGAAGGGATTATTAAGAGGGCGGATCTAAACAAAGCATCGGGGCCTGACGGGTTTGGCAGCCGCTTTTATCAGGTTCATTGGGAGAAGACTAAGTTCGAAGTGCTGGAGGTGATCACGGATTTCTTTGAGAATGGCAGGCTTCTATGGGAGTTGAACCATACCTTCCTCACACTTATTCCGAAGAAGGAGGGTGCCAGTTCGCTCGCGGATCTTAGACCTATCGTATGTTGCAACTACCTCTACAAACTGATTACGTATTTGATATGTCGGCGAATGGAGGGCATTATGCGGGAGCTGATTTCTCCGTACCATGCAACATTCATCAAAGGGAGGGATATTGCTGACAACAACCTTTTAGCTCATGAGATGGTACGGAACTTTAGTGAACCAGGAGGGAACAAGGCTTGCATCAAACTGGACCTTTGGAAGGCATATGACACCGTGAACCAGAAATTTGTCTTATATATATTTAGCTTAATAATTTAGAGCAAATGAGATAGGGAGTGTCATTTTAGTAATTATGAAAAAACTAGGTTAGGAATTTTCTAATTAAGCATGTGTGTATTGAGGACTTCTAGAAGCTTTTCATAAACAGCCCTAACAAATTTCTAACCACTTCACCTAATTGGGAGAATAAACCCATATTTATTCACTACTGCAAATACTTCAGTTGTTTCTGAAGAGCAACAATTCCTTTTGAAATTTCTTATTTTCCAATTCCAACTCTATTTTAACACCAAATCCTTTTCTGATTCATTTCATCACTTTGATCGAACAAAGCTCTTGTTATTGCCGGGGCACAATTTTTCGATGGAAAACTAAGAAAATGAAACAATTGTAAAAACAATGTTTCAAATCAACACTTCAAGGAAGGTGATTCTGAATTACGAGAATCTAAAAAGATTTCGTAATCAACAGCAATCAGATCGTAGTACTTCTAAAAAGAAGACACAATCAGAATTACTGGCAGCAACGAAGAAGGTGACTGGCGAATGATGGAAGAACTCCTGCTGGGGTGAATAATCACCGTTGCTCAAAGCTTTATTCGCCCTACACGAACAGCTTCCAGGAACCAGCAAGTTCGTCGGAGAGCTTGGAACACTCCTATTCTTCTGACTCCTCGGATAGACACGAACTCCCGTGCAAAAGCAACGCTGGTGCGGCACCTTTCCTCTCTCTCTCGAAGGCTACTGGAAGATCAGAACTGTGCTAAAGAACACGTCTGAAATCTCTGTTTACTTGTGTTAAAAAATACTTCGTAAATTTTCTGTGGTGGCTTTTCTTTTTCTTCTATCATGTACTCAGCCTTGAGAGAGAGAGGATGCCTTATATAGGCCCTGCAGCAACTATTCGGTTGCCACAAAGTTAGGGACGTGGTAACAACCACCCCGAACATGTAGCAATCGTCCAGAATATGCAAATGCACGTTCTGCTGCAAGTTGAGCCAACTGCGCACACCCCGCGCTTCTTGCACTCTGCACGACAGTGCACTGAACTGTGCATACTGCGCGCACTGCACGCATACCGCGCACGCAGCGCAACCAGCACGCCCGCGCAACTCAGCGCAACCCAGCGCAACCCGAGCAACCCGCGCAACTCAGCGCAACCCAGCGCAACCTGAGCGCAACCTGGGCGCGCACCTGGGCAGCACAACTGGGCTTGCATAACTGGACATACGCACCTGAGCAGCGCAACTGGGCTTGCGCAACGTGGCAGCGCAAGTGGCTCGCGCAACGAGCGCAACTAAAGCGCACTATGTGCCTAACGACGATGCTAACGTGCTAAGTGCAAAGTGCGCCAACAAAATGCCACATTATGCCTCATGAGCCCATGAGCCCATGAGCCCGAGTCCGAGTCCGAGTCTGAGTCGCTAAGCCCCTACGGGGCTTAGCTCCCATGGAAATAAATTTCCTAATAGCTAAAAGCATGAATGCTTTAATTGTTGATTTTAGCCTTTTTTCCATTAGAAAAATAACCCCACATGGCAAACCCATGTGCACCTCCACACCACATGTTCATCTCCAATATTAGCAAAGCTAATATATAGAGATACAATCTCTTTATTTTTTTCGATGTGGGATAAAAGCTTTCTAAAGGAAAAACTAAAACTCCAACAATCCCCCACATATCTCTATATATATGGGTATAAGTGTTCCCTACAGTAACTGTCCATCATGCATTAGGAGAGATGTCGCTGACGACTTGAATCTTCCCGCATGGAGCAAAATCAGACTATAATACAAGAATGGACTAAGCCTTGAATTCTGCATCATAGCTGAAATTCTTTCCACTCACATAATGTAGTTACATATGCTTCTGGCTACACATTAAAGGCCCTGTGCCAGCCTGGTTTCAGTATATAATTTTGGGCGTCTACAAGTTTACCCTCAAGAGACGGCCTGATATCTCTTTGTCCATACACTATAGGTGAGTTCATTATAAAGAAATATGGCATGAAGCGCTTTGCGCTTCCCTTGCGGTGCTACGCCACCATGACATGGCTTAAAGCCGAGGCCTTACCCCGTACCGGGAACCTCATCGTAGTGTCATACTACTGTAGCATGAGGCAACCGCCTCTTTGTAGTGCCAAACTACCCAGCATGAAGCCTTAGGCTCCCTTGCGGTGTTACGCCGCAATGACATGGCTTGCAAGGCCGAGGCTTTATCCCTAACCGGGTACCTCATCGTGGTGTCGTGCCACTGTAACATGAGGAACTCCTCCTCTTTGTAGTGCTGACTACACCCCTCTTTATTTTTAACATACAACATTAGGCTAACTGCCTATCTGCGGTGCTACGTCGCTGTGACTTGGCCTGCAAAGTCGAGGCTTTATCCTATTACTGGGCAGCACCCCACATATAGGAACCTCATTGTGGAGTCACCCCACTGTAGCATGGAGTTTCACTCCTTGTAGTGCTGCACTACCGTGCCTCCTGTAAAGCACACCAGGCATTCACTCTGCCTGAGAACTCATTAAGGCAATTAAGCCAACCTTCCCACAGGAACTGTTTTCCGCAAAAAACAACAGTAGACAGCAGTGGTTATAGGTCCGTAACATCTCCATGCCCAATAGAACATGTATCCATCGTTCCTGATATTCTTCCGATTAGTGGTCCTCCCTTGAACCAAAAGCTAGATGCCTAGTAGATAAATCTTTGAACTAATAGCATAAAACTTTATGGTAGGAATACAATAATACAATATCAGAATACCTTCAAGCCTATTTTATAAGCTGTGTCATCGACCAGCTAGCGCTTGAGGCCCTTAGTGAATGGATCCGCCAGGTTCTCCTGACTCCGAACATCAATAACTGCAATAACACCTCTCTTGATAAGTTCGTGTACAGCCCTGTGCTTCAACCGCACAATCCTCTTCTTCCCGTTGAAGAGGTCATTTGATGCCACCGCTGCAGTTGCCTGGTTGTCGCAGTATATCGGTATCGCTGGTATTTGTGCCCCAACCATTGAAAGATCATACATGAGCTCCCGAAGCCATTCTGCTTCCTCGGCTGCGGTATCAAGTGCAAAGAACTCAGATTCCATGGATGACCGCGAGAGCATAGTCTGCTTCTTCGACTTCCACGATATAGCAGCTCTACCCATTGTGAAAATGAATCCACCTGTGGACCTTTCGCTCTCCACCTCTGAGCACCAGCTGGCATCACTGAAGCCTTCCACTACCGGCGGATCTTCGCTGTAGTACAGTACATATGTCTGAGTCTTCTTGAGATATCTCATAAAACGTTTCACAGCTTTTCAGTGTTCAGCACCTGGGTTGCTCGTGAAACGACTCAGCATTCCCACGGCGAAAGCTATGTCAGGCCTTGTGGCATTAGTAGCATACATCAAACTTCTGATTACGCTTGCATACTCCAGTTGTCTGACGCTTTCCCCTGAATTAGGCTTCAGCTTCACATCATACCTGTACGACGTATCAATCCCTGGAAGATCCCGATACCCATAACGAGTGATCATTTTCTCAATATAATGAGACTGTGACAACGCTAGTCCAGTGTCTGTCCGGATGATCTTGATCCCTAAGATCACATCAGCTTCCCCCAAGTCCTTCATACTGAACTTGCTTGAGATAAATTTCTTTGTCTCCGTGACACAGCTAATATCCGTACCCAGGATAAGCATGTCGTCCACGTACAGACAAACGATCACACCTCTTCCATCAGCGAACTTCGTGTAAACATACTTGTCCGTATCGCTGACCATGTAGCCATTTGACCTTATAACTTTGTCAAATTTCTCATGCCATATCTTGGGAGCTTGTTTAAGACCGTACAAGGATTTCACCAACTTGTAGACTTTGTCTTCAAGACCCCTGATGACAAATCCCTCTGGCTGTTGCATATAAATCTCTTCGGTCAGCTCGCCATTTAGGAAAGCCGTATTCACATCCATCTGATGTATCACCATCTTATGTATTACTGCGAGAGCAATCAACATTCTGATGGTGGTCATCCAGGCTACTGGAGCATACGTGTCAAAATAGTCAATCCCCTGCTTCTGAGAAAACTCCTTGGCTACCAACCTAGCCTTGAACTTGTCAATAGTTCCGTCTGCTTTCATCTTCTTCTTGAAGATCCATTTGCATCCGATGGGTTTCACTCCTTCAGGAAGATCAACCAACACCCAAGTGTTATTTGAGGTGATGGAATCAATTTCATTGTCAATCGCCTCCTTCCAGGAAACTGCGTCTCTGGTCTTCATCGCCTCATCATAGGTAAGCGGATCTGCTTCCACATGATAGGTGACAAAGTCACTTCCGAAGTCCTTCGGCCTCCTCACTCGCTTCGTTGACGGCTCAGCGAGATCTGGTTCAACCGTTGTTTCAACAACAACATCTTCTTGGACCACATCTTCATTGAAGACCTGCGCACCCTCATTATTCTCCGGAACATCCGCAAGAACAATATTCTTGTGCCTTGCAAATTTGTCTTCAAAATATTCTGCGTCACGAGATTCAATGATATGATTTGACTCAATATCAAGCGAGCATCACTCTTCTCGGCATACCCCAAGAAGATCGTCTTAGTAGTCCTTGTCCCAAGCTTCTGAATCTTCAGATCTGGAAGCTTGACATATGCCAGACACCCCCACACTCGAATGACATTCAAGTTAGGTCTGACCTTGAACCAGAGTTCATGAGGAGTAACGTCTGAAGTTGCATGAGGCACTCTATTTAGAATAAAAGTGGCCGTCAATGCAGCTTCTCCCCAGTAGCACTTAGGAAGACCAGCAGTCAACAACATTGAGTTAATCATTTCTGTTAACATTCTGTTCTTCCTCTCTGCCACTTCGTTTGATTGAGGAGAGTACGGAGCCGTAGTCTCATTGATAATTCCATGTTCTTTATAGAATGATGCGAATTCATGAGACCTGTACTCCCCACCTCGATCACTTCTTATCGTTTTGAGTTGTTGTCCAGTCTGCCACTCAGCTTCGTCTCTGAACTCCTTGAACTTCTCGAATGCTTCGTCTTTAGCCTTCAGCAAGTAGACAAACGCATACTTTGAGAAGTCATCGATGAAGGTTATGAAATACTTCATCCCGGCCTTTGTAGAGAACTGTTTGAAGTCACAGATATCGGAGTGTACCAACTCCAGAAGATCTGTACTTCGATTAACCCGAGGAAAGGGTTTCCTTGTGATCTTTGTTTGAGCCCAAACTTCACATTTCTCTACCTTACCCCCACACTTGGAGATAAGTCCTAGACTAGACATTCTGTTTATTCGTTTACAATGAACATGTCCTAGCCTATTATGCCACAACTCAAGAGTATAAGCAGAATGAGTGACTTCATTAATCACATTAATTACATTGGACTAATTTATAAGCTGAATTTTGAACATTCCTTTGGTATAAAAAGCTTTCCCGAAATATGTTCCTTTGATAGACATCACCATCTGGCCAGCATTGATGTCCATCCTGAGGCCTGCTTTACAGAGTAGGCCTCATGAGATCAGGTTCTTGGCGATAGCAGGTACGTGCTTCACGCCTTGAAGCGTTAGAGACTTTCCCGAAGTCAGCTTCAACACCAACGTCCCGATCCTGAGCACTTCAGCTTGTGCCTGGTTCGCCATCATAACCACTTCAGAAGTAGGTGTATAGGTGGTGAACCACTCCTTACTGGAGCAGACATGGCAGGAGGCTCCAGTGTCTACCCACCAGTCAAAGTCAGTCCTTACCGCATCAACCTGTACAATCATAGCAACAATGTCAGTGATCATAGATACCTTACTAGGCTCTCCTTGCTCTGATTTCTTGGTTTTTCCTTTGCACTCATTCTTAAAGTGGCCCTTCTTGCCACACTTGAAGCAAGGCATTTAAGACTTTGGCTTCTTTTTCTTGATAGAAGTTTCCTTGACTTTTAGATTGTCAGGGTCCTTCTTCTTGCTGTGGGAAGCCGCCTGCTTTCCCCTTGGTTCCTTGGTATGAACCATATTGGCGTTAGCCAATTGCTTGGACAGTGCGTCCACCTTCAGTTGAGCCCGCATCTGGTCCTCAACATAGATTTCCTGTAGGAGATCTTCAAGGGTGATCTCCAGCTTCTTCCTATGCATGTTTGCATAGAACTTGCTCCATCCAGCGGGAAGCTTTGAGACAATCCCTCCAACAACAAACTTGTCGGGGAGGGGCATTGCCTCGTCTTCCAACTTCTGTCGCAGTTTCAGGAACTCCTTCACCTGCGGCAGCATAGACTTTTTGTCCTCAAAGAACCACTTGTGATATTTTTCAACCACAAAGATTTTACTGCGGTTCTTGTCTTCTTTGTAGAGCTTTTCTAGAGTCCCATATGTCTCTAGCGATAGTCTTCTTAGAATAGGATTCTGTAAGGGAATCCTTCATAGCATTCAGGATAAGCAGCCTGCAAATGCTATTTTCTCTTCTCCACTTGGCCTGACGTTTAGTAGCCGCGGTGATTGCGGCAGCAGACCCAGTATCTGGAACGGTAGATTCTTCCTCCAGAAGCACGTGATCTACGTCTTTGAGTTGAAGGGTGAGATATACCTTCCTCTTCCAGACTTGGTAATGTTCTCCATCAAACTTTTCTAACTTGCAAAAGTCAGAATTGAAGAGTGAAACATTAACGTTTTTTATCGTAGCAATAAAGCTTTGAGATTGTTAATGCCGGGGCACAATTTTTCGATGGAAAACTGAGAAAATGAAACAATTGTAAAAACAATGTTTCAAATCAACACTTCAAGGAAGGTGATTCTGAATTACAAGAATCTAAAAAGATTTTGTAATCAACAGCAATCAGATCGTAGTACTTCTAAAAAGAAGACACAATCAGAATTACTGGCAGCAACGAAGAAGGTGATTGGCGAATGATGGAAGAACTCCCGCTGGGGTGAATAATCACCGTTGCTCAAAACTTTATTCGCCCTACACGAACAGCTTTCAGGAACCAGCAAGTTCGTCGGAGAACTTGGAACACTCCTGCTCTTCTGACTCCTCGGATGGACATGAATTCCCGTGCAAAAGCAACGCTGGTGCGACACCTTTCCTCTCTCTCGAAGGCTACTGGAAGATCAGAACTGTGTTAAAGAACACGTCTGAAATCTCTGTTTACTTGTGTTAAAAAATACTTCG
>JANAVB010039175.1:0-45000 GCA_029216955.1 Iris pallida | reverse complement strand
GGTTGGAAAACATATACTCTTTTCGACTTCAGTCATTTTTTCTATCAGTAATTGACCCCTTGATTCTCAAGAGCTAACAGAACAGATGCTTACACTAATAAATCTCCTTGTTTCTAAAGAACAAATACTTACATCTTTTCCTATCATGATTAGGACTTTAGAAATTGTTTGAATTTTCAAAATCTCCTTTAGATTTCCTATGGATAAAGTTGAGAAAATATTCGACGACCTACCATGGCATGGTAGATGCGCGCTACAACCGTTTATCCGAATCATGGAAAGGTTTATTGCAGCCAGATACGCATTGGCGAGGTATGAACTCTAAGTTGAAGTGATTTCAAGTGTTCATAGGTTTTCGGATATTATTGGGACTGTGTCATAAATGCATAATATTTTGGTCTCTTGAGTTGTTCCGACAATATTGGATAAAATTCAAATAATATTTGGTAACCTATCATTATTTGAGTCATGGAACCAAAGGTTCACTATAGTCAGACGTACACCGGCGGGGCATGAACTCTAGGCAAAGTGACTTCGGATATGAATGGTTTCCGGATACTATTAAGACTATATCCATGACACAAATATATCATGTTTGCCGCTTATCGCCACTAACAACTATATCGAAAATTATCTTGATTTGTTTAATTTTGGCTTTATATGAAATCCTAGCGGCCGACCAATTCTCGAAAATTATTTCTATTACCATAAGTTTCATATAGAATTTCCACTTGATTTCAGACACCTATTGGCCCTGTCACGCCCCGATTCGATAAATCGTTCGTCCTCGCATCAATTATGTCGAATTGGTCATCCTCGCTAGGGGGTGATGTCGTACGAGTCTGAAGTTGCACTTGTACAAGACAAGAACATTACATATGATCATTTATTTGAATTATCACAAATCGCATAGTAATTGAACACGCAATATTGGAAGATAGAAATATGCTTTTCATTAATAGCTTGCAACGAAGTGCAAGTCGTGATTACAATGGATATGTCGTTCCGGCTATATTAATAAAATAAAAGAAAATACTCGATAAGCTGTCTGAACTAATACTTGTCGTTCCATACATTCACACCCTTTTATACATTGAAAGCCTTTGATGAATTGGCTTCAAAATACTTCAGAATATGAAGAGCTTCAAAATGCCTCTCCAAACTTCAGCTTTGGCTTAGCACCGTGCACCCCCAGAGTTCTCGTCACCTGTGGATTTGGGGTATTAATACACTTTGGAATGCACTAGTGAGCGGAACGAACCCACTCATCTAAACTGACTCTGATTGTTAAGGTAGGCATGCATTGGACTTTTCTTTCTATTTAGAACTAAATGAATTCAGTTCATATTGGTAGCCTTCCATTTGAAACAGTAAAAGTAGACCAAAATCATAGCAGTTTATCTCAATTCTTACTACGGTCGTGCTCGTTCCTGTATAAACAGAGATTATATAATTACTACATGCATAAGTTAATAGGTGAGCATGCTACTATCTTATATATGGTCATTGGTGTTACACACCACTTGGGGACTTTTCTCAACGGCATTACGATGCTACCCGTTCAGCCTAGGTTGCAAGCCTTACTGAAGGTCCCGCAATGCATCAGTGCTGAAGCATAATTATTCATTCCCCCTAGGTCGATTCGGTTTCGATGCCCCGAATACTATTTCGAGGAAAACCAAACTTGTGCACAAGTTGTCCATGACCATGCCAATGCGTGAACAGTTTAAATATATGAAAACAGATTGCATAACACGGACAACATTGAGCAGCATTATCATTCTTTCCAACTCATGCAATAATTTATTTACCCCAAAGCCGTACTTCTGATTTGGCATCCCGTAGGCACCAATTTTCTGAGGTACTATATGTCGCAGCCAACATTTCATTTTATTTTATAGATCATGAAATAGTCTCTCGTTTCTAGAACATTAACTTTTCTTTTTTTGGTGTGAAACTTATATTTTCAGAGTAAATTACTCTAAATTGATATAGTCATCCCGAGTCTTGATATTAGTGATTTGGCATGCATTTAACTTGGCATCATCGATTTGAATAAGTTCGAGGCAAACATAATTTCATTTACGGGAAGAAGTAGAAAAGAAGGGGCCGAACTACCCACCAAGTATTTGATCGTGCCGAGAGTCAAAGCGCTTCGCAACGTTCAAGATTCAGTTACGCGAGCTCCTGCAATGGCACCAACATTTTATCAGAATCCTTCTTTAATCCTTTGTTTCAAAATTCGTAGAATGAATGCAGAAATCGACGCGAAAACACATTCATCAAAACCAAGCAGCAAAAACACAAAAAAACCATACAACAGTCCGATCCCATCGAAGAGACTCTTATATAAAACTCACTTGTCGAGACGTAGCCTGCTGCATCTAGGACTTATTCCAACAAAAGTCCTTCCATTAGTTGGATCGATTCTCGTAATATTCGTCCAAATCGATTTAT
The DNA here is from genome assembly GCA_029216955.1 of Iris pallida. Lineage (NCBI taxonomy): Eukaryota > Viridiplantae > Streptophyta > Magnoliopsida > Asparagales > Iridaceae > Iris > Iris pallida. The sequence continues at coordinate 42,543 of JANAVB010039175.1, read as the reverse complement.
TCGATGCCATAAAGTGTTATCGCAAGCCAAGTTCAGCTATTGAGTCAGACTAGCCATTTAAGTTCTTGACCAAGTCTGACTTGCCGTAAGCATATTACATAGTCCATCGTCTATTGGGACGGGGAACTACATAATATACCACTGAGAAAAAGTTTTGTCCCGAAACTTAAGAACAAGGGTCTGACCTTAAATTTGGCAAACAATGAAGGGTACTTCTCATTTATCTCTGCCTCCATCTCCCATGTCGATTCTTCAATTAAATGGTTTCGCCAAAGCACGCAAACCAAAGACATCGACCAATTATGCAAGGCCTTTTTCTTTCGGTCTAATATTTGAATAGTCTCCTCCGAGTAAGACAAGTCTGTACGTAGCTCCAACTGGTCAAAGTTAACCACATGACTTGAATCATGCACATATTTTTGAAGTTGTGAGACATGGAAAATATTGAGCACTTCAGCCAAGGCAGAATGTAGTGCGATCCGATAAGCAACAGTCGCAACCCGCTCGAGGATCACGAAAGGGCCTACAAATCTCGGGCTCAATTTGCCTTTAACACTGAACTGCATCACATCACGTATGGGAGTTACTTTCAAGAACACATGGTCTCCGACCAAAATTTCCAGTGGTCGTCGACGAAGATCTGCGTAGCTCTTTTATCGACTTTGTGCGATACAAAATCTATCCCAAATCAAGCGGACCTTTTCGACGGCCTGCTCCACTAGTTCTGCTCCGAACACCTGTCGCTCTTCGACTTCATCCCAGCATATTGGAGATCGACACTTCCGTCCATAGAGCGCTTCGTATGGTGCCATCTGAATGCTCGATTGATAACTGTTGTTATATGCAAACTCCGTAAGCGACAAATGTGTATCCCAACTAGTCTTTATATCGATCTCATACAGTCGCAACATGTCTTCCATGATCTGATTCACCCTCTCCGTTTGACCTTCCATCTGGGGGTAGTATACAGAACTAAAATTTAGTTTCGTCCCCATTGCAGCTTGCAAGCTCATCCAGAATCACGATAGGAATCGCCCGTCTCTGTCCAAAATTATTGTGGCTGGTACCCCATGCAGTCGAACAATCTCATCGACGTAGATTTGTGCTAACCGATCGATTCTCCATACTACTTTGATTGCGATAAAGTGAGCCGACTTGGTCAATCTATCCATAATTACCCAAATCGCATCATTCCCTCGTAACGTCTTCGAAAATCACGATAAAATCCATCGAAATATTGTTCCACTTTCACTCGAGATTGGTGAGGGTGTGGAGATCCCCACCTGGCCTTTGGTGTTCCACCTTCACTTGCTGACAAGCCATGCACTGCGATACAAAGGTAGCGATATCTTTCTTCATGCCGTGCCACCAAAAGTTTGTGCGCAAGTCCTTGTACATCTTGGTGCTCCCAGGATGTAACGAGTACTTCACATAATGCGCCTTCGTCAATTTTTTTCTTCCGAGTTCGGCAGTTTCAGGAATACAGAGCCTTCCTTTTAGTCGCATCGTCCCGTCTCCATCTTCCGCAAAGTCGGTTGCCCTTTTTGTTGAAATCAGCTCACGTATTTTCTTTAGGAATAGATCATCCTTCTGTGCAGTCTTTATTTTTCCAAGCAGGCTCGACCCAAGCTTCAACTGAGCCAGGTGCAGATATGGATACGCAATTTCGAGTTTGATACCCATCGATTCTAAGTCCCGTCATATATTATTATTTAGGGCTAGTGATCTTATAAACATTCTGCTCAGCACATCTGCGACAGCGTTTCCCTCGTCCGACGTATACTCGATCGTTAGCTTGTAGTCTTTTATGAGTTGGAGCCAACGTCGATACCGTAAGTTGAGTTCTCGTTGGGTGAACAAGTATTCGAGGCTCTTATGATCTATGTAGATTCTACAAGCCACACCGTAGAGATAGTACTGCTAGAGTTTTAACCCAAATACAATCGTCGCCAACTCTAGATCATCTGTCAGATAGTTCTTCTCGTGCTGCTTCATCTACCTTGAAGCATAGGAGATAACTTTGTCTTTCTACGTGAGCACGAACCCTAGGCCAGTTCCCAATGCGTTGCTGAATATCTGAAACCCTTTAGGTCCATCTAGAAGTGCATGATTGGAGCTGAGACGTGCCGTTGTTTTAACTCTTGAAAGCTGGTTTCACAGGCGTCACTCCATTCGAATATGACTCCCTTCTGGGTGAGGCGAGTCAGAGGCGACGCTAATTTGGAAAAACTTCATACGAATCTTCGGGAGTGGCCCTCTAAGCCTAGAAAATTTCGAATGTCGCTAGCCAAGGTAGGTCATTTCCAATCTACCATCGCCTCAATTTTCTTTGGGTCCACCGCAATGCCTTCAGCAGAGATCACATGCCCGAGGAACATCACGCTACTCATCCAAAACTCGTATTTACTCCGCTTCGCGTATAGTTTGTGTTCATGCAAAGTCTGCAGCACCTCTTCAAGTGTTTCGTATGTTCTTCCCAATTCTATGAGTAGACAAGGATATCGTCGATGAACACAACCACAAATTTATCGATTAAGGGTCGGAAGACTCGGTTCATCAAATCCATGAAGGTGGCTGGGGCGTTCGTCAAATCGAACGTCATAACTAGGAATTCATACTGACCATATCGAGTGTGGAAGGCAGACTTCGATACGTCATCGGGCTTGGTCTTTAACTGGTGGTAGCCTGAACGAAGATCAATTTTTGAAAATATTGACATGCCTTGCAGTTGGTCAAACAAGTCGTCAATTTGTGGCAGTGGATACTTATTTCGTATGGTAGCCTTGTTGAGTTCCCGATAGTCGATGCATAATCGCATTGATCCATCTTTCTTTTTCACAAACAGCATGAAAGATCCCCCACGGAGAGACACTAGGGCGAATAAATCCGTGGTCTAGCAACTCTTGTAATTGCACTTTCAGCTCCTTCAATTCTGCTGGAGCAATTCGATAAGGCGCTTTTGATATCGACCGTGTATTCGGGAAAGTGTCGATGCTGAATTCTATTTCTCGATCTAGCGACATCTCGAGCATCTCGTCTGGAAAAACGATGGAAAAATCTGCTACAACATCAGTCTACACTGTGTTTGCATTATCCTTCCTCGTATCTCATACTGATGCGAAGTATTCCTCACAGCCGGAACGCAACATACGCCTTGCCGATACCACCATCACCGTCTTTGATACTTCATCGCACGGATATGAGAACTCTGTCTCGCCAGGAAGATGAAACGCAACTCTCTTCTCCGTGTACTCAATCATTGCATGGCAGGCGCCCAACCAATCCATGCCCAGGATTATGTCGTATTCTTTGATGTCTAGTACGACAACTTCCTAGGATAGATTTCTGCCCCCGATGCAAATGTGGCCGTTCCTACAAATAAAGTTTACAGTGGGTGCTAACGCTAATGTTCATATCTAGTAATTGCATGGCTATTTTATTTTATTTAGCATAATCAACAGATATAAAACTATGCGTCGCACCGGAGTCGAATAGTACTTAAACAGGTATATCTTTGTAAAGTAGTATACCTGTTACAACAGTATCGGACTCGAACTCCTCATCCAGAGTCAACGAATAGACTCGACCTTGTGCTCCATGGCGTTGATTCGGCGGGTTCACTGGTACTGCATTTGCGCCTTGTAGTGTAGGTGCTATATACTGATTTGGAATGTTCCCTGGAGGATTTGGAACATTCCTTGGAGGCTTCTTTCTCCCCATAGGACAGTAGTCACTTACGTGGCCCGCCTCGCCACACCTATAACAAGCTTTCGTAAAGTAATTGGTTGTTCAGTTCCACACTTATCGAATCTACCACATTGTAGTCCACCACTGCCCTTGTTATCGAATGTGTTTGGATGTTTTGGTACTCCTGATCCTCCAGCATCGTTAGGATGCTTGTTAAAGTTATTACGGACAACATGCACGACTCATTATGACATACGGCTAAAGATCTGCTCGCTATCTAGTACGGCTTTATAGGATTCATGATAAGGTTGGCATCGCTGATTCAAGATGTCCCTACACAATTCGTCATTCAGGCCCTATTGAAAACCTTCGCACCATTCTTCTTTGTTGGCTAGGAAGGCGCCGACAAATTTCACAAGTTTTGAGAAGCTGGCATCATAATCCTCAACTAACATATTCCTTTGCCTCAACATTATGAACTCGTCCCCTTCTGTCGATGGACGGCACGAGGAACATACTGTTCAAGAAAAGCTTTATTGAACATTTCCCAAGAAATTTTGGTATTGGGATCAGTTTCGTAGATTTCCTGTTTCTTCGCTGCCCATCAGTCGTAGGCCCTCAGTTGCAGTTGTAATGTCACACATGCTACCATCTGGGACCCTTCGATGCAGAGAAGATTAAATAAATCCTCAAACTCAGCGAGCCATCCTACGATCACATCGGAATCCACTCGACTATTGAACTTAGGAGGGTTCGTCTTGCGGAACTCTGTTGCTTTGAATAAGGAAGAATAGTTCATCGTTTGTGGTTGAACTTCTTCCTCGACTTTTTCTTGGACATCTTCCCTCTCTTCAGATGCCACGACCGTTGCGTTGGTGTTGGCCGCCATATTGCTAACGATCTGCGTTAGGGTATCCATTTGCTTCTGTTGCACACCAAATTGGGCTTGGATTTGCATCTGAAGTTGTTGTTGCTGCAGCTCCATTAAGCACAACATTTTCTCCATTATAGTCTCGCTAGGGCTAGTGCCCTTCGAACTAGACGAACTATCTACATCGTTGGTTGTTGTGGCAGGATTATTTTTATTTTTCTTAGTCATTCCTACAAAATAAAGTAAACTTGTTAGTACTTACAAAAATCTACGGGCGTACCTGTATAGAACTTTTATTTCACGTAGCTTGTCGACAAGCATTCAACCGAGCAATCGCAACGAACATTCCAAATAAAACATTTTTCAAAAATTCGAGGAAATTAACTGTAGTCTGATACCAATTTGTCATGCCACGATTCGACAAACCGTTCATCCTCGCATCGATTATGCCGAATCGATCATCCTCACTAGGACATGATGCTGTACGAATCTGGAGTTGCACTCGTACAAGGCAAGAACATTACATTTGATCATTTATTTGAATCATCAAGTTGAAACTTCACAAATGATAGAGTAAATAAACACGCAGTATTGGAAGATAGAAATATGCTTTTTATTAATAGCTTGCAACGAAGTACAAGTCATGATTATATTGGATATGCCGTTGCGGTTACATTGATTGAAACAAAAGAAAATACTCAACAAGCTGCCTGAACTAATACTTGTCGTTCCATACATTAACACCCTTTTATACATTGAAAGCCTTCGATGAATTGGCTTCAAAATACTTCAGAATAGGAGGAGTTTCAAAACGCCTCTCTAAACTTCAGCTTTGGCTTAGCACCGTGTACCCCCAGAGTTCTCGTCACTTGTGGGTTTGGGGGATAAGTACACTTGGGAATGCACTAGTGAGCGGGACGAACCCACTCATCTAAACCGACTCTGATTGTTAAGGTAGGCATGCATTGGAGTTTTCTTTCTATTTAGAACTAAATGAATTTAGTTCATATTGATAGCCTTCCGTTTGAAACAGTAAAATCAGACAGAAATCATAGCAGTTTACTCAATTCTTACCACGGTCGTGCTCGTCCCTGCATAAACAGAGATTATATAATTACTACTTGCATAAGGCAATATGTGAGCATATTACTATCTTATATGTGGTCGTTGGTGTTACACGCTACTTTGGGACTTTTCTCAATGGTATTACGACACTATCCATTAGCCTCGGTTGCAAGCCTTACTGAAGGTCCCGCAATACATCAGTGCCGAAGCACGATTATTCATTCCCCCTAGGTCGATTCGGTTGCGATGCCCCGGATACCGTTTCGAGAAAAACCAAACTTGTGCACAAGTTGTCCATGACCATGCCAACGTATGAACAGTTTAAATATATGAAAACAGATTGCATAGCGCAGACAATATTGAGCAGCATTATCATTCTTTCCAACTCATGCAACAATTTATTTTTCCCAAAGCCGTACTTCTGATTTGGCATCCCGTAGGCACCAATTTTTCGAGGCACCATATGTCGCAGCCAATGTTTCATTTTATTTTATAGATTATGAAATAGTCTATCTCTTTTCTAGAACCTTAACTTTTTTCTTTTTGGTGTAAAACTTATATTTTTAGAGTAAATTAGTCTAAATTGATACAGTTATCCTGAGTCTTGATCTTAGTGATTTGGCATGCATTTAACTTGGCATCGTCGATTTGAATAAGTTTGAGGCAAACAGAATTTTATTTACGGGAAGGAGTAGGAAAGAAAGGGCCGAACTACCCACCAAGTATTTGATCGTGCCGAGAGTCAAAGCGCTTCGCAACATTCAAGCTTCAGTTACGTGAGCTCCTGCAATGGCACCAACATTTTATCAGAATCCCTTCTTTAATCCTTCATTTCGAATTTCGTAGAATGAATGCAGAAATCGACGCGAAAACACATTCATCAAAACCAAGCAGCAAAAACTCAAGAAAACCATACAGCAGTCCGATCCCATCGAAGGGACTCTTATATAGAGCTCAATCGCTAAGATGCAGCCTGCTGCATCTAGGACTTATTCCAGAAGTCGTTCTATTAGTTGGATCGATTCTCGTAACATTCGTTCAACTCGATTTATTCGATGCCACAAAGTTTTATCGTAATCCAAGCTCAACGATTGAGTCAGACTAGCCATCTAAGTTTCTGACCAAGTCTGACTCATCGCAAGCATATTACATTGTCCGTCGCGTATCGGGATGGGGCACTACATAATATACCACTAAGAAAAAATTTTGCCCCAAAACTTAAGAACAAGGGTCTGACCATAAATTAGGCGAACAACGAAGGGTGTTTCTCCTTCATCTCTGCCTCCATCTCCCATGTCGATTCTTTAATTAAATGGTTCCGCCAAAGCACGTGAACCAAAGATATCGATCGATTACGCAAGGCCTTTTCCCTTCGGTCCAAATTTTGAATAGGCTCCTCCGAGTAAGACAAGTCCTCACGTAGCCCCAACTGATCGAAGCTAACCACATGACTTAGATCGTACATGTATTTTTAAAGTTGTGAGACGTGAAAATATCGTGCACTTCAGCCAATGCAGGAGGTAGTACGATCTGATAAGCAACAGTCGCAACCTGTTCGAGGATCTCGAAAGGGCCTACAAATTTCGGGCTCAATTTGCCTTCAATACTGAATCGCATCACGTCACGCATGGGCATTACTTTCAAGAACACATGGTCCCCGACCAGAATTTCTAGCGATCGTCGACGCAGATCTGCGTAGCTCTTTTATCGACTTTGTGCGTTGTGAAGTATATCCAAAATCAAGTGGAGCTTTTTGACGGCCTGCTCCACTAGTTCTGGTCCGAGCACCTATTGCACTCCGACTTAATCTCAGCATATTGGAGATCGACACTTTCGCCTGTAGAGCGCTTCGTATGGTGCCATCTGAATGCTCGACTGATAACGGTTGTTATACGCAAACTCCGCAAGCGGCAAATGCGTATCCCAACTAGTCTTTAGATCGATCGCACACAGACACAACATGTCTTCTAAGATATGATTCACCCTCTCCGTCTGACCGTCCGTATGGGGTGGTATACAGTACTAAAATTTAGTTTGGTCCTCATCTCAGCTTGCAAGCTCATCTAGAAATGCGATAGGAATCGCCCGTCTCTGTCCGAAATTATTGTGGCCGGTACCCCGTACAGTCGAACAATCTCATTGACGTAGATTTGTGCTAACCGATCGATGCTCCATGCTACTATGATTGCGATAAAGTGAGACGACTTGGTCAATCTATAACAATGATCCAAATCGCATTATTTTCCCGTGACGTCTTCGGAAATCCTACGATAAAATCCATCGAGATATTGTCCTACTTCCACTCGAGATTGGCGAGGTTGTGGAGCTCCCCGCCTGGCCTTTGGTGTTCCGCCTTCATTTGCTGACAAGCTATGTACTACGATACAAAATAATGTACAAATCAATGCATTTTACACTATGCACCAATTATTATAACTGTCTGGCAGTTATCCAAAACTCTATAAATAGAGTTCTAAAATCACTTCTCAAGGCATCATTAATGATCAGTCTTATGACAAGAGTTCTCAGCATTTCACCATCACTTTTGCAGCATATTCTAGAGCTTTCTCCTCCGACATTGCATCGTCCAAGGGATAAGGTGATCGTCTTCTGATATTTCTAAAGTTGTACTTTCCTAGAATCAAATTGTACTCTTGTACATTTTTCTTAGTTTGTAGTTAAGTTTTCTCCGAAAACTTTTGTTTTTGCAAACAAAATGCCAACTCTGCTGGGAACGACTTTCTCCTATGACGAGAAGGTGACAACTTAATACGATGTTGCGTCGGTCGGTACGACGCATGAGACTTTGGTCGTCGAGTTCGACCAAATTGCTTATGAAGAACAGATTAGCGCCGGAGGTGCCAAGCGCGCCACTGTTATAGCCAAGCGCGCCACCACTGTTGCTGCCAACAACAAAGTATGCGCTATCCGGACTCCGAAGTCCACTGCCGTGCCAATTATTGTTATTGCTGCTCAAGACAAGGAAAAGCGTCCAATGGCCCCTCCCTACTCTTTTCCAGTCCATAACTTGGTGGAAGACTCACTCGATTGTGCCTCTACGCCAATCAGTGCTAGAACATCTTTGAATAAGAACTCTACTTCTCTTGGCAATGCCAGGAAAATAAGTTTTGTTCAAAGTTTACTTCCTTCTTCCCATAGGTGCCGCGCCAAACATGTTGTGCCATTGTGCATAGAACACTAAGGCATCTTACCTACTCCACGTCAAACTGATTTGCACCAGGCAGCTCTGCGCCAATCAGGCCATCACATATCAAGCACATATCAGGCTGGTACTGTGTGGGTGTCAGTACTCAACTGTACTGGTAGAGTGAGCTCCTCGCCCACCATACAAAACCAACACGTTCATTTACTTTGCGCAACATAATCCCTTATGATTGTCTTTCTATTCTTGCCTTAGTATCGATTTTAGGACATAGACGCCTTGCCTATTTGTGTCTCTTGACCATCATCGTGCTATCGCACCGATAACTTCCTTATCCTTGCCTCTATACCATCCCGTGCTTGCAACATCAACGTCCCGAACCGTGCTTGCCTTATGGCCCATACTTTGGGGCGCAACAACATGATTCGTATTATCGACTTTGTTCGCACTTCAATATCGAGGTCGTGCCTCGCAACTTAGTACGACTTAACCAAACTTGCCGTATAGACCTTCTCGACTTAACTCGAAACGACTCAAGTCTGACTTATGCAACTCTATGCCAATGACTTAATACTCGACGCCACATTTCGTGCCGAAGCACGCGTCTTTTGTATAGCCAAATCTTAGGCTTCTTAAGACTTGTATTGCACCCATGCATACCATCTTTATCCCATTCGTGCTGTGCTTACACTTTCTTTTATTCGACCGATACCGTACATGCGGATTGCCGCTCAGTACACCAACTTATCTATATGAAAGGTCACTGGCAATTCAAACTATCTTGGACATGTAGGTGGTGCAGACGAGACCCTTGTAGCTAAGGGTAGCTATCCATGCTCAAGTCCTCGAATCACCGACGGCGTGTTCTTGCCTAACTACCTTGCTTCCTTCCTAGGTCGATACGGTCCTGTGGCCCCAAGCTACAACCTTGTCGACAAGTTGTCCATAACCACGTACCTACGAGAACTTATAGACAACGTAAATGCATGGCCTAACTATCATAACTTAGTTTCCTTTGCTTTACTTCTTTTACTTTTCATACTTCTTTTACAGAGCCCAAACCAGGGTTGCCTCGGCGACTGACCTATACATTCCCGACATATTTCTCCTCGACGACTGACCTACACTCCCGACATATTTCTTCTCGACGACTGACCTATAGTCCCGACATATTTCTCAATGCTTCCATACTCTTATTGACTTACAGGAATGGCTAATTCACAGCCTTCAAGCATAACTTAAATAAATGTGTTCTTTAGGTTGCAAAGACCGTGGCTAACTTTTTATTGAACCAACCGTGGCTCGTACCTTAAACCTACTTGCATTCTATGTGACACTATCGCCCAAGTCATACTTTATATGACGAGCCTTGAGATCATGGGACTATGTGACTTGACGACTGCAGAAAACATGGGACAACACTTGCTATGACTTCGATAGCCCAGCAAAACTCTTTCCTAACTCAATTGTGCAACAACTTGACGAACAAAGGCTATGCCAAGCCTCGTATCGTGGGAACGTGCCGTGCACGTGTTCGACTTGAATAACAAAGTTTTTTGGGTGCCTAGACTTACGCCACAAGTCGTGCAATACAAATTAACCCGTAGGACAAGTAATAGCTATGCCAAACCTTGGACGATGGGACCGTGCATGCTTTATTAACCATTTATGCGTGCGACACCTATGAATTAGGCTAATTTCATAGCTTGTGGCAACTTAGACCAACTTTTCTTCTCCCAAGCCACGGGATGAAGGACCGGGTGTCATTTTGAAAGCACGACATACAACAATTCTAAGCCGATCATAGAACCTTTTCATATTCTAACTCAATCCGACCCGACTTGGGATTATTCCCTTAGCTATGTGGATTCGCCTCTTTTATTATCAAGCCTACTTTTGCATTTGAAAACATTTATTTTATTAGTGTGAAGACCAAGCTGAGGCAAGTTTACCGAAGCCACCCACCTGAATGAGGAGTCGCCTCGACCGAGCGGGTCTTCGAACAGCCACATGGCTAAGTCCGAACGCTGGCCTTTCGATTCCTCCGATTGAGCTGAGCGGGACGGGGTATTACATTATACACCACTCAGAAAAAATTTTGTCCTCAAAACTAACGGAGTACAATTATCGACTTATAACTTGATTCAACATCCAACGATTTTTGCATACATTTCTCCTATGCGTTTCTTCAATCCGAGCCATGCTCGTGCTTTGGTTATCTTTCGACACGATCAATTATATCTCGACTTGGTTAACTTACACTCGTCGCGCCACGGACAATCTCAGTTCTAGGTAAACCACCTGATCAACCAACATTCAAGTTCGTCTCAAATTTAATGATCGTACTACCATCAATATTTCTTCGAAACACGATTTCAAAATCCTCGATACTTTGTCATTTCTCTAGTCTTACTTGAATTCAACATATCACTTAGTTGTATCGTGCACATATTCCAGGCCTCCCCAAAATACGTGTATTTCAGCCAAGCCTTATGATAGAGAATCCTCCATCTCTACTCGAGTTGGATCGTGCACATATTCAGGCATCCCTAAAAATATATACATTTCAGCCAAAACTCGTGAGTGGTGTCTCCACAATTCCTATTTCTCTGCACCGGGACATCTGTCTAACTGCTAGGCTATCCTTCTAGGCTATAGTCAACCGTCAGTATTGGAATCATAGATCCCCAACAATAATATCAACGCTAACCCCAATCCTAAGGTCAAACCAAAGTTGATAATACGGGTTTTCTACCCAAGCTCGCATCACTCCGATTTCTAAACTTCAAGCATACATTCCTCCTATTCACACTTGCAGCATTTAGTCCAAGGGGTCTGAGTCATTCAGTAAAGCCATCCTATCGTAAGTTCACTCAACCAATTCCTCGACATATCAATATCGCTCATCCAACAAGCAATTTGTGTAGTCTATCTCTTCGAATACGTTTGATATAATCCACCTATCCATCCTTCCCAAGTCAAGCAAGCTACGACACGATTTGTCACTAAACCATAATCCTCATTCCATATCCTTAAGTCGCTTATCACAATTCACGTATTCGATCACAAGGTCGTCTAGCATAACAATATGTCACGCCCCAATCTCATGCAAGTCTAGTTATCTACGGTGGACATGAAATCACCATGCCAATGCTCCCGCGGGATAGTCGTTTTCATCGGGACGTAACTCTTGCATTGAGTCTAGACTATTCATCCTCGATACGCAGATTGGATCTACTCAATCCTCAAGTTTACTTAATCGTCAATCACAAGTCCAACCAATCCTCGAATTCACCTTCGCATCAAACCATAAGTCGAAGCAATCCAAATTGCCACACCCTGATTTTCTGATTTCGATCATTCTCGCAACATGAATCACCATGTCAGCGCTCACGCAGAACGATCGCTCAAAATCTGACGTATTGCATGTGCGAGGCTGGAATTGCGCTCGCACATGACAAGAACGTCATCATTGTGGTTATCGTCGAAGCAATCAAGATACTTTCTTTTCACCCAAACATTCATTTTAATCAAAATCTCCAAACATAGCATCCATCAAAACAATAACACTTTACACGATCGTTATTCTCGAATTAGAGTACCCCCGAGTTATCGCACATCAATCTTTGATATGCCTCAATACCATTGATGATGTGCATAACCTGACGATCTTCATTTGCAACAAATTTTGAGTCGTACAACTGATGTTATCATCCAAATTGGATATACCACAGTCTCCTCAATATTTAAGATCAAAAATTCGATCATTAATTCCCGAACTAGTCACATGATCATTTTATTCAAACCCATAATCACGTATGTTCATCCGTCTATCTTAAGTCCTCGAGCAACATATTTTCCAATCCTTATAGTCCTTCTCAAATATTTGAATTATTCCCATGCACGCTTCATCCAATCGTGCTGACTTTTCGTACGATTCATAACAATTTCTTCGATCGAGTCATCCGTTCGTAGACCTTAACTTTTTTTCGATTCAGTTTCACCTACTCAATCATTTTTTGTATTTCGTACTTGCAAAATCCCAATCCGGTGCACGTTATTTCTAGTTCATTCAAATCAACTCGTCAAAATCTTTAAGATTACAACTTACTCAATGATACTCAATCTAAGTCTTTGCAAACCCACCGATTGCTGATAGACTCATCGGCACCCCATATCCTTAATCGATTGACATCTCCGAGGCTATCCCATACACCACTCAGGGATGAAGTCATTCGACAAATTCTCGATACAAGTTCTGAATCACAACCGATTACTTCGAATCTCCGTTCGAACCATTCCTCAAAAGTCAAGCACGCTCATCTATATCGCATCGACGATAACATCGTCTTATGGCACCCCTATTGATAGCCATCCCGTATTCTATAAGTCAAGTCAATTTTGATCCTATTTGGAATAATTCGAGTTTCACAAACGACTTTTCTAAGGCCGACTCAATTCTTGGTGTATATGCCCTGCCTGACCTAGCCAACCGTTCTTTATGTGGAACCATTTTTAAGTTCAACCAAATTTATTTCATGTGATTTTGTAAAATATATAGACTTAATGTATGGACATCCCATTGGACATTTGAGAGAGTGTGCACCAACGATATCGATTGCGGAACATCATCGAAGTTAAAGAATTCAATCGAAAGTCCGAGGATGTAAAGCCGTGCTCTGATACCATTATTGTAGAACCTTAGAGGGCGGTAAATAGGGAAATAAAAAATACCTTAAGCACAAGAAGCAATATATGTCAAATAAAAAGGTAGAGTCAGAAGATCAAACACAAGATGTATCCTGGTATCCTCGCTAGAGGCAATCCAGTCCCGGAACTCTCTCCGGCTTAAATCCACTATTTGATAAAATAGTACACACGAGTTTGGATCTGAAGAACTCGCCAACTTCAACACACGAGTTTTCTCATGAAGGCTCGCCAACTTCAAAGAAATGAGAAGAGAACTTGTTGATCTTCTAACACTTGAAGATCGAAATTTACAACTCTTTAAATACTCTAGCACTTTGGGAGAGGATGACAATTAAAGATTGAGTAGAGTAGTAATGGTGAAGCTCTTTTGTGGTTGAGAAAATTTAAAGCTTGGAAGAGATAAATTTTATGAGGAGAGACTACAGCCCCTTTTATACAAATCCATAGTCATAAAAGGCATTCAGCCGTCAACCGGATTATCCGCCGAATTTCAACGAAAATTCGTCGGATTATCTGGTCAACAGTAACGGTCATAAAAAGAGCCGTTAGATGCATTACATGCAGCTGCCAGCTGCTGTTGGATTTGAATTCAAAAGTTGCAAATAAGTCAAGCGGATTATCCGTCGGATTTCAGCGGAAGTTCGGCAGATGATCCGAACTTCTGCTCACAAACTTGCTGTGAGAGGTTCGGATTATCCGCAGGATTTTCGCGGATGTTCGTCGGATTATCCGAACTTCTGCTCACTAACTTGCTGTGAGATGTTCGGATTATCCGCAGGATTTCCGCGGATGTCCGTCGGATTATCCGAAATTCTGCTCACTAACTTGCTGTGAGCGATCGGATTATCCGGAAATCCATTGGATTTTTTGTCTCCTCTGAATGACTTTTTACTTCACCATTTCTTTCTTTATGTTTGTCATCTTAGCAAAGTGCGTACATAGATTCCTAGACATTTACAGACTCAGAAAAAGAACAGGGATAAGAATAGCAACGCTTAGGCTTTTGCACCTTCTTCTATATAGACTTCAAGCTGGGTCTTTTTGCACCGTCTACTTCATAGTCTTTTAAGAAGTGTCTCTTGCATTTTCTCTTTGTTGTAGTATATCATCAACTTGATAATGGAGAATTGCATGTGCTCCATGGTCTTTGATAAACTTCATGGAATTTGTATGGAGATGCCTTTCTTCTATTCTTGTCTTTTTGGAAGAGCCTGTGAAAAGTATAAACTAAAGATGTACAAGGGTTAATATGAACAATGTATCAAAATCGATGTGCCAACAAACTCCTCCATTTTGATAATTGACAAAAAAATAAGAATATAAAAAGTAGCTCCCCCGTAATCAAGGATCTCCCCCTCAATACGATTTCTCCCCCTTTGTCATTTAATCAAAGATGGTGAGAAAAAAAATAGAACAATGAAGCACATATGGGTAAGGAACATAACAGTAAACTGAAATGCATAAGAAGGAAACATTCATTGAAAATAAAAATAGGCTGGGCTTTAAAAACCAAACCACAACACATAACTGGAAAAAAGATTTTAAAAAGTCCCGTAGGACAGCAGAAAACACATACTAAAAGTCCCCGAAGGACCACACAAAATAAGACTAAACATAAAACACCACTCATCAACTGTCAGGAGCATTAGATGGACCTGCCTCCTGATCTTCATCATCCTCGGGAGCTGTGGTAAAAGCGCCATAAGGGTCGACGCCATCCGGGTACATGAATCCATAGACGTTGGGATCAGTGAAGCGAGGGCCAGGATAATCAGGATGAGGAGTGTTAGGATTAAGAAATGGATTGCGCTTCTCAAACATGCGCTGAATATAGTAGGCCTGATCCATAAAGACATGGTGGATAAGGGTGCCGAGCCCCCGAGTGTTGGCCTGAAGGCGCTCATGGATTGAGAGAGAGAGAGATCGGCAAACTTGCGATCAATGTATCGACGAACATCATGAGTGAGGAGGGACGCCGGAGGAGAGGCAGGTCTACCGACAATAGCAGCCGGAGCAGCAGCAGGAGCACCAGCAGGAATCGCACGGGCACGACCCTTAGATTTGGCAAGAGGAGTAGGACGAGGGTCACCAATCGGACAGTGAGTGAGGTCAACACCATTGGCTTCGAGGATCATAGTAATTTATATGCCAAAAAGTATAGAACGATGAGGAGAGTCCCTGATGAACATCATGGTGTAGATGATGGATTTTGCCAGTGAGAAAGGTTGCCTGGCGACCAGATAGTACATGCAGATAAGTTCTTCAGCAGTCATGCTGTCCATGTTTCCAGATTTTGGAGTCAGAGTGTGGCAGAGGATGCGATGCATGTCATAAAAGAAGAATGGACTAAGATCCTTGTCATCCGGGCATTGAACAAGAGAGCCACCGCAGATGTTGAAGAGAAACTCCTCATAAGACATGTCAGGAGAGAAAGAGATGTGGTCTATGGTGCTCGGAAGGGAACGATATACCTTGCGCTCATCAAGACCAAGGATGCTAGCCAAGGATGCGGCAGTGACGGTAATCTTGACGCCACCAACCTTAGTCTCGAACTCGGGACCTTTCTTGGCGGAAACAAGGTTGCAATAGAACATACGGATGGCATACGGATAGTAGTCAACTTGACGCTCGAGGAGTGCATCGATGCGGGAGAAGCGAAAGTAATCACGATGGTCTTTGAAGTTGATCCAAGAGATGGGTTTCCCGGAGCATACGGGAGCCTTGTGGTAGAAGGAGAACCATTCCCGTTAATGGGAAGCCGACTTGAAAATGAGCGGATTGTAGCCGTGAGTAGGAGGAGGAACGAAGAGTGCAAGGGAAGAAGGCTGAGCGGAGGAGGAGCTTCCATCATGTCGTTGACGCTTGGAGTGAGAAGCCATGGAGGAAGAGAGAGTGCAAGAAGGAAGGAGAGGGAAAAGAGTTTATAGGGTTAGAGAGGTGTAATGAGGGGTCATGATGGTTGGGAACGGATAGAGAGGAAGGGGAACGGATAGAGGAAAAAGGGGAACGGATAGAGAGGCACCTGACGCTTCGGTTTCTGCGCCTGTGCTACGAAAAAGGAAAATCTGTCGGTTAATACCGAAAATCCGACGAAAAATCCGGATAAAGATGAGTTCGAATTTAATGCGGGTAGGTGGTGGGTCACATCCCATAAATGAGGTAGCCATTCGCAGCCGAATTTTGCGGAGAGCATTAATTACGGATGATCCGTCGGATGACCGCGGTAATCCGGCAGATTATCCGAACTTGTTCCTCAGAAAGCTGCTGGAAACGAACGGATAATTCGGCAGATTTATGCGGAAATCCTTCAGAAAATCTGTAAAAGACAGAAAAAGTTCAATTTGAGAGATCGAGGAGACCGATTTTACGATAAATAAAAGTGAATCGATCTTCAGAAAGAGGTTTGGTAAAAATATCAGCAAGTTGATGAGTGGTGTCAATAAATTCAAGACAAATATCACCTTTAAGTTGATGATCCCGTAGAAAGTGGTGTCTTATTTCTATGTGTTTGGTGCGAGAGTGACAAATCGGGTTTTTCGTGAGATTAATGGAGCGAGTATTATCACATTTGATAGGGATGCAATGAGAAGAAATACCATAATCTACTAGTGTCTGTGTCATCCAAAGAATTTGTGCACAACAACACCCTGCCGCTATGTATTCAGCTTCGGTGGTAGAAAGAGCGACGAAGTTTTGTTTCTTGCTAAACCATGATACCAAGGATTTACCCAAGAAGTGATATGTGCCGTTAGTGCTTTTTCGGTCAAGTTTGCATCCGACAAAATCCGCATCCGAGAAGCCACAAAGCTCAAAGGATGAGGATTTTGGGTACCATAGCCCCATGTTAATGGTGCCCTTGAGATACCGAAAAATACGATTTACGGCACAAAGGTGAGATTCTTTGGGATTTGCTTGATATCGGGCACAAAGACATACACTAAACATAATGTCGGGTCGACTAGCAGTTAAATAGAGTAGACTTTCGATCATACCTCGATACTTACGGATGTCGACAGAGATTCTGTCCTCATCATTGTCAAGCTTTGTCGTTGTGGCCATAGGAGTCCTCATTGATTTGGATGAGTCAAGTTCAAAACGTTTGAGGAGATCCTTTGTATATTTGGCTTGATTGATGAAGGTCCCTTTGGGTCCTTGTTTGATTTGTAAGCCCAAAAAGAATGATAGTTCACCCATCATGCCCATTTCAAATTCTTCCTGCATAACTTTAGCAAATTCTACACAAAGTGTATTGTTAGTAGAACCAAAAATAATGTCATCGACATAAATTTGAACCAATAAAAGAGTGCCATTATGGGATTTGATAAAAAGTGTCGTGTCGACTTTGCCTTTAAAAAAATTGTGTGAAACAAGAAAGAAGCTAAGGCGCTCATACCAAGCACGGGGAGCTTGTTTGAGGCCATAAAGGGCTTTGTGGAGTTTGAACACGTGATTAGGAAATTAAAAATCTTCAAAGCTAGGAGGTTGTTTTACATAAACGTCCTCTTTAATAATACCATTTAGAAAAGCACTCTTAACATCCATTTGAAAGAGTTTAAAATCATTAAAGCAAGCAAAAGCACATAGCATACGAATGGATTCAAGACGAGCAACCGGAGCATAGATTTTGTCGTAGTCAATGCCTTCCTCTTGGTTATAGCCTTGAGCAACCAATCGGGCTTTGTTACGAGTCACTAACCCATCTTCATTAAGTTTATTACGAAACACCCATTTAGTTCCAATAATGGGATGATTGCTAGGTTTTGGGACAAGTTCCCAAACCTTATTTCGCTCAAATTGATTTAGCTCTTCTTGCATCGCTATCATCCAAAATTCATCATGAAAAGCATCATTAATATTTTTAGGCTCTATTTGAGAGATAAAAGCCACGTTTGCACAAAGATCACGAATGAAGGATCTAGTTCTTACGCTGGAAGAAGGATCCCCAATGATAAGCTCCTTAGGATGATTGGTGACAAATCTCCATTCTTTTAGGAGATCTTTTTGAGGAGGCTCGAGTGGTGGGGACTCTTTTGTTGAAGGAGTCACAACTTCATTGTTAGATAAAGAGGGACGATCTCCAATAGAGGAATTCTCCAACCCAAACGAGATGTCATCAATATCATCGGAAGAGGAGAATATGTAGAAGAGTTAAGTTCATTAAAAGAGACATTGATTGACTCTTCGACAACAAGACTTCTTTTATTAAAAACACGAAAACCTTTACTATGAGTAGAGTATCCAAGGAATATTCCTTCATAGGCTTTTTTTTCAAACTTGCCTAGGTTATCATTGGTATTCAAAATAAAACAGTTACATCCAAAAACTTGAAAATATTCAATAGAGGGAATTTTGTCAAACCAAAGCTCATAAGGAGTCTTTTTAGAAATAGGTCTAATCAAGACCCTATTTATAACATGGCATGCCGTGTTAACGGCTTCCGCCCAAAAATATTGGGGGAGCTTATATTGGTTTAACATAACCCGGGCCATATCGCCAAGGGTTCTATTCTTTCTCTCCACAACACCATTTTGTTGAGGAGTTCGTGGACAAGCAAAATCATGTCCAAAATCATTCTTTTCACAAAATCTTTTGAAATCGGCATTGTCAAATTCTCCTCCATGATCACTTCTAATCTTGTTAATAGAAAAACCTTTCTCATTTTGAACACGTTTACAAAAAGCAACAAATTCACGAAAAGTATCACTTTTGCAAGCAAGAAAAATAACCCAAGTAAATCTTGAAAAATCATCAACCAAAACAAAAGCATAAAGCTTGCCTCCAAGACTAGCAACTCTACTAGGACCAAAAAGATCCATATGAATAAGTTGAAGAGGTCTAGTGGTACTCACAGAGTTGATGGATTTGAAGGATGACTTGGTCAACTTACTTTTCTCGCATTCTTCACACACCATATCCTTTTTGAAGGGGATACTTGGGAGTCCTCTTACAAGCTTCTTGGTGGAGAGACGAGAAATGGTATCCATGTTGGCGTGTCCGAGCCTCATGTGCTAAAGCCAACTTTCATCGTTCTTAATCCACTTGCTTCTAGCATGAGAAGGACTCTTCACCTACAACATAAGTTGAAGATGAACATTTTGGAACCCATGATCGTATGGGTCCTTGAGTGTTAGTCTTAGGAAACCATTTATAAACTTTCTTATCAACTAGTTTCCTTGTATGACAATAATTGGTCGTATGTCCAAGGAAGCCACAGTAGTTGCAAATCATAGAAGATTTAGAAGAAGACGTGTGAGTATCATGCATATGTGAATCTCTAGTACGAGGAGTTCTATCATTAGTATTTTGATGATGATAATAAAAAACATGATGCGAAGTATTTTTTTTAACAAATGGTCCTTTCCTTGTGTTAGAATAGGACTTGTGTGTAGTGTTCATGTAAGAAGTATGCCTAGCATTGTGATGAGTGTGGAGGTGTCTTGGAGTATGTATGTGAGTAGTGTTCTTATTACCTAGTTTCTTACTCTGTTCAAGAAGATCATTATACTTAATAGAAGTATCATATTCTCTTCTATTAGCATCTTGAACTTTATGCATAGCAAATTCATAAGCCCTTCTGAGGGATTGAATCTCATCATCCTTTTTCTTGATGGTGATAAGGGATTCTTGAAACTTGAGTCGCAAAGACTCTATCTCATCCGTGTCAGAAGCGGGAGATTTCCCTTTTACATCAACAATGATGCTAGAGAGTATCTCTACTTCAAGTTGAAGAGCATCAACCTCTTTTAGAGATTTCTTATATTTATTCCTAACACCTTTGTGCTCTTCATGTAGTTCAAAGATAGCTTTCTCCAAGTCATCATAAGTAAGAGTATTTAAGGAGAGATCATCAAGTACCTCATCGGTTGCTATGAGACAAACGTTTGCATTGTGTTTGCACTCTTTGTCGTTGTCGGAGTTGCTTGCATCACTCTTATACCAAATGCTTGTGTTGGCAAATTTCCTGGAGGACGAGCTTCCTTTGCTAGGCTTCTCGTACTTGCTTGAGTCTTTTCTTATCATGGGACAGTCCCTCTTAATGTGTCCGGTTCTTCTGTATTGATAGCACGTCGGATCTTCCTCATTGTCCCGTCTGAAGCGGTTGGCTTTGTTGAATTTGAGGAATTTACGAAAGTGCTTAGCTGTGAGAGCTATTTCTTCATCATCGTCTGACTCGTTGTCATCGGAGCTATCCTTGGAGTAGGACTTTGTAACTTTGAGAGCAAGAGACTTCTTCTTCTCTTTGGCCTTCTCCTTCTCCTTCTCTTGTATGGAAGATTCCTCTTGATCTTTCATATCGAGTTCATGAGTCATAAGCTTCCCCATGAGGGTCTCAAGGTTCATGACTGTCAGGTCATTCTCCTCAATGATTGCGGTAGCTTTAGGACTCCATCCTTTTGTCAATCCTCTAAAGATTTTTCTAATCTTTTCATGAGCAGGATATTCCTTACCAAGAGAAGAAAAAGGATTAATAATATCACCAAAACGAGTAAACATGCAAGTAATAGACTCATCATGTTTCATCTTAAAGGACTCGTATTCTTGCGTGAGTCTACTAATCTTGGATTCCTTTACTTATGATGTTTCCTCGTGTGTGACTTCAAGAAACTTCCAAATCTCATTGGAAGTCTTGCAAGTAGAGATTCTATTGAATTCACTACTATCGAGAGCACAGTAAAGAACGTTCATAGCCTTAGCATCTCGACTAGCAAGCTTCTTGGTATTTTCAGTGAGTAAGTCCCTAAGGGTGTCAGATGCAACATCCTCAATAACTCTGGAAGGAGTAGGGAGACCATTTATCACACAATCCCATAAATCAAAATCTATGGGCTTCAGATAAATGCTCATCCTAATCTTTCAGTAGTTATAGTTGGTTCCATCAAATATGGGAGGCCTATTTGTGGAGTGTCCCTCGGTATGGAAGGTGTTGATGCTACGGTTAATGGCCATAGATCACTCTAAGGGTGTAAATCCAAATCAAGAGAACAAAGCTCTGATACCAATTGTAGAACCCTAGAGGGGGGGTGAATAGGGAAATAAAAAATAACTTAAGCACAAGAAGCAATATATGTCAAATAAAAAGATAGAGTAAGAAGATCAAACACAAGATGTATCCTGGTATCCTCGCTAGAGGCAATCCAGTCCCGGAACTCTCTCCGGCTTAAATCCACTATTTGATAAAATAGTATACACGAGTTTGGATCCGAAGAACTCGCCAACTTCAACACGAGTTTGGATCCGAAGAACTCGCCAACTTCAACACACGAGTTTTCTTACGAAGGCTCGCCAACTTCAAAGAAATGAGAAGAGAACTTGTTGATCTTCTAACACTTGAAGATCGAAATTTACAACTCTTTAAATACTCTAGCACTTTGGGAGAGGATGACAATTAAAGATTGAGTAGAGTAGTAATGGTAAAGCTCTTTTGTGGTTGAGAAAATTTAAAGCTTGGAAGAGATAAACTTTATGAGGAGAGACTAAAGCCCCTTTTATACAAATCCAAAGTCATAAAGGGCATTTAGCCGTCAACCGGATTATCCGCCGAATTTTAACAAAAATCTATCGGATTATCCAGTCAACAGTAACGGTCATAAAAAGAGCCGTTAGATGCATTAAATGTAGCTGCCAGCTGCCATTGGATTTGAATTCAAAAGTTGCAAATAAGTCAAGCGGATTATCCATCGGATTTCAGCGGAAGTCCGGCGGATGATCCGAACTTCTGCTCACTAACTTCCTGTGAGAGGTTCGGATTATCCGAACTTCTGCTCACTAACTTGCTGTGAGAGGTTCGGATTATCCACAGGATTTCCGCGGATGTCCGTCTGATTATCCGAACTTCTGCTCACTAACTTGCTGTGAGCGATCGGATTATTCGGCAGATTTATCCGAAAATTCGTCGAATTTTTTGTCTCCTCTGAATGACTTTTTACTTCACCATTTCTTTTTTTATGTTTGTCATCTTAGCAAAGTGCGTACATAGATTTCTAGACATTTACAGACTCAAAAAAAGAACAGGGATAAGAATAGCAACGCTTAGGCTTTTGCACCTTCTTCTATGTAGACTTCAAGCTGGGTCTTTTTGCATCGTCTACTTCATAGTCTTTTAAGAAGTGTCTCTTGCATTTTCTCTTTGTTGTAGTATATCATCAACTTGATAATGGAGAATTGCATGTGCTCCATGGTCTTTGATAAGCTTCATGGAATTTGTATGGAGATGCCTTTCTTCTATTCTTGTCTTTTTGGAAGAGCCTGTGAAAACTATAAACTAAAGGCGCACAAGGGTTAATATGAACAATGTATCAAAATCGATGTGCCAACAATTATGTCATGCCCCGGTTTTGTAGGACTGATCGTCCTCACTAAGACGTGATACCACAGGAGCCTAGATTGTGCTCGTGCAAGGCGGTTTCAAAATGGCCGATTGCAATGGCTTGCGACGGGGTCGTCGCACAGAAGTCCCAAGCAGAAATATTGAATAAACCACAATGGAAACTTGAAGCAAAACACAAGTCAATCAAAATGCTCTTTATTGATATTGAAACAGAGATTACAATTGTGCCACAAGGCCATGATTACAATCACTCAAGCTCACTTTTCTCTCAATACAAGTCACTCCGCTCTCTCTCATCTCTCAGTACAATTTGATGAGCCAGCGGATGCTTCAGATAGGCGATGTCCATACATTATGTCCTGTATAAGTCCAGACTCCATGCGACCGTACGCCTCGAAATACTAGGAAGCTCTGTGCCTCAATGCATCCAAGCGAGCTCCGCACCAACGAGCTTCTACCTGAGCCTGCACATAAGCACTGTGTGGGTGTCAGTACTCAACGGTACTGGTGGAGTGAGCTCCTCGCCCACCCATACAAAACCAACACATTCATTTACTTTGTGCAACACAATCCCTTATGATTGTCTTTCTATTCTTTCCGTAGGATCGATTTTAGGACATAGATGCTGGCCTATTTGTGTCCCTTGACCATTATCGTGCTATTGCACCGATAACTTCCTTATCCTTGCCTCTAGACTATTCCCGTGCTTGCAACATCAACGTACCGACCCGTGCTTGTCTTATGGCCCATATTTGGGAAGCAACAACATGATTCGTGTCATCGACTTGGTTCGTAATTCAATATCGAGGCCGTACCTCGCAAATTAGCATGACTTAACCAAACTTGCCTTACGACCCTTCTCGACTTAACTCAAAATAACTCAAGTCTGACTTATGCAACTCTATGCCAACTACTTAATACTCGACACCACATTTCTTGCCAAAGCACGCGCGTTTTCTATAGCCAAATCATAGGCTTCTTAAGACTTGTATTGCACACGTGCATACCATCTTTATCACATTCGTGTCGTGCTTGCACTTTCTTTTATTCGACCGATACCGTGCATGCGGATTGCCGCTTAACACACCAACTTATCTATGTAAAAGGTCACTTGCAATTCAAGTCATCTTGGACATGTATGTGGTGCAAACGAGACACTTGCATCTAAGGGTAGCTAGCCCTGCTCAAGTCCTTGAATCACCGGCGGCGTGTTCTTGCCAAACTACCTTGTTTCCCTCCTAGGACGATACGGTCCTGTGGCCCCAGGCTACCGAATCGAGGGCGTGAAACATTGTCGACAAGTTGTCCATGACCACGTACCTACGAGAACTTCTAGACTCAACGTAAATGCATGGCCTAACCGTCACAACTTAGTTTCCTTTGCTTTACTCCTTTTACTTTTTATACTTCTTTTGCAGAGCCCAAACCAGGGTTGCCTCGGCGACTGACCTACAGTCCCGACATATTTCTCCTCGGCGACTGACCTACAGTCCTGACATATTTTTCCTCGACGACTGACCTACAGTGCCGACATATTTCTCAGTGCTTCCATACTCTTATTGACTTAAACTCATGAATGGCTAATTCATAGCCTTCAAGCATAACTTAAACAAAATGTGTTCTTTAGGTGCCATAGACCGTGGGTAACTTTTTATTGAACCAACCGTTGCTTTTGCCTTAAACCCACATGTGTTCTATGCGACACTACCGCCCAAGTCATACTTTGTATGATAAGCCTTGAGATCGTAGGACTATGCGACTTGACAACCGCAGAAAACATGGGACAGTGCTTGCTATGACTTCGATAGCCAAGCAAAACTCTTGTCTAACTCAATCGAGCAACAACTTAACGAGCAAAGGCTATGCCAAGCCTCGCATCATGGGAACGTGTCGTGCACGCATTCGACTTGAACAACCAAGTCCTTTGGGTGCCTAGATTTACGCCACAAGCCGTGCGATACAACTTAACCCGTAGGACAAGCAATGGCTATGCCAAGCCTTGGAAGATGTGACCGTGCATGCTTTATTAAGCATTTATGCGTGCGACGCCTATGACTTATGCTAATTTCATGGCTTGTGGCAATTTAACCAACTTTCCTTCTCCCAAGCCACATGATGAAGGACCGAGTGTAACGCCCCAGTCCCAAAATACTTAGGACTAGGTATGTATCCATGCCAGCTGCATACATACGAAGTATACTCCAATATATGGAAACCTCGTATGAATACATAAGCTGTAAAATGCAGTAAACCAAGAGTAATATAATCTCATCCACAAATGAAGAATAAAAGATATCACATAATCAACTGTAATAAGTCTTTGTACAATACGTTGGGCGGAGACAAATCCACTACCAACAAGTAAGAAAAGATATACATGGAAACGGAAATGATTTGGCGGGAGTAGCAAAGAAAGACCCGAGACACGTCATCTCCGAATGAATAGAGAAGATCGCGACCTCGACCAGAACACCTGTAATATCACAGAAGCACACACTTGGAGAGATAATCAGGTCCTCAGAGGGACGTAACAAGATACAGGAAGAACATGCATTATGAACTGGATATAAATGCACCATAAAATAAAGATAAAGTAAAGTGTCCAAACGATAACACATCTCAATATTCCATCATCAAAATAGTAGGCTACCCCTATAACCTGACAAGGACAAGGGATAACATAATATTCCGCGATGTGACATTTTTCTATGCCATGATTGGAACATGAAATTTGCTAAGGTCTCTAAACCTTTCTAGTAGGCAATTTAGAAGACGTCTCGATATATGGGCAGGTGAAGGCTGACTCCCCCAGGACAAGGTAATAACTCACAACACGCACACGTCAAGTACCAATACTATTAGCCGGCATAACTCGAGGCTAGCGGCCCACGTGACCCATCAGTCCACATAGCTCGAGGCTAGTGACCACCGTGACACGACTATCGTAGTACGCAGTTACTACGACTTTTGGATTTGGGTAGCCCATACATTTAAGTGTCTTCTTCCTCCCAAGGTCACTAACAGAAGGTAGTTCGCTAAGACTAGGTCCATATGCAAAACAAAAAGGCAAGAAGGAAAAATAACTGAAAGCAAAATAAAGTGAACTAAAAATAGCAAGTAATGGATCCAACTAAAAACAGAGAGTAAATATGCAGTAAATAAATAAATAAAGATGCATCTAATTATAAATAGTAAATAAGGCAAGGTATCTTGCCTGAGGTTATGTGCAAAAGGGAATAATCCAGTAGCTCGAATAGACAAATAAATGAATCAAGAAAAGCCAAATCCCGCAGATGACTCTGGATGCTGCAACAAACATCACGAACGAGTTTGGAATAAAAGATATGCCTAGGAAATGCTTGTCCAAAAGTTAAATTCTGGAATAGGGGCAAAATCATAATTTTGGGTCAAAATGATGTCCGTCGTTGGACCCGCTTCGCACCAAAATGCGTGCCAATATCTACGGTCTCTAAAGTCGTCAAACTACATATTTAAAGATTTGTTTTGATGAGACGAACCCAACGGTATATCCAATTTTGGATTCCGGTGGGCCGTGCACAAAATCGCCCGTTGAGTGGGATTGTGGGCCCGCCAAAATAGCGTCCCAGTCAACCTTCTCAGAATTGAACCAAACTTGGCTCACAGGACCAAAAAAATATTTCGCGTCCAATGGCGCAAGTTTCGTCACGATTTGATGAGTGTACACGAAGTTGTGACTTTGCAAAGGGTTGATACGGGGGTATCTCGACGGATACACACTGATTTCGTCGCGCACATGCAATGAAATCGGGTTCCGTCAGTTCCCACACGTCGATAATATCCATACGTGCCTTTCGATGCATATAGTACGCGACCATGTCATCCGGTTTGTCGGGATGGACGCCGTATCGGGGTAATTTTCTACTTTTTGAAAATAGAATTTATAATTTTTTTGAGAACTTTAACTACGTGTAACTTTTTACACACTAGATGAAAAGTGAATCCAGAAGGTGCGTTACAATCTGGGTTATGTTGTCTTTGACTGTCTTCAATTACTTTCTACAAATCCTATTGTACAGAAAGAAAAGTGGCCGACAAGTTGGTGTTTTAAAATAGTTTTTAATATTCCAGAAAAGTGGATTTTCTCCAACTTCGTCTCGGTTTTTCGAGCAAGTTGGATGGCCATGTCAAAATCCACCTAGGGGATCTCGAAGAGGGTCATGTGGGCTTTCTACACGAATTTGGAATCAAAAACGAACAAGAATTGAGAGAGAAATTGCACGGTAAAGTTAGGTACCTTGATTTTAATTTATGTTGTTGTTGTTGTCATCGTTTGTTGTTACATCTGCTGTCGCGGGGTTGTGTTGCGGCGCACAAGGCTGGGCGCGCTTGCCGGGGAGAGGCGGACAAGGGTGGAGGAAGGAAAGTGGAGAAGGAGTAATTGGAATTTAGGGTTTTAATTTAGTTGAAGAGGTAGTTATATACATGTATAATGGGAGGGGGAAGGTTCGGCCTCTATTAGCAATTACTGCTACTGTTGCTTTGTTAAAGGGGTCGACCAAGCATATGGCTGCTACTGCTATTCATTTGTTTGGGTGGTCGGTTCCCACATGGTGGGGCCGGCCACTCATTACTTTTTTTAACAAAACTTTTAACTACTTTTCTTATCTCTTTTATATATATCTATATATATATGTACATATGTATATATATATATACCTCCAAAATCTCCACAAATTCAAAATTTTAAACTTATCTACCCATATATAAAATCAATTTAAACATATGTACATATATAGTTAAATTCATTTGACAATAAAATTAACTAAATAATAATAATAATATCTAATAGAATAAATCTGTTTATTTAGTCACCATAAATTAACTTTAATAAAATAATAAAAATAATCCAATGGGTGAACTTACCACACACCCTCATTTGAGTCCAGAAAATTGTACAACGTTTTGCAAAATATTTTTAATAATAAAATACCAATAATTGTACAAATAATTAAATAATTAGGAATTGTACATAAAGTTCTAAAATAATTTAGAAAATATTTCTAAGTACCTAAAATATGTCTACATAGCCACTTTGGTCACACCACATGACTGTATGGGCTTAAATTTGGTCCGGGCCCTGTTGGGGCTGAATTGGATAAACCGGGTCATCTAAAAATTAATATATAAAATATTATTTAATTAAAAAAAATTTAAATAAGTCCATTCACAACTTGGCCTAGTTTGGACATCACCATGGCTAGGCTTCCCCTGGCATGGTTAATATACTAGTCAAGGCACACTGCTACAACTTTCGTGCTAAAGGTCATGGTCGTCTAGTGCTCCAAAACTCAACAATGGCTAAGGTCATTTTTAATAATTAATAAAAACCAAAAATTATATAAATTCATTTTTAAGTCTAATAAAATAATAAAAATAAAAAAAATTTAGGGGTTTTACATCCTACCCAACTTACAAGAATTTCGTACTCAAAATTTAGGACTAATAGGGTACATAGGGTTGAGGGATAGGAAGAGTTCGTCAATACCAAAATACAATTAAATTTTGGAGGAGGCGATAAAACGGCGTTCAACACCACCATGCAATAGAAAATTGTGGAGTCAATATATACAAAAATATATCATGGTTATGGAATTGAATAAGGATTGCTAGTGAAGGTAACAAAATTTTGAATATCCAATTTTAGAGAACAGTAATGAATTGAGTAGGCCAAAGAGAAATTAGACATTTAGGAGATGTGATTCCTTAAGGAAGAACTGGATACTAATCGTCTTGGTCGAGGGTTTGATTAAGTGGTGATCAGAATCATTCTCGTGTGTTCAAGAATGATTGGAGAGGGAACGATGATAATTCTAGGGTTGAGGAAAGGAAGATTAGTTTAAGGCGAGGATATAGCCACATGAGTCGGTCGGTGGTTATCTACATTTCGTGTATATATAACTGATAGGGCAACTAAAGGTGATACCTTGGATCGATCTATCAAGTACAGTGCATTGTCTTTCTAAAATAAGTAAAAGACAAGAACAATAAAGGTTTCAAAGACAGTGCTATTGAGTACGAATGCGGGGTTCATAGGCGACGAAAATAATTCCAAAAGAGAATTGTCAAGGCTGTCGCGGATGTGACTTTAGGACAAGTTTAACTATATTGTCACCATCCACGCAGAATAATACATGAAAAGCGAACCAAAGTACAATAGGTTGATCAGACCATCATGCAGGTTCTGATTAGACAATATGTTAGTGGGTGCACCCAATAAAATATGTCATGATCAAGCTTGATAACGAAATAAGCTTGAAAAACTGAAGCTACATTAGCCGCATGAGATAGTCAAAATATGAGCAAGGAAGGTACTGATGAAGAAAATTTTAAATAGTCCAAGATCTTTTAAAATCAAGTCTTGCCCGAAGTGTGGGCCTTTACAGTTGTCCTAGTGTTTGCTTGCTTATGGCTTGCTTATGGCTTGGTTGGCTAAATGGGTTAGAATCCTTCAGATTCCATAGTCTAAGTAAACTCATCACTATGGGTCACAAGGACAAAGGGTTTGATGGGTCGTGAGGTATTCTACCCAACTTACAAGAGTTAAACTAGTAGTGTGATGAGACAAGGGTCAAGTAATCAAGGTAATGCACAAGTTAAGCATTAAGGAATTTTTTAGAACATATTAACATATCGGGTCAAAGGGATTGAGTCAAGGTTGGGTCTCTAATTGAAGTCATGAAGTATTTTGGTATTACGGTAGAGGTTATAGTTTGGCCATTTTGACCAGAAGGTCATATCATGAAAATAGTGTACAAGGAGACGTGTTTTAGTGGGACATGATATATATATATGAAGGTGGCTTGTCTAGGCCTTACATATGAAATTTGTTGGAAGGAAAAGTCTAGTGTTGTGCTCCAAATATCCAAGTCACGGTAAGGGACGCCAAAATATCTAAAATAGAAAGTGGGAGTTCATGAGGTGACAACTAATGCACAAAAATAAAGAAGATCAAGTTTAAGCGTGAGATAAAATTAATTAAGAAATCCAGTAAAATAATAATTTAGGGACACAGTTCTAGTGAGAAGATAGTCTTCTAGATGAATACAGTCAAGGAGCGATCAATTCATTATTCAAATTGCAAACGGTTAGTAGGTCACGAGGGAAGGTCGATTGAGTCAATGTTAAGGTACAGTCACCTAGTTTGGTAGACGACTAACAACACTTGTGTATATACTACTCATGGTCATGAGTGACATGGCATTTAGTATGGAATACTTTCTAACTCGTTAGGGTCATCTTGGTGGCTTGCATTAAAATTTCAACTCGAGTTTCCGCCAAAAAGTTTTTTAATAAAATTTTCAAAAATAAACCACCAAAATTTGTAGTCACTCCAAGCCGTTCAAATTTATCATGAGAAAAGAAATTTAAATCACTTTCATAAATCTCAAAGCAAATTTTTATCATGTTACTACTGACTTTTCCAAAATTTTACATTTTTCATTCAACTTTCAAACTCAAGAGCTCATAAATCATGAATCTATATATAAAATATCCATAATCAATCATAACTTTAAAACTCTACAGAAATTAATAACTCCTCCGATAAAAATTTCTAGCACATACAAAGCAATCTCAAAATTTTAGCTCAATATTTTAATGCACTCATCAATTATAACTTCTATTCATACTAACTCATTCCAACATAATCACAACTTTTAAATGGTAACTTTATTTGATACAACCTTATCACATCATTAATATATTTTCATTTTATTTCAAAATTTGTGATATTAGCAATCCAACATTAAACTAAATTTTCAAATAATCTTATCAGTCATAAAATTATTTTTTTTACGAAATTTGATATCCAAATTCACAATTTTTTTAAAAACCAAAATCTAAATAGATTTATAAATCCTCAATCATAGGACACAATTAAAATTAAAGAAAAAATTCTCAAAAATTGTTTTCATAACTTTCAAATATTTTAAACCAAAATTTACCATCATTACTTCCACTTAAAATTCAAAATTTACTAAACACAAAAATCGCAAGTTGTACAACTCAAATTTAAATAATTCCTACGGCCATTTTAAAAAGCTAAGATCATTTTCAAACCAAATTTATAACTGTTCAAAGGTGTATAACTACAATCCAATAAATCATAAACATCAAAACTCGAAAACCAAATAAATTTTATATTTGTTCAAAGATGTATATCTATCACCCAAAAATTAAAATATCATAACTCGATAAGCAAATCAATTTTATACTTGTTCAAAGAAGTATAGCTATAACCCAATAAATCATAAGTATCAAATCTCAAAAAGCCAATCAATTTCTTAAATCAAAGGTATAAAGATTCTAGTTATATTTTTTTTCCTGTTCTATCAATCCTATGGTGTTTACTATTTAGAAATCTCAAGATTAAAACTTTCCTTGGTAATATTCTACTTTACAAATTACTAATCATTAAATCATACTTTTTAAAAAAAGCCTTTTTAACTCAATTAGAGTCTTAAATGTATTCCAATTGCCAATATAACCATTCTAGCCATGTGTTTGACCTATGAGCATATACTAGTATAGTCATCTTCCTAGTTGACTCTAAGCACGAAAATAGGAATCAATGGTAGAAAGGAATGAAGCAAGAGGTAATTCAAGGAAGTCGAACGATAGTTCGAAATTTGAAGCCAAGAGAAGAGGTCAAGCTGTATGGATGAGATTCCTAGATTCTTCCTATGTTGCAGGCTCACATCGGTACAGTAACGTAACCGAAGTGACAAACTTGACCTGCATGGGCCACCACGAAAACATGTAACACCCCAGTCCCAAAATACTTAGGACTGGGTATGTATCCATGCCAGCTGCATACATACGAAGTATACTCCAATATATGGAAACCTCGTATGAATACACAAGCTGTAAAATGCAGTAAACCAAGAGTAATCTAATCTCATCCACAAATAAAGAATAAAAGATATCATATAATCAACTGTAATAAGTCTTTGTACAATACGTTGGGCGGAGACAAATCTACTACCAACAAGTAAGGAAAAATATACATGGAAACGAAAATGATTTGGCGGGAGTAGCAAAGAAAGACCCAATACACGTCATCTCCGAATGAAAAAAGAACATCACGACCTCGACCAGAACACCTGCAATATCACAGAAGCACACACCTGGAGAGATAACCAGTTCCTCAGAGGGACGTAACAAGATACAGGAAGAACACACATGAACTGGATATAAATGCACCATAAAATAAAGATAAAGTAAAGTGTCCAAACCATAACATAGCTCAATATCCCATCATCGAAACAGTAGGCTACCCATACAACCAGACAAGGACAAGGGGTAACATACTATTCCGCGATGTGATATTTTTCTATGCCATGATTGGAACATAAAATTTGCTAAGGTCGCCTAACCTTTCTAGTAGGCAATTTAGAAGACATCTCGATGTATGGACAGGTGAAGGCTGACTCCCCTAGGACAAGGTAATAACTCACAACACGCACACGTCAAGTACCAATACTATCAGCCAGCATAACTCGAGGCTAGCGGCCCACGTGACCCATCAGTCCACATAGCTCGAGGCTAGTGACCACCGTGACACGACTATCGTAGTACGCAGTTACTACGACTTTTGGATTTGGATAGCCCATACATTTAAGTGTCTTCTCCCTCCCAAGGTCACTAACAGAAGGTAGTTCTCTAAGACTAGGTCCATAAAAAAAAGGCAAGAAGGAAAAATAACTGAAAGCAAAATAAAGTGAACTAAAATAGCAAGTAATGGATCCAACTAAAAATAGATAATAAATGTGTAGTAAATAAATAAATAAAGATGAATCTAATTATAAACAGTAAATAAGGCAAGGTATCTTGCCTGAGGTTATGTGCAAAAGGGAATAATCCAGTAGCTCGAACAGACAAATAAATAAAACAAAAAAAGCCAAATCCCGCAGACGACTCCGGATGCTGCAACAAACATCACGAACGAGTTTGGAATAAAAGATATGCCTAGGAAATGTCTGTCCAAAAGTTAAATTCAGGAACAGGGGCAAAATCATAATTTCGGGTCAAAACGATATCCGCCGTTGGACCCGCTTTGCACCGAAATGCGTGCCAATATCTACGGTCTTTAAAGTCGTCAAAATATATGTCTACAAATTTGTTTTGATGAGACGAACCCAACGGTATGTCCAATTTTGGATTCCGGTGGGCCGTGCACGCCCATTGAGTGGGATTGTGGGCCCGCCAAAATAGCGTCCCAGTCAACCTTCTCAGAATTGAACCAAACTTGGCTCACAGGACCAGAAAAATATTTCGAGTCCAATGGCGCAAGTTTTGTCACGATTTGATGAGTGTACACGAAGTTGTGACTTAATTTGCAAAGGGTCAATACGGGGGTATCTCGACGGATACGCACTGATTTCATCATGCACATGCAACAAAATCGGGTTCTGTCTGTTTCCACACATCGACAACATCCATACGCGCCTTTCGATGCATATAGTGCGCGACCACGTCGCCCGGTTTGTCGGGATGGACGCCATATCGGGGTATTTTTCTACTTTTTGAAAACAGAATTTATAATTTTTTTAAGAACTTTAACTACGTGTAACTTTTTACACACTAGATGAAAAGTGAATCCAGAAGGTGCGTTACAATCTGGGTTATGTAGTCTTTGACTTTCTTTAATTACTTTCTACAAATCCTATTGTACAGAAAAAAAAAAGTGGCCGACAAGTTGGTGCTTTTAAACAGTTTTTAATATTCCAGAAAAGTAGATTTTCTCCAACTTTATCTCGATTTTTCGAGCAAGTTGGATGGCCATGTCAAAATCCACCTGGGGGATCTCGAAGAGGGTCATGTGGCTTTCTACACGAATTTATAGAATCAAAAATGAACAAGAATTGAGAGAGAAATCGTACGGTAAAGTTAGGTACCTTGATTTTAATTTATGTTGTTGTTGTCATCGTTTGTTGTTGCCGCTGCTGTCGCGGGGCTGTTGCGGCGCACGAGGCTGGGCGCGCTTGCCGGGGAGATGCGGACGAGGGTGGAGGAAGGAAAGTGGAGGAGTAATTGGAATTTAGGGTTTTAATTTAGTTGAAGAGGTAGTTATATACGTGTATAATGGGAGGGGGAAGGTTCGGCCTCTATTAGCAATTACTGCTACTATTGCTTTGTTAAAGGGGTCGGCCAAGCATATGGCTGCTACTGCTATTATTTGTTTCGGTGGTCGGTTCCCATGTGGTGGGGCCGACCACTCATTACCTTTTTTTAACAAAACTTTTAACTACTTTTCTTATCTCTTTTATATTATATATATGTATATCTATATATATACCTCCAAAATCTCCACAAATTCAAAGAAAATTTTAATCTTATCTACCCATATATAAAATCAATTTAAACATATGTACATATAAAGTTAAATTCATTTGACAATAAAATTAATTAAATAATAATAATATCTAATAGAATAAATCTGTTTATTTAGTCACCATAAATTAACTTTAATAAAATAATAAAAATAGTCCAATGGGTGAACTTACCACACACCCTCATTTGAGTCCAGAAAATTGTACAACGTTTTACAAAATATTTTTAATAATAAAATACCAATAATTGTACAAATAATTAAATAATTAAGAATTGTACATAAAGTTCTAAAATAATTTAAAAAATATTTCTAAGTACCTAAAATATGTCTACATGGCCACCTTTGTCACACTACATGCCTGCATGGCTTAAATTTGGTACGGACCCTGTTCGGGCTAAATTGGACAAACCGGATCATCTAAAAATCAATACAAAAAATATTTAATTAAAATAATTTAAATAAGTCCATTCACAACTTGGCCTGTTTTTTTCTAGTTTGGACATCACCATGGCTAGGCTTCCCCTGGCATGCTTAATATACTAGTCAAGGCACACTGCTACAACTTCCATGCTAAAGGTCATGGTCGTCTAGTGCTCCAAAACTCAATAATAGCTAAGGTCATTTTTAATAATTAATAAAAACCAAAAATTGTATAAATTATTTTTAAGTGTAATAAAATAATAAAAATAATAATAAATTTTTTTGGGGGTTTTATACCGAGTGTCATTTTGAAAGCACGTCGTGCAATGATTTTAAGTCGACCGTGGAACCTTTCCATATTCTAACTCAATCCGAACCGAGTTGGGATTATTCCCTTAGCTATGTGGATTAGCCTCTTTTATTATCAAGCCTACTTGTGCTTGAAAACTTTTGTTTTATTAGTGTGAAGGCCAAACTGAGGCAAGTTCACCGAAGCTACCCACCTGAGCGAGGAGTCGCCTCGACCGAGCGGGTCTTTGAGCACCGTTGCATGGCTAAGTCCGAACGTCGTTGGCGTTTCGATTCCTCCGATTGAGCTGAGCGGGACGGGGAAATACACTATCTACCAGCTCATCCTTTGTATCGAGAGAAGTGTCCGTTTACGTGACAAACGAAGAGCAAGACGCTTCCAGTTCTGTTAGCCAAGAGCAAAGAATCACTGCCTTGGAGGCTAATCTGAAGGCCATGGATGACATGGTTACAAGCATGCACGCAATAATATGACACAACATCTATTCCATCAGTTGTGAACCCAGTTCCAACTCAAGAACACGCAGCGGGTTCTGTGCCTATCAACACTTGCCCTGGAGTACAGCCTTCGCTAAATACCACCATTCCGGAGGTTATACACCTTCAAGCACAGGCTACTACAAGTCACTCTAGTACTGGGGTGGTACTTACCATGCGGTTCCACATCCTAATCCTTCAAATAATCTGTGTTCCTCAAACAATAGGAGACCCTCTCGAAGCAGTCAAGCTTCTACGAAATCAGTTTAAAGCTTTTAAGCAAAAGGAGGGATTGCAAAAGTTAGGGATCAAACAACCCTACCCTCCAAAGTGGAAGGAAGTCCCATTCCAACTTAATACAAGCCGTC
The DNA here is from genome assembly GCA_029216955.1 of Iris pallida. Classification (NCBI taxonomy): domain Eukaryota; kingdom Viridiplantae; phylum Streptophyta; class Magnoliopsida; order Asparagales; family Iridaceae; genus Iris; species Iris pallida. Next base: position 6,771 of record JANAVB010039175.1, on the reverse strand, counting down.
GACCATAATACTATTCGATGGCAGCACATCACCGAGTCAGTATATCAAGCACTTCGAGATGATGACCGATCATCTTCAACAGAATAGTGCTCTACTTACTAGAGTGTTTGTCGGATGCTTAGCGGATGTTGCCTATGACTGGTATCAAAGCTTGTCGAATCGTTGCATAACATCATTCACAGCATTAAAACAGATGTTCCTGGAACAATTCTATGAAGGGACCCACGACATGACTATGTCCACCCTCACCAAAATCAAACAAATGCCCAATGAGACGGCCAAACATTTCATCGAGCGCTTCCGACGAGAGGCATTGAAAATGCCTCTAGGTACCCCTGACGCATTGACTATAGAAATCAAACTTGTTACCTATAGTCAGCATATGGACGGGATCTACACAATTTTAAGATTGGGGTTCCTTTAATGTAAGTGCCAGAGCAGCTGAAACAGTGCTGAAAAGTTTAAACAACTAGGTATCCTGATGCCGAATCTGATAAAGATAAGCATCTAGCTACCAGCAGCGGTAGTCACCAAAACAATCACAGAGTCAAAGAAGCTTTAGCCATCAATGTAGGTCAGCCAGCACCTACGACAATAACACCTCCACAGAGGGCAGTACCACGACCCAAGGAAGAGTATTCCTTCGACAAAGACGACGTCATGAGCATCTTCGATTTCTTGATGAAAGCAATAAGCTTCAACTACCAGAGATCAAACGGCCAGACGAAGTAGGTAAGACTGACAATCCTAAGTATTACATGTATCACAGGTTTTGGGTCATCCAACCAGGGCATGCTACGTACTCAAAGGAAAGATCCAAGAGCTGGTCAACGCCAAAGCAATTACTTTCCGAAAAGACGAGAAGACGGTGACAGCCAATATCATCTCTCTGTAATTTGGAGACTTCGCTCCTCAACTAGTCCCTGATGCTGTTATCCCGATACCTAAGGCAACTATGGAGATATTCAACCTCCCACCGGTACGAAGTGACGGCTTAGTGCCACTATCAACAGCCAAAGACGAAATCATGTGGGTTCATCCAGACCTTATCGTCGAATTTGAACATAAAGCAACTGTCTCTGCTGGCAAGTCAAAAAAGTCGGCCAAGTATAAATTATGCAACATGACTTCAAGTGAGCGCTCCTCACTTGATGGCCGTATTCCCTCTTTGAAAGCTACTTTCATCCCGACAGGATCCACGTCTTCCTCTTCAGATACTGCCCCGCAGATGTCAGAAGTCAACTACCAACCATAATTCTATCGATACGGTCAGTAATCTGTGAGCTGATGATAAAGATGGGATATGATTTTCAGAAAGCACCAAGTTTGAATAGTGGAAAGGGGTCTCCGATACCTCTATCTCCACAACTTCAAGACAACAGGTCTCGAATCAGACTGGGATTTAGGATATATCACATATTCCCTAATCAAAGAAAGAAGTCCTCCAAAGTCAAGGCACTAGTGAAGACCTGTAACATGGTTTCTCTCTCACCTGCTCCAGAAGAATACCTAGATGGTCAAGAGAATGAAGTTGTCTTGACCGGTACTAGATCCGGAGACTCTACCGTAGAGACTACCCAGATGGTCAAGAGAATGAAGTTGTCAATCCTCCTCCTACCTCATACTCTTCCAATCAGCTCCACCAGCTGATTTGGGTCCTTCTAAACTGACAACAGCTGATAAAGGCAAGCAGCAGGTTCGCTTTGACAAGAACCTGAAGAAGATTCCACTGCAAGGTCTTCAAAACCAAATAACTTTGACATACTGGCTCAATTAGCCAACACTCCGGCAAGATTATCAATCTTCTACTTCTTCGTCTCTCTAAGGAAACTCGAGAACCATTAAGCGAAGCTTTGATACAAGATAATGCTTGTCTTGTACACCTTAAGAAGTCAAATAAAGAGCCTATGGCATGTCCTCAATGTCATAGTGTGATGGAAATAATGCCAAACATCACCTTCATCCAAGATGACATGCTTCTAGAAGACAATCGGTACGACTGACCTCTTTACTTCACTGGGTATGTTGACACAATGAAGGTAGTTCACATTCTTGTCGACCCCGGGTCTGCACTTAGCATAATCCTAAAAACTTTGCTAGATTCTCTGAAGATTCCAGTCCATAGCCTCTCAGCGACAGTGACAACTATTCTCGGGTTCAATTCTGGGACGAGTAAACCATTGGAAAAGATTCGCCTGAGGGTCCAAATTGGGGATCTGGACGAAAGCTACCTGTTATGTGATTAACAATCACATCTCCTATAACTTACTATTAGAAAGGTCGTAGTTGCATGAACATAATATTGTTCCATCCACTCTCCACAAGAGCTTTAAGTACGTAGATGACAAAGGAGAAATCAAGAACGAAGTTATTGACCTCAATCCTTTTTGAGGTATCGATCCTATTATATGGACTACAGAATGTACAAAAAAGAGTACATAAGGTCGTGTTGGCTATGGATGTCACGACCAGCTCCCGAATAATCGGACACGAGTCGGACACGCCCAGCCTTCGTCGTTAGATACGACGAAGTAAGCTGTACCAAGCTAGGGAAAACTAACCAGATAAACATGAAAGTATAGAATCACATCATCTAAAAACATATCCCAGAATGATCACCATAATCCACAAATCCAGATATCATAATGTACCAGAATCAACAGGAATGAAAAGTGCTATGAACTCTAAAGTCAATATCTCAAAGTAAAGCTAAGTAATCTAAACCTGAAGCCTCAAGCTAAGCCTCATCCTGCTCAGCTAAATCCTGGGCTCTGGCCCAGAGAGTAGAACAATGTCCTGCAAGCATACCTGTAAATATCCTATTCAGGAGCGGAGCAAAGTACAATTCTAGGTAATGAACAAGACATCATGATATGAAAGTACAAGGAAACATGAAAAGTACAGGAAAGAACATGGTGAATAAGTACATGAAAGAATATGGTGTATAAAGTACATGAAAGAACATGGTGTATAAAGTACATGAAAGAACATAAAATGTAAGAACATGAAAGAACATGCTATCTCAGGAATCACAGGAACTAAGTACATGATATATCTCCTGAATATGTGTGTACAATATTTGAAATATAACTAAGTATGTGACCGGCTAGGGGTAAGCACATGAAAGCACATGAATGGTACGGCTTAGGACCCGCGTGCACGATGCGGGTTCTAAGCTAAACACACCTGAGTTGTTTCTTGGGTTTGGTCACATAATATTTTCCCCACCCCAGGTACAAGTAATAAGAACAAGGAACATGAGCACCAGAAAGTATGACGTGTTGTAATGTGTCAATCAAGAAAGCACAGGATATAATGAAATGCACAAGACCATAGAATGTACTTGCCTTTGCTCCGAAAAAGTACGGGTAATGAAGCTGATCTGTGTATCCACCTGATTAATGGATACAAGTTGGTTAATCTCTAATAAATCCTAATTACTGGTTTTTATCCAATAACCAAGCTTAAATTGTAAAGTAACATGAATATTAACTATTCTAGCAGGTATCTATGTATTGGTTGGTAGCAAACCCATCTAGCTACTCAGAAAAATACTTAACTAAGAGAATAGCCCAATCCTCTCATAGGAAATCCAATTCAGTCCTAGATTAGGAAATCAAATGTCTGAATCCAAAACAGTCATTAAACAATTCCACTTCAAATTGAAACTTGGTTGTGACTACACCATTCCAGGATTTACCTCAACAACCCCACAACCATGAGTATCCCTGCTACTAAGTTACCAAAACCAACACTGATAGATTATCAATAGTTTAGAAACAAGACCATGCTCCAGGCTCATCATAACTTTAAGCCATCCCATGTCACTCTCATACACACAGCAAGGAAAAAGAAATAAGTGAGCTTCAACAGATTTAGTTCTGATCATTGCTGCTAACTCTTATCAAAATTTAAGAGTAGCCCATATGATAAACTTCCAAGTGAACCCCCCCCCCCCCAGCTTCAGTTTGTCATTTAAATAAAATAGCAAAGACACAAAGACTAAACTAGATTCAAACTCTCAAAATAACAGAAGCTACACACCATTAGAAAAAATCGTTTAGAGAAAACAAATCTACAACCAAAATTGAAGTTCCGAGAAAAATTCTCAACTTAACAGAGCAACTTATTCCCAGGACTGAATTACTTCAACTACACACAACTGAACCACACTTCAAAAATTAGCCATTGCTACTCCTCCTATTCCCTATACTGTATGGGCCTGACCATGGGTCCCAGGCTCAACAAAACCTGACATTATTTCAAATCTCCCCTGCCAAACAACACAAAGCACTCTAAAACTCAAATTGTAAGAATTCTCCACTGCAGATTAATCCATACTAAAATTTCAACAAAATAGGAAAATAGATCAAGCAAAGGAATTATAGCAGAACACCAATCACAGAAAATATAGAATACAAACTTAATCAAAACATCAATGAACTCCCTCAAATTAAACTCTCATAAAACCAAAATTTAAACAAAGAGAAAGGATATATACTCAAGGAATACACAACCATATTGAATAAGGATTCAACTGATACTAGAATAGAGATCATGTTCATTGTCAAACTCCTAAACCTCCTACTGCACTAGACAGCAGGTGTTCCCCAAACTGGTTCCATCAAGAACACACGCACACAATCCACATGCACACATAATTGGACACGATCAATCATCACTTGGTCACGCTACGAAACAGGCAGGTCGGACACAACAGTATCTTGTTACGCACACTGATCACGAGCACGGCTACAGCCGACACAAGCCAATGCAACTCGACTGGTCTAGCCAACATATCAGTACTCACAAAATTGCAGTAGAAATTAAGTAATCATCGAGGAATAACATAGTACCTGAAAAGAAATTAATTCGACACGAGGATGCGTCCGTAGAGTCCGACTCAGTCCTCGATCAAACATGAGTCAGCGTCCTCGTGAGTAGTTCACTCAAGAACCCCCATCCCGAACTCAAATCACGGTCGCCCAGGATTCAAGACAAACATGAATTCCTGATCCAGAGAATAAGCCGATCCGAAATCAGATGAAGAACGTCCCAAAATTATTCGAAATTGAACAATTGAAAGAGAGGAAAAAATCGGGTGGACTCACCTTGTCGCCGATGGAGGAAAAACTCGCCGAGGAAAACGATCCATACCACCGCCCAGTCGTCGAAGGGAGATGGCAAGAGGCACCGTCGTCTAGGCGAAAGAATTGCCGGAATCCTGCTGTCGTTAGGGTGCGCCACCACTTGTGGCCGCTTACTCGCCATCGTCGTGGTAGTCGATCATCGAGAAACCCTCGTGTCGCTGTCGGAGAGAAAGAGAGTCGTCGCCTGATCGAACTAGTCGTCGCTCGTAGCCGCCGTGAGAGTGGCTCCACCGTCGATTGTCGGGAGTGGCGTGGTCGCCTGGACGGAGGAGAAGGAGTGTGCGCCGTCGCTCGAGAGGAACGGAGCGCCGCCGCTCGCCTTGGCCGGAGATCGAGTCCGCCGCCGTGAATTTAGGGTTAGGGTTTATACTCGGGAGAATGGGGAAACTGAAAAAAATCGATTGGAAAATAAAATACTCTCTCTCTCTCTCTCCACAGGCTTAGTTAAAAGAAAAAAATGCGTATTTGCAAAAAGACCCCCCCGCAAACTAAATTTTCTCTAGGTCCCTCCGCTTAGTAAATTTATAGAAAAACCCTCCCCTTTTAGAATATTATAATGACTGCTAAAAAAAATAGTTAAAATTATTATAATTACCATTATTAAAACAAAGGTGAGGGGACCACTAAATTGGTTGTAACAACTTTTCAAACTTGAAAATTGCTCCCAATTTATTTCCTCTAAAATATCAACCATCATATTTATTAATTAAAATAATTAAAATTAACCTTTAATTTGAAACCCAATCAATTACTATTTTAAAATCAGAAAAAAATTATTTTCTCAAAAAAATCAGGAAGTGGAGTTACAAATCTCCCCTCCTTAAAATAATTTCGTCCTCGAAATTCGAAAGACAACAAGACAACTCAAAGCAAAATCTCAAGAAGGTTCAACGCAATTTATTGTATTTAAGATTCTCAATATCAAAGTACACTCAAACAAACAACTGGAATAGTGCTCCGCATCTTGTCCTCGCGCTCCCATGTGGACTCTCCCGGAGAGTGATGTCTCCACATGATGCGGACAAGTGGGATAGTCTGATTCCGCAAGCGCTTCTCCCTCCGATCAAGGATCTCCACTGGCTGCTCCTCGTAGGTCATCTCGGACTCACCTCTAACTCCAAAAAATCCACCACATGGCTCGGGTCTGGAATGTAGCGTCGAAGCCGAGACACGTGGAACATCGTGCACTCCCTCCAATCTAGCTGGAAGCGCCAGTCGATATGCCACCCCGCCAATCCGCGCAGTCACGTCGAAGGGCCCAATGAATCTCGGACTGAGCTTCCCTCCTCTGCCAAATCTGATGGCGCCTCTAGTTAGTGAGATCTTCATGAATACTCTATTTCCAACGCGAACTCCAGTGGCCGTCTGCTGCTGCATGTCCAGTGCTTCTGCCGATCTTGTGCAATCTCTGAGACGCCCTGAGCCTTGAGATCAAATACGATAATTACACACAAGAAATTGAAATAATACGATCTAACAATGATCAAGAATTAAATAGGCACGAATGGAATAAAGTTCAATTACATCTTAGAGGAGCAAATTCATGAAGACCAAACTATGTATGATCAGAATTGATAGTTAACACAAGTGGACCAGGACAAGATAGGAAAAACATGGTCAA
>JANAVB010039174.1:0-26240 GCA_029216955.1 Iris pallida | reverse complement strand
TTGGCTATTCCGGCGAGAACCCCACCGGAGCTCCTCCGAGGTGCCGTGTTCTGCCGCGTCGAACACCGGAGTAACACCCCTCCACCTTCACCTTCGGCCAAATTTGCAGCCGTCTGCCACACCACCGCCACGACAAACCCCACCGGCCACCACCACACAAAAATAAACGAAACAAAAACAAACACCTGCCACCACGACTTACCTCCATCTCCGGCGAGTCGTCCTCCAGCCCAACGAACCCTGTCCATCGCGCCTGGATGCGCCGTCGTAACTCTGTGGTCGATCGGCCAGATCCGAGCACCGCCGACCCTTGTCGTCGGCCAGACCGCGTGAAACCACCGCGTCAGACCTAACCTCGCCGCCCGAACCCTTTCCACCCCTCCGCCGTGCCCCTTTTCTTCGTCACCGCCGTAGCATCCGTGAGCCCCGCCGGACCACAACACCGACTCCGCCGACCCGACCGTGAAGCCTACCGCACCCCTCACTCTTCTTCCGCTCTTCCACTTGCTCTCTCTGCCGCATCCGCCGCCTCATGGCCAGAGCCTCCGCCGTTGGGCACCGCGAAACCCTCCTTTCCGCCGCAGTGCCCGAGCCCATCTCAGCCCACGACCCAGCGTCCGCCACCGCCTGGCCTCGCCGAACCTCCGCCTCCCTCAGCCCCTCACCAAGCCACCATGATCAGCCCGCCGTACGCCGAACACCCTTCGTCCATCTCTCTCTCTCTCTCCCCCGCTTCTTCTTCCCTTTCATTTTTTTTTCTTTTCCTCTCTGATAAGAGCAACAGCTTTTGATAAGTTTTATTATTATTTTTAGTTTTAGTTGTTAATTGTTTTTCTCTTTTTTTAGTAACTATTATTATTATTATTATTATTATTATTATTATTATTATTATATTTATTATTCTTTTTTGTTTGTTTGTTGTGATTGATTGGTTTGCTTTTGTCCTTTGGCTTCTCTCCTGAAGGAAAGGTCAGGCAACAGCACGGATCTGTGTTGTATTTATCATCATCATTATTATTATCATTATTATTATTATTATTATTATTTTATTGTAATTATTATTATTATCTTTATTATTATTATTTTATGTTTTGTGTGTTGTTTTTGTTTCGTAGAGAAGAGACAACAGTACTGATGAGCTGGTTCTTGCTTTATTTATATTTTTGTATATTTTATCAAATTTGTATATGGTATCTAGTTAGTATAAGTATTATTATGTAATATTGTTTCTATTATATTCATTGTTAATATTAGTATTGTTGATTAATTATTTCAGAAATTATATATTAGTATTTCTAAAATTATTTGTAGCAAAATTTTGTATTGGGCTTGGCCTATAATTATACTCAAATTATTTTTAGAAGCCTAAAATAATTCTATTGTTACGAACTTGGAGTTTTTGCCTATAAACGATTTTTGATAAAATATAGTTTCAATTATTATAAATAGTTTTCTAAATCGTATATAATATTTATCCAAATTCCTTTAATTAACCTTCTGTCCGAGACCAATCCCATCCTTCCTATTCTTTCGCCCATTTCGAGACTACCTTATGTCAAACCCAACTAATTTGACCCTTCTGGACTCAATGGAACTGTCCGTGCCACCATCAGAGGTTCCCTTGTGTAGTTATTACACCAAAGTCGCAGTTCATACCAGCTTGATTATTGTAGCACACCAGGCGTCCTACCAGGCAAGACACCTTGTCATTCGCTGTTTAATTATTTTAGCTCATATTTCATGCATTATTTATTTTTTTATGCAAAATAAACTGTGATACATGGCATAACTGTTAGAACTTACTGTTCATTTATATTTCCTGCTGTGTATTATTTTCTTACAAATTTAACCTAGATTTAAGGGACCATTATGTGTGTTGCATTCATTGGCCTTGACACGTTGTAACACGAAGTTGTGTGTCGCATATAGAATACGGAAGTGCATGATTGGCTGGCCACCAGTACGTACAAGCCGTGCGATAGGAAGAATCGCTAATAGAGGTTGCATGCTAGTTTGACTTAGCGGTTATAGAGGTTTGTATTGTGGATACAACACAGTAGGCATTGGGCGGGGAGGACAATTCCTTAGCGTATGGGCTTCGATGCACTTCTCTTGTGACCCGGACTCTCCGCTGGAGATACGGGGTTGATGACCCAAGATTACTGACGGCCACTGACGATTCTGCGGAACGTTATGCTCTTACTGATGGGGCCTCTGGTGCCCAAGGGGGACTACGTCGATCCTATTTAGCCAGGGCCCATGCGTAGGAAGGATTGTTCTTAACTACATTTCACTTAGAATGGTAGGCTACCTTTATCTGTTAGGTACGAGTACTTTTGGTTTGGGTACTTGTATCTGACCGTGGCTTGGAACAATAACTTGTCGCAGATTAGTTCGTCACATCTTGTCCTTGTTTGGTTGTAGGTATGACTTACTACTTCGATGAGAAGGTATTGAACCTTGTCGGGGTCCGGATACCATATTGGATTCATGGCATGGAAAGATACGTCATCGTAAATTAGTTTACCATCTCCTGTCCTTGTTTGGTTGGGGGGATGGTACGCTCGTTCAGTAGGTGCGTATTGGACCATGTTATAATTCGATTTACTTATTTATTTGAGCAATATTTATTCAGTTTATATGGCATGATATTATATGTCTTGTTACGTCCCTCTGAGGACCTGGTTATCTTTCCAGGTGTGTGCTATTGTCTTTCGTAGGTGCTTTAGCTCTAGCCGTGTTCATTGCTATTTTTCGAGGATGATTGCACTTGGATCGTCTTCGCTCCGCTCGCCAAATTTATTTCTTTTCTCATGTATTTTTCCTTTACCTGTTGGTAGTGGATTTGTCTCCGCCAAACATATTGTATCAAGGCAAATCATTATCATATTATGATATATTTTATTCATTTATTTTGTGTGGATGAGATTAGTTATGGTTCTACTGCATTTTACAGCTTATGTATTCATACGAGGCCCATGTACTTCGTATGAATACAGCTGACATGTCTACGTTCCTAGTCCTACATATTTTGGGATTGAGGCGTTACATTTTTTTGTGGTGGTCCATGCAGGTCAACATAAATTGTTTGGTTACTTTACCGTACCAAGCAAGCCTGCATATAGGATTAGAGTCTAGGATCTCATCCACATACTTGACCTCTTTCCTTGATTTTATCTACCGTTTGACTCATCAATTACATCTTGCTTGCTTCCTTCCATCCATATTCTCATCTTCCCTTCGTGCTTGCTAGAGATTGACCCTACTAGTTGGATGTCCCAAAACACCCTTAGTTTAATTCTTTAAGTTGGGTAGAATACCTTATGAACTAGCAACCCCTTTGACCTAGTGACCTATATTAGCAAGCTTATTTAGATCCTAGAATCTAGAAGACCTAACCCGTCTAGCCAACCAAGGACTTGGACTAGAAGACTATAGGACGACTGTATAAAGACCATCACAGGACATGACTTAGCTCCTTTAGAAGTTTGACTATACTCCCTCTCAAAATTTTAAACTCTCGTGCCTATAATTTCACTTTTTTGACAAATGTTACTACTATAACTTAGATTTACAAGTTCATTTATTTATCGATCTTGTTCACGACATATGTTATTGGAAGAGCTCCCACTAATATATTGTCTAATCAGAACCGGTGCATAATGGTCTGATCAACCAAGTGCACTTTGGTTCGCTTTTGCCTATTATTCTACGTGGATGGGGACATAGTTAAGCTTGTCCTCTAGAGTCCCATCCGCGACTGCCTTGGCAACTCCTTTGAAATTTTCGATCGTCCTTGAATCACGTACTCGTATTCGATAATATCGTCTTGAAACTCCTTATTGCTTCGCCCACACCTATTTTAGGAGGACGAAAGCGTCATACTAGAACTTCCTCTAACCTTCCCATCAGCTATGACCATTCTCACTCGATGTTGCTATATTTTTATTCCAAACTACTCGGCCCTATCAAGACCCTCTAATCGCTTAAGTAAAGCAAATCTATTTCGTTCTCTTAGTCGTGACTCTCATTCATTACCCGTGACCATACCGTATTGTTTTTTCTACGATCTAGGTCGCGATTTCTTACAACATGATTATGTGAAAATATTGTAATCGTTGGATCCTCATTGATACCCCCCTTGTGTCCTCTCACCCCCCTACTAATTTTTAATTTCGAGGACGAAATTCTTTTAAGTTGGGTAGGATGTAAAACCCCTTAAATTTTTACTAATTTTTTTATTAAATTTGGTACTGATTTTAAATTTTGTATTGTACGTCACGTAGTCGTATTTTACGTCGCGCACGAAAATTTATTTTTCGAAATTGCTCGACAAGTGCGATTATGTGCGAGCGTACATATTTTTAGAAAAACATTTTTCTTATTTTTTTATAGTTTCAAAATAATATATGTAATATTTAATTTAGCTATCAAAATTTCCTAAATTTATAATTTTATTTATGAAAAGCCTTTCAATTAGAATAAATAATATTATTCGTGCATACATATATTTCATAAATATTTTGCTAGATTATTTTAAATAAAAATGTAATTTTCTAGATTTATTAATATAAATATTTTATTATTTAAAAATGTATTTAAAAATATTTATGATTTTTGAAATTATTATTATTGGTATTTTGAAAAATATATTTGGAAGTTATTGTGGCCATTTAAATCTTGATTTGATTTTTGGAATTATTTAAATAGATTAGATATTTGGGATTTGAATTTTCTCAATTGATTTTAAGCCAAAAGAATTTAAATTAGATTTAAATTTGGATTTGATTTGGATTTGGATTATTAAATTAAATTAAATATTGAATTATCTATTTTGGGTTTAAATAAATCCTAATCCTATATTAATGGGAATTCCCACATCCTATAAATAGGCAGGTACTCCTCCATTATTTTTCCACAAGCCATAATTGCTCCACAAATATTTCCACCACCCATGTGAGTGCATCGTGTCCATGTTCCCCCTCCCCGTCCAATTCTTATTTCAATTTTTACATTTACATTTTCTCTCGTATCGGACAACCCCGACATAGCAATACAATCCTAACCCTAACCCTGCCTTGTCGACCCAGCCACAACCATCAAACCACCACCAGAGCTACTACTGTCATCCCCACCCGCATCTCAGTCCCGGCCAAAACCCCGTCCACCGCGTCCAACGCCACAATCAACCAACCTATTCCCGCTCCGTCACCACATCAACGACGATCTGGCATCACCGCCATTGCCTCCATGCACCAGCTTCCCCGCCATCACCGCTCACCCCGTCATCCTGTCGACCCACCAAACTACCCACATCCTCCAATCACCGGTCGGGTCAGACCACGCAGTCTACATGCTTCCGGCAGCAACACGTCGGGGGTTCCCTCCGCTTGGCTATTCCGGCGAGAACCCTACCGGAGCTCCTCCGAGGTGCCGTGTTCTGCCGTCGATCGAACACCGGAGTAACACCCCTCCACCTTCACCTCCGGCCAAATTTGCAGCCGTCTGCCACACCACCGCCACGACAAACCCCACCGGCCACCACCACACAAATCGAGCTTTATCAAGCGTGCATTTCTAGGGCTTTCAACAAGAAAGTTAAACTCAGGACATTCCAAGTGGGCGATCTCATTTTGGCAGTTCGAAGGCCGATGGTTATGACTCCCAAAATCGTCGGCAAGTTCCAGCCAAAGTGGGAAGGCCCGTTCATCATCGAGGCTGTATTCTCCAATGGTGCTTACCGCCTCGCAAAACAAAACGGAGACTTGCTCATGTTGCCCATCAACAGCAAATTCCTGAAAAAGTATTATGTCTAAAACGACATCCTCCAAATCTCCCAGATTGTTGAGTTATGTACCCTTTGGTACCGCTGAACTTACACTCTGACTCCAAATCTCCCAGATTGTTGAGTTATGTACCCTTTGGTACCGCTGAACTTACACTCCGACTCCAAATCTTCCAGATTGTCGAGTTATGTACCCGTAGGTACCGTTGAACTTACACTCTGGTCACTCCAGATGAATCTATATCGCATCTTTTGGGTAGTAAGTCACGTATGATAATACCTCTGAACTTTCTTCCTAAAAAGAGCTCCTTCCTCATGATCCACTACCCGCACTTTCAGAGCATAAAAAGGGTAACAGATCCACAAATTTCCCAAAACAACCACATCGATGTTACCTCTGAGTTGTTTCACTTCCATCAAAAACAAACCACCCCTCACGTAGAACTTCCACGTCCTTATTACCTCTGAGTTGTTCTATGTACCCTTCATGGAGCCCACTCCTGCCACGTCCTCATTACCTCTGAGTAGGAAGGCTCCATTAAAGAAACCCCCATACTTGCCACGTCCTCATTACCTTTGAGTAAGTATGTCGGTTTTCTCTCGACTTATTATCTGTACCCAAAATCGGAGTACGCCAAGGATAATAGGCCCACAAATGTCCTTTGTTGACCACAAATGTTGTACTAAGTTTCCTAGTACATGCGCCTCATTTCTCATCATGCCCCGGGAGCCCAGCTGCTCCATGGCATTCTTTCTTCCGATACCAGGAACTTCCGTGGCCACCTTACTGTGGAATTGTTCTAAGTATCCCCATCAAACTTGTTATCCGTACCTAAAACCAAGGTATACCAACGGAAACAAGTCCACAAACAGTTCTCCAGTGGGGAAAATACTACAACACCACAAACGCAATAAGCAATACAAATGAAGGGTAAAATAAAACATACTCTTTTATTTGAAAGTCAAAAGTACTACATGTTCTGGGACCACGTCCCTCTCAAAAAAAGAACATAAACAAAAGAAGGAAAAGGCCGACTATGGTTCGGCGATACATTATTCCATAAGACGGTCCCTCAGCAAGGCAGTCGACCGCTCAAACCGCTGCTTGGCCCGACGCTCGGCCTCCTGATTCAGCTGCTCCGTATCCTCCAGATGCGCATGAGCCCGCCAGCCATCCTTAAGCTTCTTCAGAGCACGCTCCAGGCCAGCAGAAGCTCGAGTGACTTTGTCGGCCTCCTGGATAATCAGCCCCTTATCCGTGCGGGCGGCCTCAAGCTCAGATTCCAAGAAAGCCAGTTTCCTCTGAAGCTCGAGGATCTGCTCTCTGGTATCAATTACCCCACGGGAGGTGGCTGCTTCCCGAGCTATGCAATCCGCACTCCTGCGGCTCAACTGATCGTATTGCTGAGACAGATCGTAGAGGTCCTTCATTATAGTCGGCTTGACAATATCCCGAGCAACCCTTACCTTCTCCATGGCAGTTATGAGGAAGGCACGCTCCTGATCTATTGCTCCAGACAGATCAACTTGCCGCAACACTTGAAACTTGGCCACGAGCTGATCAACCTCTAGCAATTTGGGCTCCAGAAGCGCAACTATCCCTGCCCCACCTGGGAGGGTTTTAAGAATTTTAATTTGGCCACGGGCGCATTGTCGGGCCAAGGCAAAGGGGGTCCCCCGCTCCACAGCAGCTTCGACTCCTCTCTTCAGCTGGCGGTAGAGACTGTCAACCATATCTTGTGACGCTTTATCCAGAACTTCCGTAGAGGACGACGTCAAAGGAATTGTAGTTGGCAGTGTCGAAGAAGATGCGTCAAAACTTGCCACCCCTGCCACCAGGGAAACAAATTCTGAGCAAAAAAGACGCGTAGATAGCAGCTAACTCCTCCTCCGCAGCCCGAAGAACCTGGATACTCGACAGGGCGAAAAGGTCGACCTCCGAAGCCACATGAGCAGAGGAGGACGCAGGGACCATTGCTCCCTCCTCCGGCTATGCCGCCATCTGATCAACCGAACTCGATCCAGCGGGAGGCCCCTCAATATAAGTCGGAAAGGGAGGAGGCACACTCCCTTCCACCGTATCCCCTCTGGCAAAGCCTACCCTGATAATGTCCGTCATGGACAGTGAAGGGACAGGACCTGTATGTCCAGAGCAACCATTAATTAGCCTAGCCCGAAGGATGTGATGATAGAGCAAATGGGCCTCCTCACTAGTCAAGATTTGGCTTATCTTACCATGGGAGGGTTGTGGAGACTGACGATCGCTTACAGCCGCCGTAGTCCCCTCACCAGCGACCTTCGAGCCGAATACAGCTAGTTCCTCCACCCCAGCCGCCCCGAAAGGAGATACAACTGGATCGGCATCACCCGGCTGAGGTTCAGCAGTCTCGAAGATCGGTTCAGCAAGGCCCACATCGCCTCGGGTTGAGACCTCAGTAATGGAAGGAACCTCAGCCGTCACCGAAAGAACCCCGGCAGAAACGATCTCGGCACACATATCATTAATCAAAGTAGTTAAAGCCGGATCGATCGCAAAGGCATCAGCCGGATCCGGTGACTCCGCTTCTTCTGACACCTACAAAAGCAAAGGAAAATGATTAGATCATAGTTCAGAAGAAAGAAGAGCTAAAAAAGAAGATGGTTGTAATTCAATTCACCTCCGGAACGGCGTCAACACCCTCGCCTCTTTTCTTAATGAGTAGCCTGCGAGGCTTAACCGCAGCCCATTTTATGGAGAAGGTTATGCCGCCAATAGACTCACGCCTGCCTCGCTTGCGTGAAAGTCCAGGCACAACAGGCGGCTGATCCGCCACCACCTCATCTGGCACAACAGGCGGCTGATCCGTAACTCCCTCTTCTGCAGGAGGGAGAGAGTTATTGGCATCATGCTCGTCATCCTCTTCGTTCGTATTGGTGGACTCCAAGTCCGGCACATGAACCGTGTTCGCCCTCTTCTTTCTCGTCTTGGACCCCTTGGGCTTATCCACCAAGCCAGTACCCAAAATGAAGCTGGTACTCGGGTCAAAATTAACAGAAAGCTTGCTCGCCGTAACATGGTATAGGGCTGCCATATATAAAATCTCCTCTGGCGCCTCAGCATCAGGAACCGAGAAGCTGGTTCCGGTATGAACTGCGTCATAATAATGTCAGGCCCTGATACCGTCGAGGACGCTACCTCCAACGCCCAGGCAAGAGCTGGGACTATCAAAAAATAGCTGGCTATACCCAAACTTGCGGGAGAACCTACTGGGCAAGTAGGGCTCCAGGTAGACATTGTTGCGGTTACGGTATACTAGGTGCGCTGGACGGATATTACGCAACCAAAAGAGCATCTTCTCAGGCAAGAGGTGAGGAGGTCCGGTACCATAAATATGTACGCCCCTCACTTTTTCATCGGTAAACGAGGAACAGACACAAAAAAGTTGTATCCGTCCACTCTCGCCAGCGCTCTCCGACAGGCTGGCATAGTACTGCACTCCCAGGGCTGATGGTGATATTGGAAAATGAAAGCATTATCAGTCCTAATGTCGTCTTCTGCTCCAGGCCTCATCAAAGACTGACAGTACATCAACAGTCACCCCATCAGATAATGGTAGGGTAGCTCTATGCGCTCAAAATCTATCGTTGTGTCACGGGCGATGATCTTGGACGAGAAGGCACGAAGGCCATGGTGTATGCTGCACACCATGGCCGAAAGAAGGGCCAGTCTGGCCCCAAAGACCAGCTTTACGGCAGGGAGGATAAAGTGGCGGCTGATCCTCTCAATGGAACCCGTCCCTCCTGAGACCACGCAGTTCCGTAGCCACACCATCAGGAATCCTGCCAGGAGTGCCTTCTCTGACAGTCGCTGAGTACCATGATAAAAATAACTAAAGGAGTCAGTTTGACTCCCAAATGTGTCGCCCGTGGCCCTCGATCTCTTGGCAGTCGACGCCAGTTTTTGTACCTCCTCCTGGGTTTGAGGATCTCGGGAAGAAACCTGCCTGAGGCGCCTAGTGTAAAAAGGTATGAGACCCAGGACGTGGTGTGAGGAATGCTCCCTTCCGAGCTACCATCCTTCTTGATGGACATCTGGTGATAAGTACTGTGGTGACATAACAATTCCCGGTATACGGCAACAAAGCCCGAGAACTGCCGATCCAAATCCCTGAACTCTTTGTTCGTAGGGGTGTACACTTCAAAGACTTCTTCCCCCCAGGGCAGCTTGGAAATAGTATACATCTCGTGGAGAGCGAGTCCCAGCTCCCCTCCAGGCGTGAAGAAGGTTCCCATCCACCGGTTGTACATCTCCAGGAGAGCCATGAACAGCGGCTTACTTATGGGCAGACCATGACAGGTGCCCCGAATGGCATGGTAGAGGCCGATCTCACGCAGGGGAGTCTCATACTTCTGCAGAATCCACGTGGTCAAGTTGGCCCACGTAGGGATGGGATTTATCCAGTTCAGTATCGCCAACCGGCCGACGGGATAGGACCCCTTCCGAGCAAGCTGGTTCAAGAAGGTATCAGCTTAAGAGAACTTGAAATTGGGACCCGGTACATTTATGAAGGTACCCGGGGCCAGTCCCATCATGTACCGACTGACCGATTCCCTACCCGCATATGCTGACCCTAAATTCCTGTTATAATACATGTTACCCACAATCATCCCAGACTTGCTTGGGGTCAAGGAGCCCACCATCTTTCTGTCTATCGGTAACATGTTGAACCATGACAGAGGAAAATGATGCTCCATCTGAGGAATATGGATCGCCATTCCGTCAAGAGTAAAGCTCCAACTCTCGGATATATCCAGCACTCGGGGGTTCTTCACAGTCAAGGCATACCCAATGAGGAACGCCGGCTTAAGGTATTTCTTCTCCAATTGCCCCGAGTTCATCATGGCACAGAGAAAGTAGAAGGGCTGGTTCCTAATAGCATTCAGCCTCTCCATAGGCTCGTTTGTAGGAAACTGGTTCGCCACATATTGGACTAAGTGGTCGAATCGTACACCCACAGCAGATTGGGCCAAACCCACCAGGAGTTCTCCCGTTGGATTGACTGGCAGATTCACTGAAAAAAGGATAAAAGAGACAAAGTTAGAAGATGGCCAGATGAAACCAACTTAGTGTTTCGGGGCTTATGCGGCTCTATATTGGCGGGGCCTTATACGGCCCAGTTCAAAATGAGCTTATGCGGCTCGGTTCAGCGCGGCCTCATGCGGCCCAGTTCAGATGAGCTTATGCAGCTCGGCTTAGCGCAGCCTCATGCGGCCCAGTTCAGATGAGCTTATGCGGTTCTGCTTAGCGGGGCCTTATGCGGCCCAGTCCAGATGAGCTTATGTGGTTCTACTTAGCGGGGCCTTATGCGGCACAGTTCAAAGGAGGGCTTATGCGGTCCTGTTTGATGGGGCTTCATACGGCTCAGTTCAGAGGGACTTATGCGGTTCTGTTCGACGGGTCCTTATGCGGTTCTGTTTACAAAGTGCTTATGCGGCCACTAGACGACTCTCATGCGTCTCAGACATGGGGTATACCTCCATGCAGCTCGGACATGGGATGTACATGCGGCATATACAACTTGAACAGTTCAATGAAGACGAAGAAGGTCCGCGCATAAAATATACGACATAGCCATGATGGTTAGGTTCTGAGTTCATACAATTTCTCCTAAAATCCTTACCAGCAATGGCGGGGTGAACGTCGGGATGAACTTCAGGCGCCGCAGTTGACGTGGAAGCCACTCCCTTACCCTTCCCCGCAGCCTTGGAAGTCTTGGGGGCCATCGATGATCGAATAAGAAGAAGAAGACGGCAGTTAGGGCAAGAAAAGCTTGAACTGGAAAAGAGGGTAAAGAGTCTTTCTCTAAAAATTACTCTTATTTATAGGCGGACAGAGGGGCACGTGGACCGATGAATGCTTCGGATTATGTGCTGCAGACAAAACCGACTCTTGGGATTTCATCCCCTCTCATGCAGGAGATTCATCAAGGCAAAAATCCAAATATTTAATAAACTGACTCTTGGGATCCCTTCCAAAAGATGGCTTTAAATCAAAACGAATCAAGAGCAATTAATGAGACGTCGACGTGACAGAAAGGACAGTATGCGGCCAGAGCGGTCCATGCGGCTAGAGAACTCCATGCGGCTAGAGCAGTCTATGCGGCTAGGAAGTCTATACGGCCAGGTCAGTCCATACGGCATGAAGAGATTACGTGGACATGCTTCTTATTCAAAGTATTTCAATTTTTATAAATTGAAAACTTTGAAGGGGGTCTTGTAGAAGCATAGAAAAGAACAGGAAAGTCCATGCGGCTCAAAAGTCCTTTAGAGCTTCATGCGGCTCAAAAGTATCCAACATCTCCATGCGGCTCGGGAAAAGCCACGCGGCCCTATGCGATTCAAAAGTAGGCTTCTACAGCTGGCCAGAGCAGCTGGCTCATTAAATGCTCTGACGGCAGCTCTGACACAAAGGAATGACAGCTCTGACATAAAGGCTTGACAGCTCTGACATAATGACGTGCTCCTAGAGAGAAGAAAAATCATTATAGCTGGTACGATCCACCAAATTCTAGAGCTCTTTATGCGGATCGCTTCAAGGTCTTCCATGCGGCTCTGACACGTGGCCACCCTGATGCGGTTCGGTTGGAGGCCACCCCTATGCGGCTGCTACTCCCATGCGGCTCGGATCATGGGGGCCACCCTCATGCGGCTCAGATTTTGGGAGGCCACACCCATGGGGCTCTGACACGTGGCCACCCTTATGCGGTTCAGTTGGAGGCCAGTCCCATGTGGCTGTTACTCCCATGCGGCTCGGATCATGGGGGCCACCCTTATGTGGCTCAGATTTTGGAGGCCACACCCATGCGGCTGCCACCCTCATGCGGCTCAGATTGCGGGGGGTCACCCTTATGCGGCTCAATTACCAGACCACACGCATGCGGCTCTATCAAGACACCATGTCTATGCGGCTCGCAGTTGGGACACGTGGCAGAAGATCAGTTAAGACTTATTCCCCCGCGTTCATACGGCTTGCAGCATAATGACGGTTAGACACGTGGCAAAAGATCAACCAAGACTTATCCACTTGGATTCGTTGCTATCAACAAATCACAACAACCAGATTTATTGCAATGATCATAATTACCTGAATCAATTTCCAACAAATGATGCAGATTTGTTGCAATCAACATAAAAAAAACAAGATCAAGGCAAATCTTAACCAATCTCTATCCGCCCACTTTTCAAGGAGTAATCATTGCAAACCTTACTTATCACACCCCACTCCTATAAATAGCAAGGTGCCATTCCCTTGCAAAGAGGCACAGAGAGAGCGACGGTGCATAGAAGAATCTTTTCACACATCCCGAAAGCATTTCTTTATCAGAGCCAAGGCTACGTCCGATCGTCCAAGGAGTAAGGCAGAGTTGATAGCACTCTTCCGAGCCTCTACCGTCACCCCCTAGAAAAACTAAACAATTGTACTTAGATTGTTGTACCTAAGTTTTCATCCCTAGGCTTTCTTTGTACGAGCGAGTTCGTATTATGAATTAAAGTTCAGTCCTCCCATAAAACTGTTCTGTTCTTTGATAATCAATGGCAAACATTTCTGTGGAAGCATGTTCAAAGTTGCATAATCTAAATATATAACGCCCCAGTCCCAAAATACGTAAGACTAGGAACGTAGACATGCCAGCTGTATTCATACGAAGTACACACCAATATATAGAATCCTCGTATAAATACATAAGCTATAAAATGTAGTAGAACCATAACTAATCTCATCCACACAGAATAAATAAATAGAAGATATCATATAATGAGAATGAATTTGTCTTGATACAATATGTTGGGCGGAGACAAATCTACTACCAACAAAATAAGAAAAATACATAGAAAATGAAATGAGTGGCGAGCGAAGCGAAGACGATCCAAGTGCAATCATCCTCGAAGAAATATCGATGATCACGGCTAGAGCTAGAACACCTGCGAAAGACAATAGCACACACCTGGAGAGATAACCAGGTCCTCAGAGGGACGTAACAAGACACATAATATCATGCCATATAAACTGAATAAATATTGCTCAAATAAATAAGTCAATTGAATTATAACATGGTCCAATACGCACTTATTGAACGAACGTACCATCCTCCCAACCAAACAAGGACAGGAGATGGTAAACTAATTCACGGTGACGTATCTTTCTATGCTAAGAATCCAATATGGTATCCGGACCCCAACAAGGTTCAATACCTTCTCATCGAAGTAGTAAGTCACACCTACAACCAAATAAGGACAAGATGTGACCAACTAATCTGCGATAAGTTATTGTTCCAAGCCACGGTTAGATACAAGTACCCAAACCAAAAGTACTCGCATCTAAAGGATAAAGGTGCCTAACCGATCTAAGTAAAATATAGTTAAGAACAATCCTTCCTACGCATGGGCCCTGGCTAAATAGGATCGACATGGTCCCCCCTTGGGGCACTAGAGGCCCAATCAATAAGAGCATAACGTTCCGCAAAACGTCAATGCCGTCAGTAATCATGGGTCATCAGCCCCGTATCTCCAGCGGAGAATCCGGGTCACAAAAAAAAGTACATCGAAGCCCATACGCTAAGGAATTGTCCTTCCCGTCCAATGTCTACTGTGTTGTATCCATAACACAAAACCACTATAACCGCTAAGTCAAACTAGCATGTAATCTCTATTAGCGGTTATTCCTATCGCACGGCTTGTACGTACTGGTGGCCAGCCAATCACATACGTCCGTATTCTACATGCGACACATAACTTCGTAGTACTACGTGTCAAGGCTAATGAATGTAACACACAAGGTGGTCCCTAACATCTAGGTTTAATGTGTAAGAAAATAATACATAGCAGGAATATAAATGAACAGTAAGTTCTAACAGGTTATGCCATGTATCATAGTTTATTTTGTATAAAGAAAATAAATAATGCATAAAATATGAGCTAAAATAAATAAACAGCAAATGGCAAGGTGTCTTGCCTGGTAGAGTGCCTGGTGTGCTGCGATAATCAATGTGGCACAAACTTTGACTTTGGTGCAACAACTATGCAAGGTGACCTCTGATGGTGGCACGGACAGTTCCATTGCGTCCGGAAGGGTCAAATTAGTTAGGGTGGACATAAGGTAATCTAAAATTGGCGAGAGAATATGAATAATGGGATTGGTATGGTCAAGAGTCGATAGTCAAAGGGTTTATGAAAGTAATATATATACTATTTTAGAAAAAATATAGTTCTAATGCTTGAAGCTATATTTTATAGTAAAAAAAATAATTTTAGATAAATGCATACTTGAAAAATAGAAATCGTTTTTAGGCTAAACCCAAAATTTGTCAAAATGAAATTATAGGCAGAAAACTATATTTTTATTAGTAAAATAATTTAGACAAATCTTTTGAAAATATTAGAAAAGTTGTTTTATAATTTGAAAAATATATTTCCACGGGTCAAAATATTTCTAATTGAACATTAATAATCTAGGAATTTTATTTAAAATTTTAAAACCATATTTTGAAATATAAGCCAAACAAAATATAATATTTATATAACCATATACCTATATTTTTACAAAATAATTTGAAAAAATTATTATACCCAATTACGCAAAAATCAGTTATTTATAGTAACTAATAATAACATAATCTTAGTTACTAAAGTATAATAATAATAATAATTGAAGTAGTGAAATGAAAACACAGCAACCCTCTACAATAATACTAATGAAATTATTTACAACCATATACATACTAATAATATAAATAGTCTATACACAAATTATTATACAGTTTTGCAAAATTTGTAACCCTAGATTTTAGAACTGATAATGATAATAATAATAATAATAATAATAATAATGCAAAAAAAAGGAAAAAAAGAAAACAAACTTAACAAAATAATAAAACAAAAAAATCAATCAACTCAAATAAAAAGTTGTTGCTCTCATTATTAGGAGAGAGAGAGAAGGGCAGATCGAGAGAGAGGGCTGGGAACGACGGCGGATTGGCACGGCGATCCGGCGGGGATCCGACATGGAGGCGACGATGCTCGACGCGGAGGGGGACGAGGCTCGGGAGTGGGCTTCCGGCGGTGCGGGTTGCGCGCGCAAGCGGCAGGGAGGAAAGGAGCGGTGGATGGAGGAGAAGGACGCGCTGCGGAGTGCTGATGGGGCGACGTCGAAGGGGGACGGCGGCCGTCGGTGGGACAGTCGGAGAAGGGCTGATGGATCCATGGGCAGAGGAAGCTCCGGCCGGTCTGGCGGAGGGGCGTCCATACGGTGGCACATCGGTGTCAGTCTAGGGGCTGGGATCGCCGGCTCGCCGGTCCAACGCCGGTGCTGTCGCACAGGATGGCGGGCGCTAGGCTTGCCAGGTCTCAGGTTTCGACAGCTACGGTGAGGAGCTATGGCTCGGAGGTCCTCCGATGGTACGGGTGCGCCGATGGTTTTCCAGGCGATTTCGCGTGGTCGTCTCAACGCTACCGCGACGCTGGGCGGCGGACGAGGTAAGTGGTGGTGGCTTGTTTTGGTTTTTACTACTCCTTTTGTTGTGGGTGATGGTTCGGATTTGGTCTTTGATGGTGGTGGCGATGGCCCTGGCGATGGAGGGCGATGACAACGGGGGTGGTGGTCGGGAGATGGCGACGGGGATGATGAAGGGTATATGGCGGGTGTAGTTCTAATGGCATTGGTCGACGGGTGGGCTTAACCAAAGTTGGTCGTGGCAGGGAAAGGGTTGTCCGATGTTGGCCGGACCAATGTGTTGTAGTGAATAAGGGAGTCTGGTTTGCCGGCTGCGTTTGGCCAGAGTCGGTGGTTGCTCGCCAGGAAGGAGTCTCGCTTTGGCGAGTCGGTGGTTGCAGTAATGGCGAAGTCGTCGGTGACGATGGATTGGTGAGGGCTTCGGTAGTGGTGGTGACGGTGATGGTGAGGGTGAGGTCAGAGGTGATGATGGCAAGGCTATGGGAGGATCGGTCAGGAGGCGGGGATGGAAGCCTTGTCGGAGTTCGAGGGAACATCGACAAAAAATTAGGATTAGGGTCTGTGGATTTAGAATTTGTGTCGGAGTTGTGTCCGGCATAAGAATTAGGCTAGGAATTTGGTGTCTGAGTGTCGGACATGAGAGAAAATAATGTAATTGTAAAAATAAAAATAGTAGAAAAAAGAAATATGGACACGACACGATGCACGATGTTGTGTATAAATAATTTTGGAGAAATGTGAGGAATTTATGGAGGAGTACCTGCCTATTTATAGGATGTGGGAATTCCCAGTTGGATAAGGATTAGGAATATTTAAACCCAATTTAGATAATTCAATCTATTAATTTAAATTAATTCAATAAATCCAATCCAAATCAAAATCCAATTTAAATCTAATTAAATTTTTAGTTTAAAATCAAATGGGATAAATCAAATTTCAAATATTTAACTATTTGAATAAATCCATAAATTCAAATTAAGATTTAAATCGCCACAATAATTTAAAAATATATTTTCCAAACATACTATAATAATAATTTTGAAAATTACATTATTTATTTATAAATAACTATTAAATAATTACGAAATATATGTATGCACAAATATTCTTTACATAATAAAAATATTATTTTTATTAATAACTTTTAGAAATGACGTAAAATAACAATCTTAGAAATGATAGCAAAACTAATTATTATATCTATTATTTGAAACTATAAAAAAATATAGAACAAATGTTTTTCTAAAATATGTACGCTCGCACATATTCGCACTCGTCGAGCAATTTCAAAAAATAAAATTTTGTGCGTGACGTACAATACGACTACGCGACGTACAATACAAAATTTTTAAATCAGTACCAAATTTAATAAATAAAAAAATTAGTAAAAATTTAGGGGTTTTACAAAATATCCTGCTGCCTTCAAGAAAACATTGATTGCCACTATCCTGCTATCTGTAATGCATATGCATCGATAAGGAAGGCACAACATCTAAGTACAAGATAATGTACATTTACCTAGCAACATGATATTCTTGGGAAAGTATGAAGTACAAGAACCATAACTACATGGGTTAGGAATTCTTTGGGAATGTGCAGTTCAAACTTAGCAAAATGATCTTCTTGTAAGTAGAGGAAGTGATGACGGTGCAAAAGTTTAGAATCTTACTTCAGTACAACCTATAGTACGAATTTTATTTTTCTATTTTAACAGTAGCTATACTCATATCATACATGTAAGTGCATAAGTTCGGCCATTTGCTACACTAGATGAGCATACATGACATTGCTGTTCAGGTTTAGTTAGCCTTCAAATCAAGTGTACAACAGAATCAAAATTATTGTAAGTAGTGCATAGAACCCACCTTAAAGGACATTTCATCGAGCAGCTTCCGCTGGTATCTCTATTTCTGCACTCAAGAACAGGGCCGGAATACCCCTATTTCTGCAAGCCATAACAGGGGCTGATGTGCTAGGTCGCAAGTTGGTCGAGGCAGACCGACACTGCTAGGATAAGGCAAGGAGTTACTAAACAATGAGGTCGCCACCGAAGATTGACAATGGTGTCGCCAACCAACCGATCCTCAAAATTGAAAAGAAAGAGATGGTTGCAACCGAAAACATGGGGTGGAGGTACTCGATGTTGACAGAAGGAAAGAGAAACGTCCCGCCATGGATGTCGAGGCCACTGCCAACAATGGCCCTGCCGTAGACGGAGCGAAAGGGGTTGGCGATGGCGGGGTCAACGGGTACTAGCGATTGATGGTACTAAACACGAGAAGGAGCCTATTAAGGGTATCGAGGTCGATGTTGAGGCCGCTGGAGGAGTTGGTCAATGGAGAGGAGGGGAGCAATTTACGAGGTCATGGAGGCTCTCAACGAGTGGCAGCTCCGTCGGGGTTCTCCTCTCATCACCTGGGCTCGAAGGTGAGCAAGGAAATGCTGGTAGGTTATTTCCTGGAGGGACATCCACGACGGATGCGAGCTAGAATGAACGGCTAGAGGCGGAGGACGAATTTTTTAGGGGGTGGACAGGTTTGGGAGCAATGCAAAGGTTGAAAGGATGGGGGTGGTATTTGAGGTTGCGATGGAGCTCAGGTTCGAGCCCTTCCTTCTTCAGGGAAGAGAAGAAGAAGAGGGCTAGTGTTAGGGATAGGTATTCCTAGAGATGGAATATATGAGGGTTGGCTGTTGAAAAAAAATATGTGGAAAGAATGATAGTCTCGAGAGAAAAAAATAATAGAAGGAAAAAAATAGTAATTTTCCATTTTGTCCTTTTTAAGTCATAAATAGACCATCATTTATAAAAATTAGTACATATTCGACGTTTTCGACCAAAAATCGGTAAAGCTTTCTTTTAACCACAAATGTTAGTATTTTTCAACGTTTATTATAGAACATAGGTATATTATGTCTAAGCCAACTATACCATAAACGTCGAAAATAAATATTGGTATTTTCAACGTTTATTGTCGAATGTCGTTATATCATGTTTATACCGACTTTAGCATAAACGTCGGGAAAAAAAACGTCGTAATTTTTGACATTTAAGAGAAAACGTCGATATTTTTCAACATTTATTGCAAAATATCGGTGTATCATACCTAAGCCAACTTTATCTTAAACGTCGAAAATAAAACGTCGAAAAGCCATGTATTCTTGTAGTGACTTCTGAGAAAATTGGCACGAGCATTAACATGATCAAAATAGTCATGATCATAGAATCGTAATCTAGGTGTGATTATGAATCTAGTGGAAGGAAATCAAATTAGGTTTAAAATATAACGATTCGAAAATAGGAAAATATGGAGAAAAAGAACAACCAGTTTATTGAAAAGCTTGTAACTAGGAATAAGGCACAAATCGATTTGAAAACTTAGTAGTCACATGCCAATAAAGAACGTAGCCTCTATGGTATTCGAAAATCGTAGCACACTTGAAATCATTTACCGAAAATTCATGCCTCCAGTGTACATCTGGCTGCAGTAAACTCTTGGTTTCATGACTCTAAATAGGATACGGTATCGAATATTCTATTAACTCTCTCCAATGTTGGCATAATAATTCAAAGATTAAATAGGACAAATAAGACATAGTTTTGATAATATATAACCTATGTTTACTTGAAATTACTTCAACTTAGGGATCATGCCTCACCAATGCGCTGCTGGCTGCTGTGAACCCACGGTCTCCATAAGTCAAGTAAATAACGACAGTGCGCTTCTGTCTTTGCCATTGTAAGTCACCGATCATTCTTTCAACTATGTCCATAAAATTTCAAAGGGGCTTCTAAAATTTTTTAAACAAATTGACTATGATGAGGAAACTAGAAATTCGAATAAATTGATCATGATAGGTAAGTGTACATATCTGTCCTTGAATTGAAAGTATCTGTTCTAAAATCAGACGATTGATTAGGAAGGGGGTAATCGAAGATAGGAGAAATACAAACTTTAATTTTTGTTTCTCTAACATTCAAGATTGAGGAAAAAATGTATAAAGCACTACGTATACCTGCTATGAATATACATTATACACAAGTTATATGTATATCCTAAATAAATTCGCAAAATCCTAAAAGTCAATCTAAGAGAATATACTATTTCCAAGTAAAATATAAATTTAAATAGCAATAATACATAATTATATTTGAAATAAAGTTTACAGAAATTATTCACGAGACAAAAATGGACTAGCAATATATATACACATCTATATATCTTCATGGACGTCATTGGTCTCATTACATGACTACCAGGGCTTGGGTTGGGTTTGGGCTAGTTTGGAACAGTCAAAATTTCTAAAAGCCGATAATACTAGTAATAAATAAATAAATAAATATACATATTTTGGTCAAGTCACAACTTGGCCTGGTTTTCCTAATTAGTGCACACCTATGACTCGGCCTTCTCTACCATGGCTAGAATACTAGTCAAGGCACTCGACTGCACTCTCAGTGCCAAAATTCTTGGTCATCTTGCACCCAAAACTTAACCGTGACTAAGGCTCTTTATAATAAATATTTATAAAATTCTAAAAATCACATTTAATTCAAACAAATAGGTAAAGAATATTTTCCAAACTTTCGAAAAGGGTTACGAATCTACCTACTTCAGAAACACTATCGATTCAGAATACAATAGTGTATCCTTCTCTGAAAATCATCTAACAATATTTAGAATTCAATGAGGCCTGCGAAGCAACCTTAACTACCTAACTGTCAGATTAAATAGGACTCCTAGTCCTAACCATTCTCTTAAAATTGATTTACTCCTATTTGTGAATGAGCATTTCCTAGTCGCGGGCTCGTAGTAGTACGACTAATATGGTACTACCACGAGTTCGCACAATTTTATGAAAATAACCTGCATGGGCCACCACAAAAACTTGTCACGACCCGCACCGCTTTTGGATACGAGACGTGTCCAAGCCAGCCTATGCCGCAGAGTCGGCGGTAGAACGCTATCACGGTCATGATGCTCAAAATCATAAAATAATACATTTATTGCTCATTCACATTTCTAAGATTTATTACAACAGTTACAAGATTTATATTTAAAAAAAAATACAAAGTCTCACCATCCTTTACAACAGTTTAAGTTATCTAACTAGTTTCTAGGTCGTTGCCTGCAAGTACACCCGTATCTCCCACACTAAGTGAAGCCACGGCTAAACTGAAAAATGTTGGTTTCCTGTCAGAAATGGAACAAGCACACAAACCGACGGCAATGCGAAAACACAATAGAATTAACAAGACATGAAAATAACATATGAGATATGGAAACTAGAAAGTAACTGATGACATGGCAGGTGGGGAAGAAGACAAGGAAAAAATAAAATACAACTACCTATGTGATATGAAATATCCGTTTCGACATGTGAACGGCTAGGGGGTAAATCTAGCACTCTGTACGTGTCGTGTGCAGCTGCTATTATTCACGAATAGACATCATGGTGATAGTTCTGGGTAGTCCATATATCTACTAAGATATTTTCCCTCCCGACTACTCTGTGTGACGATCGTGTCAACAAGCAGCAAGACATATGTATAAACATGAAATGTATAGACTACTATGAATCAAAAAGTAATCAGAAAGTGTACTTGCCTGAGGTCCTGTGCTGGTGAAACCGATAATCTCGTTGGGTCCAGAATGGTTTGGTTAGCTAGGATGGATATGTAGGAGTTCGAAATCATAAGAAAATAGGAAACACGATTAGTCATGGCCAATGACTTATAATCGAAATAATTTACGTAAATAAATATTTATACTATTTTGGAAATTACTATATGGTTTGAAAGCTATACATATTTATTTAGTCAACAGCATATATCTTAGAAAGTTTATTTAGAAAATATTTATATCCATTCTAAAAGCCCAAAAGCAATTATTTATGATATATATATCAAAACCCATATTCTACATGTATATATATATACTTTCAAATACCTCTTTAATCCAAAATACAATATTATAAATCCTTGTAGAAACTTGCTTAAATGAAATATATATACCTTTAAACCCAACTTAAATAATTCCAACACCCATATATATAAATCCAAATTTTATTACTATATAATCCAAAATAGTTTAAGCCTAATACCGGGCCCATTGACCAAAATTAATATTCAAACACAAGGCCCAAACTATATAAGTCTCTAAAAGCCCATCAAAAATATTCTCTATATTAAACCCTCAGGCCCAAGCCTAATTTCACTTCTCTTCTTTGTCATAATAATAATAATAATAAGAATAATTCTGATAATATATATAACTTAATTGTACTTGTATATTACTAACAGTAAATACTATACTAATTATTCTCAATAAAACTTAAAATTAACTATTACTCCTATAAACTGGAGGCCCAAAACAAAACTAACAAAATAAAACAATATAAAGCCCAAGCTCACAAAACCAAGGAGAAGAAAAAAAATTAACACTCATACTGGTGTCTTCTCTATTGTAGAGAAGAGGGAGAAAGAGCAAAAGAGGGTGAGAGAGGGTTTCAAGTGAGTTCGAAGAGCTCATCAGAGATTGCTCGGCGCGGAAGAAATGCTGCTCTGGGGAGTTGGTCGCCGGAGGAGAGGCGCACAGCCCGGTCGAGCGCAAGCGGCGCTCGACGACATCGCGGCGGCGGCTTGGGGCACCGCCCAGAGGAAGGGACAAAACTGGGTGGCTCGTCACGGTAGAAAGAGCAATTCCGGCGACGGCTCGGCGGTCCACGAGTCGGTGGGGATCGCCGGACGACGTGGACACGTTGCCATTGACGGGCAGTAGCGAAGCTCGACCTTCCAGGCATCGAGCACGGCGCGGAGAAAAGGATCGGCCTGCCATCGGTGGTCTGGAAACATAGGCTATCGTGCAAGCTCGGCTAGGGCACGGCAGGAGATCTGCGGCCAGAGGTGCAGTGTCAATGTACTGAGATGCGTCGGCTCGACGTCGGCCGACCGCTACGGAGGAGGCGAGTGCGAAAGTCATGGAGGAGCTCGCCGCGAGAGGATCCGATCGTGGGTCACCGGGTTACGACGGTCAGCACAGATGATCGGCGCTGTTGGAGGAGTGGTCCGGCGGGATCTGAAGGAAGACGGGGAGAAGCGACGGACGGCTGATCGATGGGGTCGGACGGAAGGAGGAAGTCACGGCGTCGGCCCAGAATCGGAGCGGTCGCGGCGGCACTCTGACTCGGGGCGGCGTGCGCGAGGTCGAGCTGCTGGGCCCGTACGGGTCTGGCATGGCGGTCGTCCCTTTGACTCGGAGGTGGCAGTTCAGATCCAAGGCAGGGATTCGACGGTGGCTACGCCTGTACGTACGAGGTCGGTGTCAGATCCCGACTGCTGGTTGGTTGTCGAGGAGAGAGTGGCTAGTAGTGCTGCTCCGTTCTGATGGCGCCACAGAGTGGCGGATCAATGGCAGGCCGGTGGGGCAAGGCCGACTGCAGGGGCACGGTCTGGGGATGCCTGTAGCAGTGGACGGCCAATCTGGTCGACGTCGGCGCTCACTAGGGTGCTCGCCGTAGCGCGACGGCGAGGTTTGATTTCTTTTGGTTTTTGTTTGTGAGCGTTGTCGATGTGCCTGGCTGTTGGACACAAGATTTGGTGTAACTAACTGGATGAAGAAAAAGATGACACGGACACACGGGTCCGGACGTGATTGTTTATGTAATTCTCTGTGTTGGACACACGGACACCAGGACACGAAGAATGTGGTTATGTTGTTTGCTGTGGATGGAGTCGGGGACGGCTGGCACGGCGGGTTGGCCGGTCGAGGCAGGGATGAGGACGACGATTTGTGGTGTCGTGTGGAGATGGATACGGGAAAGAGTTCATGGTTTCAGGGGGAGGGATGTATATACATATATGAGTAGGGTTACCACGTTAGCTAGCTTAGATAAGCACGTATAGGTCTTCCCATATATTTAAACCTAACTAATAGAAGATTGATCAAATCTTAATGCACAAAAGGATTAAATGGTATTATTCTAAAATATTATCTAATATTTTAAATAGTCTTTAAATAAATTTATAAAATTGAATATCAAATATTGATTAGAAAGATTTGCACATTTTCATATATACAATTCCTACTTAAAGCGATATTGCAATAAATTAGGACAACATTCAATCATAGTTTTAGACATGAAACTAACCTAACAATTAAGTATAATAAGAAATTAATTTAATGCTAATATTACCAAATTACTTGTAGGACGTGTATCATAACCATAAAATTAAATAAATATTTAAGTCTCAAATAATTTAAAAACAACTTATATATAAATCTCATATTTAATAATTTAAAACATACAAATTTACTTATCGTCACATAAATCAATTAATATTTATCAAAATGATTTAAACATACAAAGTAATTATCAATTCATTAATTACTACATGAAGATAATATTCGCTACCATCACAAATAAAATACTTTTTATAAATTCTATTCAAAATACTTTTTAACAAATCTTTTTATTATTAAAATTATCTATGCTTTTCCAAAACAATTTCGAAATCAATAATTTGAAAACCCTAAAGTACTAACCAAATCTTCTAATCAATTTAAATATTTTTATTAACAACAAACAATACTTAAAATTATTATTTTAATATTATTAAATAATATTTAAGATAGCGTTTATAATTTCAAATCAAACTAGGTAAGCCAAATCTCGATCCCAGTAGTTGTTTTAAATATATCCATATTTATCAAATACTATTTGAAATAGATCTTGTAAATTCAAGCAGATAAATATTGAATCGAAGTAAATTCTAGCTTAAATCAAAATCAATCTATATAATATATATTATTTCATAACATTTATAATATATTTAACCAAATCTATATTTAATACTTTGGAAATAATAATACTTTAAAATAGTTCTTTGAAATAATACTCAATATTAAATAGTATTTGAAAACATATTTTCAAATCTTAAAGGTAATTAATGGGTCTAAATATATCATTTATAAAAAATCATACGAAAATAGTTTCATAGATATATAAAAATTATGATAACAACTATTTTTCCCAACTAGAAATAAAGTCAATAAAATAATAATAAAAATTAAATCGGAAAAAGGTTACACTGGGTTTTATAGGTTCTATGGTCTTGATCTATCAAACTTGTTTTTTTTCAAAAACTGATTATTCCATGTTGTAGAGAATTCAATTTTATTCAGTTTCGACATTATTTCGCCCGATTCTGAGTCCTATACCCGAGTTATGGACATTGGAAGTTTCTAAAAACTCCATGGCCAAAAGCTTGCTGCTGGTAGGACGATGACCCTCCGCGTGCGCGCTTCGCGCTGCGGACCACCCTTCGTACCACTGTGCACCATTCGCGCCACTGTACACCATTCGTGCACAGTGCGCCATTCGCATACAGTGTACCACTGCCGTCTTTCTTGTATTGTGCGCCATTGAGCATTGTGCTTCGTTTCGTGCGCTACTGGCACGTTGTGCACCGTTCGCGCTATATGCTTGCACGCCGTACTCGAGCGTCCCTCATTTTTGACCCATGTGCCTATGTGCCTAAGTGACCTATTTGTCTATAGCTATCGTAGGACTGTGTGACTTGAATTTGTCCCTGACTTGTCTACATGTGCTTGTGTTGGTATATCCTATGTGTGTACTGAGGTACAATCCATGTGTGCATTGAGGTGCTACCCTACATGCTAAGCGATTCTCACGTTTATGTCAGTACATTCAATGTCTCCAGCACATATATGATAAACGTCCTGACAATTACGTGGTGTTGTTTGTTGAGTGATGCATTATACTAAGGATGGATCCACTGTGGGACTCTATGAGCCGTATGGATTCATGCTTAGGGTACCCGTACTATGTACGACATCTAGGGATGATCATTGACCACGACATGTGAGCCCAGACCAACATATGGTTTAACTAAGCAACTCATCTAGTAGATGCATTGGGAGGGAAAGAATCTTGAGATCGTGTTAT
>JANAVB010039173.1:0-115318 GCA_029216955.1 Iris pallida | reverse complement strand
GATTTCTGGTACAAAAAACGGCATACCGCGGTATATTGCGGTATACCGGCGATATACCGGTTTTTTCAAACAGCAACAAAATTCAGAATTTTGCCAAAACTTGTTTCGGCCATAAAAACTTCGTTTTAAATCGAAATTCGGATTTTCAAAAATCAAAATTGAATAGAATTGAATTTCCTACAACATTGAAGTATTAGTTTTCACAAATCAAAACATTTGATAGATCAATACCTCAAAATACTCCCAAACAGAGGTTCTCGGGACACCGAAATGGGTTCCGATTGCCACCAAACTCAAAATCCATGATATACAAACTATGTGAGGGCCTCATATATGTACATGTGACCAAGATCCATAAT
Organism: Iris pallida; assembly: GCA_029216955.1. Taxonomy (NCBI): domain Eukaryota; kingdom Viridiplantae; phylum Streptophyta; class Magnoliopsida; order Asparagales; family Iridaceae; genus Iris; species Iris pallida. Next base: position 114,959 of record JANAVB010039173.1, on the reverse strand, counting down.
GGTAACGCTAGTATCACTCTTGATACCAAGTTTTCTACTAAGTCCATATTGGATTTTAACAGAAAATCAAAACCTTGCTTAAACAAATTTTAGAAACATGCATATAGACGAAAATCATAAGGAAAACATATTTAACAAAATGAGTTTAAGGCAATTCTAAGCATTTACTACCAAGGGAAATAAAATGACAATAAAAATATTTTGTTCAAGATTTGGCAAGATGTACTTGCCTAGGTTCAGCTCCAAGCCTAATCTTCTACTCCTCCTCCTAGGGGGTTAGACACCACACCTAAGGCCTCAAGGCCAAGCTCTTGGCAAGCTCCAAGGGGAGAGAAGGGAAGAAGAAATGAAAAGAGAGTGAAAAGAATGAAAAGAGAGAGAGAGAAAGTGAAATGGTATATATAGAAGGGTGAATTAATCTTAGCCGTCGGATGGTGATCCATGTGAATATCTAAGTCAATCCTAGCCATCGAAACAAAACCAAACATCCAATGGGTAATAGGGTGCATCTACACTATTCATAAAATATCTAAACACTATTCATCAAAATATCCAAAATACTATTCACGAAAATATCGAAAACACTATTCATAAAATATCTGAAAATCGAAAATATCTAAAATATGGAAAATCTGTCTGGACGGTATGCCGTCGGTATACTCCGGTATACTGGCGGTATGTGGGCCAAGAAGAAAATCTATAAGTTAGGAAAATTTTAAAGCATTGCGAAAATTAAGAAAAACGAAATACGCTACAAATACGTATCCGTATATAAATACCGATACTGTGAGACGAGTCTCACAACCTTGCCCACAGCTCCTTCAGGGAGGTTCTGGTAGGATATGCTAAGTCTGTCTTGGGTGCTAGATTTGACCATATAGTCTACGATGTGTTGACTCAGATCTCCCGAGGTCAACCTGAAGACAGATTGAGGGAGATCAGAGGCTAATCCTTCTTCTACTTACTTAGCATGATGAACTCTGGGCAGCTGAGTGACGCTCATCTGAAGCCTATGTTTTTTTGGGGATGCCCTGGCTCTTTCGGACCCGAGCGTTATAGAGATATCTGAGAGCTGGGACTTCTATTTTTAGGGGAAAGCGATTCACATACCCCTAATAGAGCGCTACTTCCCTCTATCAGGTTTCAATATGGTGCCTCTTTAGAGAAAGATGCCGAGCTCCCTAACTCTGGATCACTGGATCATATGGAGTCTTCGTGGGCCATATCTATTTTAATAATCCTACGTGGTCAGTGGTTACAGTAAAGGAGACAATGAGCTACTCTGCCATTGGGTTGGCTCTTGGCAGTCTCATCAACGAACTAAGACCCAACATCCGATTCTCCGAGGCCGATACTTTTTTAATCGGATTATTCGCAAAGGGTCATACCCTACAGGCAGATTGTCACTATTGAACTGGCTGCACCGTTCTCCTCCATGGGTCAATCTGACCTCTTGGATCTTGGCAGAGTATGAGGACACCCTACGGTAGATCGGCCTCTATTATGCCGTTAGGGGCTCCTGCTATGGCTTGTTTATGAACTCGAAGTTGTTTATAGCACTGCTCGAGATGTACAACTATCGGACTGGGACCTTCTTTAATCCCGGGGGAGAGATGGGGCTTGCTCTTCACGAGATGCAAGATGTGTCCAAATTGCCCTGGGGAGATGAAGTTTATGAGAAGTGTACCCGACAAACGAAGATGTAACAATACATGTCGATCGGTGTTCGAAATGACGTATGCTTCTCATCATCTGGAGACATTTTGATTTGATTGTACTCCGAAAAGCCATCCATAAAGGACATGCGCTCGAAGCCACACGTATTATCGATCATTATGTCGATGTTCGAAAGAGGGAATTCATCCTTAGGACATGTCGCATTCAGATTGTGAAAGTCGATGTAGATTCGGATCTTTCCGTTCTTTTTGATGAATGGTACTATATTAGCTACCCAATCTGGGTGCTGCTCCTCGCGGATGAAACCTCTAGCTATAATCTTGTTTACTTCCGTTTCGATGGAGTTCATGATGTCTGGACGGAACCGCCGTTGTTGTTGTTTGACTGGTTTTGCATCTGAATGAATATTGAGCTTATGAAGTGCGATCTCGGGGTTTAGCCCTGGCATGTCTTCATAGCTCCAAGCGAAGACGTCGATATATTCTCTGATGAGTTACAACAGTGACTACCGCTCATCGTTCCTCATGCTTTTACTGATGAAGATTGGCTTCGAGGAGGATCCATCACCGAGGTCAACTTGTATGACCTCATCTTCAGTGGGAGGGTCTCGTAGTTCAAAGTGCTTCTCCCACTGTGCATCCAGTTCTTGTGCCTATGGCTCCAATTTAATGGATTCAGGAAGATCTTCATCTTCCTCTTCGATGTCAGCGGATGCCATGTTGACAGACAATGTTCTCCTGAATATATCTCCAATACTGTCATCGAAATCGTAAGTGGGTGACTCAGACGAGTGAGAATGCCACTTGCATTCCTCATCGGAGCTCTCAGGCATTGTTGCTGGTGTAACATAACCGAGACCGTGTCTGGAATTGCTGTAATAATCTCGAGGTTTTCCAGCCGGGGCTGACAGCTGCAGAGGCGATCGCCGACCGTTGCCATAATTCAGACCTGGGGTAGTCTCTATGTCGTACCCTTGCTTTTGTATGAATTACTTAGCTCGGGAACTATATAGGTAGAGCAGCAACCATCCAGTGTTGGGTTCGAGATCAAACTCTTCTGGCGTAAAAGTTTGAGGACCTTCTTTTCGGCCGAAGATGATTGTGTGATCACCTTTTCTTCTGCCTAGGACTAGGAAGTAGGCACCTCTAATGGGAGCAAGTCGGTTTACGGTATGGACGGTTGTCACCTGTGTGTGTAGGTTAATGTCCAGACCGTGGTCTATAGCATACATCAGATTAAGCTTATTACACTCAGGATAGTTCAACGCCAACCTTTTATTGATGAAATAAGGTATTTTGTCGAGAGGAATTATATCATCAGCCGAGGGACTATCAACATGTGCAACCAAATATTTTGTGAGTTCTGCCTCCTCTTCGGCTACCCCCTGTGTGACCAGAGGCTGGGGCGACGTCTGGGACAACTTGACCACTAAAGTTCTGCTTGTGGTATCGGTTTGCTTGAGGACCTCGAATCAACACTTGGCTGCCGGCTTATTTTGGGGAGGCGGATAACCATCAGCGCGATAGAGGACCTCGCATCATCCGATCGCCTCTGATTGGATTTTGGCAATCGGATCACCATCGGCTCCACAGAGGACCTCGCATCTTCCGATCGCCTTTGATTGGATCTTGGCAATTAGATCACCATCGGCTCAATGATGGGTTTTAGCTCCTGGCTGGACCTCGGGATTCTGATGACCATTGGTTCCAACTGTGCAGCTGGGGCGAGGGAATCTGGTACCTCTTTATGCAATGTTACGACAAGGGGTGCAGCTTTGCCCAGTTTACGGGCCTGGAGATGGATTTTCAGAGGTTCCTCTGACCCTGTTATGGCCTCAAGTTCGTCAGTTATGTACTTTTTGGATTCCTCATATAGACAAGCCTCAGAAGAATAGTAAGACTCAGCCCCTTTGAAGGGATCGATGTCGGTAAATTTCGTCTTTACGAGGCCGTGCTTACTGACATACTTGAAGCACTGGTGGAGCATGGACGACACAATCATATAGTCTTGTTGTAACGCCCCAGTCCCAAAATACGTAGGACCGAGTACGTGAACATGCCAGCTGCACATATACGAAGAATACTCCAATATAGAATCCTCATATATGCATATAAGCTGTAAATAATAATCACATGCCAGAATAACATATCTAATCTCATTACAGCTCAACACAGAAGATAATAAAGTCCAAATGAATAAAGCAGAGTATCAAAAGATAGCCGGATGAACATACTCACTCCAAACAGCTATGAAAATAGTCTCACAAGATCGGAGTCTGACCTCCGTAAAGTAGAAAGAAAAGAGATGTAAAAAATGTCTACAACTGTCTCAAATATAAAATAAACTAAAAATCAGTAGTGACTGCCTCGTCATCAATGTAAGATAGCTCCAATGCCGCTCGTACTCCTGTGGAAAATCGTCTAAACCTGGAGAGATAACCAGGTCCTCAGGGGACATAGCAAGATACAAGAAAACACCATGCCATATAAACTGTGATAATATAATAAGAGAAAAGGTATGCATGCAATCGGGTTCCTGACCATTCTACTGTGAATATGCAATTGAGATACAATCCTTCGACGCATGAGCCCTGGCTGTAAATGGGATCGATATAGTTCCCATAAAGGGTACCAGGGGCCTACGTCCATAACGCTCGGGAAGCGTCAGAGGGCACCATGTGCAAGGGGCTACGTCCATAACGCTTTGGGAAAGTCAGAGGGCGCCTGGAGCCTGCGTCTCCGGAGGAGCGCACAGGTAATCATGGAAGTGTAAAGAAGCCCATACGTCAGGTATTGTTCTCCCCACCCAATGCCTAGTATCATCATCTCCATGACTGATATGAACCTCTAGTAACCGCCAAGTCTTCTAACATGCAATACTATTGGCAGTTACTCCTATCTGTCGCACGCTCCATACGTATCGGTGGCCAGCCAACTACGCAAAAATGTATCCTACATGTGACTCACATCACGTGATACAACAAGTGTCAAGGACATATGAGATATACCAATATCTCAACATCAATGGGTGGTCAATAAGCTAGGTCATTGCAAGAGAATAAATAAAGCAAGAAAAACGATCGATAGAGTCGCTTGCACCCAAGTGTGACTTGGATGCACAATTTAAATATCATGAAACAAAATACTGAAAATAACAACTGAAAATAAGAATAATAATCACAGAGTAAGGTGGCAAGGTATCTTGCCTGATGGTGCAAAGTGGCAAGTCCAAGTAATCACAATGTCAGCCAAGAAATGTCAAAATCTTCAAACAACTCCGGACGCTGAAACAAACATCAAAAATGATCTCGGTGAAGAAGATATACCTAGGAAACGCTGTTAAAAAGTCAAATTCGGGAACAGGAGCAAAATCATAATTTTGGGTCAAAACGATGTCCGCCGTTAGACCCGCTTTGCACCAAAACGCGTGCCAAAGTCTATGGTTTCTAAAGTCGTCAAACTACATGTCTACGGTTTCAGTTTGAGGAGAGAAACTCAACGGTATGTCCAGTTTTGGATTCCGAGGAGCCGTGTACAAATTCGCCCGTTTGAGTGGGTCGCAGGCCCGCCAAAAATGGGTTCCGATTCGACCTTCTCAAAATCGAACCAAACTTGGCATGCAGGACCAGAATTTCAATCCGGACCTGTTGGCATAAGTTTCGTCTCGAATCGACGATTGTACACGAAGTTATGGGCAAGTTTGCAAAACGTCGATACGGGGGTATCTCGACGGATACGCGTTGATTTCGTCGCGCACACGCGACGAAACTGAGTTCCGTCAGTTCCCACATGTCGGTAATGTCCATACGCGCCTTTCGATGTGTATAGACCGACACACGACCACGTCGCCCGGTTTGTCGGGGCGTACGTCGTATCGGAGGAAATTTTCTAAAATCTACTATTTTGAAAACAGTTTTTCTCACAAGTTCAACACTGATTTATTTCTCACACAAAAATCGAAATATAGATCTACAAGTTGCATTCCAATCATGGTTATGTTGTCTTCACACGTGTTCAATTTGTTTTACAAAACAGTCAAAGAATCGCCAAGATTCTGGCTTCCAAATATGGGTTTGGGACTGCCCTGAAACTGTTCTGTTTCGACAGTTTTTCGTGAAGTTTGGTTCGAAAGATCGGGAGATATAGGGGGTTTCGTTCGATTCTATCAGAAGGGTTTTGAAAAGGGTTATGTCTACTACGCATAACATTCGATAGATCGAATTTTCGTCGAACAGATTTAAAGAAATCGGAATTGGAAGATGGGTACCTGAGTTTTTCGAAATCAGAGTATTATCTGATTACTGTCGACTCCGAGCGGTTGTCGACGGCCGAGATGGCGCGGGGTGGGTCGCTCAGGCTAGGCGAACTCTCTGGGATGGCTGCTAGGGTTTTAACTTCGCGGAGCAATATATATATGCTACCGATCGATCCTAATATAGCTAGGTTTACGAATAGGGCTCGGGTTGATATTACTGAGTTAAGCTTGGTTTGATATCACGATAGCAGCTGCTGCTATCAATGTTATTTGGAGGGGTTGGGTGAGGTGGACCAGCCCACGTGGCTGGTCCCCTCCTTTTTACTTTTTTTTCCTTACTACATGGGTTTGAAAGCTGAGGCTGCCCCCCCTCCCTTCAGCTGGGTGTGGCCGAGCCCAGCCATTGCTTTGCTCTTTTTTTTTAACAAAACCATTATATATATAATATATATATATATAATAATATATATATATAATATATATATATATCAAACTATATATATATATATATATATATTTTTTTATATGTATATATTATAATATATATATATTATATGTATATTTATAGTTTTATATTTATATTATATAATATATATATATATATATATATATATATAATATATATTATATATATAATATATATAATATATATATATAAATATCAAACCTATAAAAAAAAAATCAAACTATAAATATACATAAATTTTAGGCTAGTAAAAATTCCAAAAAAATTTACAATTAATATCTAAAAATCCTAGAATTTATATTCCTACTTAATAGTAATACTAACATGCACATATAATAATAAGCTAGTAGCAATAATTTCAATTATTAAAATGTATAGAACAATAATTAATTCATAAAAATCAATTAAAAATATGGGGGTTTACATCCTACCCAACTTAAAGAAAATTTCGTCCTCGAAATTAAACTAAGGTTGGGGGATCAAATGCAATGTATGAAAATATAAATGCAAGACATACCTTCGTCTTCGAACAACTGCGGGTAGCGATTTTGGATGTCGTCCTCGCGCTCCCAAGTAGACTCCCCTGGCGAGTGATGCTTCCATGCCACACGAACCAATGGAATAGATTCCGTAACACCTTCACTTGGCGATCGAGGATACCTACTGGTTGCTCTTTATACGACAAACTCGGTCCAACTGTGATCGCGGAGTGATCAAGCACATGATTGCTGTCTGCCACGTACCTCCTCAACTGAGATACATGGAATACGTCATGCACTCCCTCTAGCGACGGTGGCAAGGCCAATCTGTAGGCAACCTCTCCAACACGTTCCAAGACATCGAAAGGCCCGATGTACCTTGGACTCAACTTGCCTCGTCCTCCGAATCGAATCGTGCCTCTAGTGGGGGATATCTTCAAGAACACATGGTCGCCCACTTTGAACTCCAAGGGTCGACGACGAATATCTGCCCACTGCTTCTGACAATCCTGCGCTGCTCGCAGGTGGTCCTGAATCTTCTTTACTGTCTCCACTGTGCTCAAGACCAACTCGGGACCCAATAGCTGTCACTCTCCTATGTCGCTCCAACAAACAGGAGATCGAGACTTCCTACCATACAATGCTTCAAACGGAGCCATTTGAATGCTCGCTTGATAGCTATTGTTGTAGGAAAACTCAACAAGATGAAGATGGTCCTCCCACGAACCGCCAAAATCAAGCATACACGCTCTCAACATATCCTTTAGCGTCTGAATGGTACGCTCCGACTGGCCGTCTGTCTGCGGATGATACGATGTGCTAAACTTCAATCGAGTGCCCAAACTCTCTTGCATGCTCCTCCAAAAATGTGAAGTAAATCTCGAGTCATGGTCCGACACATTACTAACAGGCACACCGTATAATCTCACAATCTGCTCCATATACATCTCCGCCAATACCTCTGTCGACTGGCCCGCTCTAAAAGGTAAGAAATGTGCTGACTTCGTAAGTCTATCAACAATCACTCACACTGTGTCACGTCCCCTAGGACTTCGAGGAAAACCGTGACAAAATCCATAGTAATGTGCTCCCACTTCCACTCGGGAATGGGTAGCGGCTGCAATAATCCGGCCGTCCTCTGGTGCTCCGCCTTAACTTGTTGACATACTAAGCACTTGGCAACGAAACGAGCTATCTCTCGCTTCATTCCATGCCACCAATAATACTGTCGTAAGTCACGATACATCTTGGTCCCTCCAGGATGAATAGAGTAAGTCGAACTGTGAGCCTCGGCCATCAGCTCCTGTCGTAGATCTCTATTGGGTACATAAATGCGATCACCACATCGCAATGTCCCATCTGAGTGGATCCTCAAACCTGCTGCTCCTGCTTCAGTCCTCTCTTTCAGCCGTCGAAATCTAGCATCATCAGGCAATGCTGCCTTGATGCGCTCTACCAGTGATGATTGCACTTGAAGGTTGGCTAATACGTCGTCTGCTCCGGGCAATACTACCTCAATACCAAGCTGCTCCAATTCTCTAATCAATTCCTTATGTGTAGTCAAAAAGTGTGCCATGGGCTTAAGGCTTAATGCGTCTGCCACGACATTAGCCTTGCCCGAATGATAATGAAGCTCGATCTCATAATCCTTCATCAACTCCAACCAATGTCGCTGTCGCATATTCAACTCTTTCTGTGTGAACACGTACTTAAGGCTCTTATGATCAGTGTAGATATCAACCTTCTTGCCGTACAAGTAGTGTCTCCATAGCTTCAAAGCAAAGATAACCGCTGTGAGCTCTAGATCGTGGATCGGATAATTCTTTCGTGCACTCTCAACTGTCGCGATGCATAAGCTACTACACGACCGTGCTGCATCAATACACATCCTAATCTCTTCCCGAATGCGTTGCTGTAGATCACAAATCCTCCTGGGCCCGATGGTAGTGTCAAGATCGGTGCTGTGGTCAATCGCTTCTTCAACTTGTCAAAAGTGGCTTGACACTCGTCTGTCCATACAAACTCCTGATCCTTGCAAGTTAATCGAGTCATAGGCCCCGCTATTCGAGAGAAATCTTCTACGAACCGTCGGTAGTAACCCACAAGTTCAGAAAACTTCTCACTTCAGAAGCTGATGTGGGTGCGGGCCATGATTTGACTGTTGTGATCTTCTCTGGGTCTACTGATATACCATCGCCCGTAACAATATGACCAAGGAATGATACCTCCTTGAGAAAGGAATCACACTTGCTAAGCTTCGTAAAGAGTCTCCGTTCCTCAATGTTCCCAAAACTATTCGTAGATGCTGCTCATGCTCCTCTTGGCTCTTGGAGTAAATCAAGATATCGTCTATAAAGACTACTACAAATTTGTCCAAGTATTGGTGAAAGATCTTGTTCATTAAATTCATGAAAACTGCGGGAGCATTGGTCAAACCGAAAGGCATGACCAAGAACTCGTAGTGTCCATACCTCGATCGAAAGGCCATCTTTGCAATGTCTTCCTTCCGAACCTTCAATTGGTGATAGCCCGATCGTAAGTCAATCTTGGAGAATACTTTTGCTCCACTTAGTTGATCGAATAGATCGTCTATATGTGGCAAGGGATACTTGTTCTTCACCGTCACTGCATTCAATGCTCTGTAGTCGATGCACATGCGCACTGTTCCGTCTTTCTTAGGCACAAAAAGAACGGGTGCTCCCCATGGTGACGCACTGGCACGAATAAATCCCTTCTCTAATAAGTCATCAATCTGTGTCTTCATCTCTACCAACTCCTTGGGTGCCAGACGATATACTCGGGATGAAATAGGCTCGGCACCGGAATAAGCTCAATAGAAAACTCAATATCTCGGTCAGGTGGTAGTCCTGACAACTCCTCGGGAAATACATCCTCGAACTCGATGATAATAGGGTGCTGTGGGGTGTCATGCATCATCATATTAGTTCCCGATGCGGGTGCATCACAACTCTCTCCGTCTTCTTTGGTGAACTCAAACTCTGTCGCATTCGGTGGTCTAAAGATAATACTGCTCCTATGGCAGTCGATATGAGCGAAATGCTGGCTCAACCAGTCCATTCCAAAAACCACATCAAATGTTGGCATAGGGAATACAAGAAGTCGTGCTATCATCTCTCTGCCATTTATCACTACAGGACAAAGTCTACAAACACCACTAACAGGTACAACTCCTCCAGTGAGGATTTTAACATTCTTAGCTAAGGGTGTGATGGGAATGCTGTGTCTAGTGGCAAAACTAGTGGCTATAAATAATGTGTGGCTCCAGTATCAAATAATGTAATAGCAGGAAAAGATGCAACTAGAACCATACCTGCTATAACCTCCGCCTCTGTCTCTATATCCTCAACAGCAAGTGAGAATGCCTGCCCATAATTTTGTCCCGGGCCCTGAGCTCTGGCCTTATTGTAATGTGTGCCTTGGGGAGGCAATGATGGACGAAGTGCTCCTGCTATAGGCCGTGGTGCTGGAAGAGCTGGGACTGTGGGCCTCGGATTTTGTCGAGCTTGTACTATTGTATGTTGCTCTGGACAATCCTTGAGCATGTGCTGATTGGATCCACATCTCAAGCATAATCCAAGGCGAGTCCTGCAGTCGTTCTGGATATGTCCTTGTTTTCTGCAGTAACGGCAAACGGGCTTCTGATAAGGTGAGGGCCTCTGCTGGAACTGTCCTGTGGTCCTCCTGATAGGTCCACTCTGAGTGGCTCGGACTGGTGTAACTGCTGGAGTATGGCGTCTCGATGTCTGCTGCTGTTCCTTGTGAAGAATCTCCTGAGCACGAGCTTCTTCCAAGACAGCTGAATGGGAGACTCGAGACTGGGTAGTCGTATAAGACTTGAGCTCTGGTACAAGCCCCTGGTGAAATCTCCTCACCTTCTCTAACTCTGTCGGAATCAATCCCGCACCAAATCGACTCAGGCGATTGAACTCCGAGTCATACTCATCAACTGTCATATTCCCTTATTTCAGATAAAGGAACTGGTCATAGAGACCATCTCGAACATGAATAGGGAAGAATCTCTCATAGAACGCATCATAGAACTGCTTCCGGTGATCCCAGTGCCTAATCGTCTCTCTTCCACCTTCCACCAGTGGTGAGCATTATCTTCTAACAGTAGGTCCACTGCTGTCATCCAATCTCGATGGCAGCTGGGATGCCTTCAGTAGCTTCTCAGTACTAATAAGCCACTGTGACACCTCTAGTGGCTTCTCCGTCCCTCTAAAGGCCTTGGGGTTCATGTCTGTGAAATTCTTGATAGAGCCTTCATAGGGATGCAGAACCGGTGCTGGTGCTGGTACTGGAGGTGGTGGTGGAGGTCTAGCCATGGCTGCCATCATCGTCTGTCTCATCAGCTCAGTCTGCTGCCACTGAGCCTGTATCATGGCATACATAAATGAGTGGTAGGGCTCCCATCAGTCGGTGGTGGAGGCATCTGAGGTCCCGACTGTGGAGAAAACTGCTGAGGGAATGGTGGGGTGGAGGCAGTGGTACATTCCCTCCTGGTGGCATGGTAGTAGTCTGTCCAGCCTGGCTGCCTGGGGGTGCTGCGATCTCTGGGTACTCCGTCGGTGTCGTAGTAGGCTGCGACAGTCCTGGCTGGTAAGGGGTCGCTGGAGTCATGGGAGGATTCTGTCCCTCCGAAGTAGCCTCTTCACCAGATGTGAGGGCCAAAGCAGAAGTGCGTCCACTTCGTAGATTCATACTGTTGGCACGAGAAAGATAAGTTGATATTAGGAAAGATTAGATATAGGATAAATCAAATAATCAAGGAAGTTTCAAAAAGATTGGAAGTCAAGGGATAGTAGTAGTTCTGGATGAGATATTCCTATTCCTATATGCAGGTTTGTTGGGCACAGTCATGTAGCCCAACAATATTTACGCAGACCTGTACGGGCCACCACAAAAACATGTAACGTCCCAGTCCCAAAATACGTAGGAGCGAGTACGTGAACATGCCAGCTGCACATATACGAAGAATACTCCAATATGGAATCCTCATATGCACATAAGCTGTAAATAAATAATCACAGGCCAGAATAACATATCTAATCTCATCACACTCAACACAGAAGATAATAAAGTCCAAATAAATAAAGCAGAGTATCAAAAGATAGTCGGGTGAACATACTCACTCCAAACAGCTATGAAAAATAGTCTCACAAGATCGCTTCGACCTTCGCAAAATAGAAAAAAAGAGATGTAAAAATGTCTACAACTGTCTCAAATATAGAATAAACTAGAAATCAGTAGTGACTGCTCGTCATCAATGTAAGATAGCTCCAATGCCGCTTCGTACTCCTGTAAAATTGTCTAAACCTGGAGAGATAACCAGGTCCTCAGGGGACATAGCAAGATACAAGAAAACACCATGCCATATAAACTGTGATAATATAATAAGAAAAGGTATGCATACAATCGGGTTCCTGACCATTCTACTGTGAATATGCAGTTGAGATACAATCCTTCGACGCATGAGCCCTGACTGTAAATGGGATCGGCATAGTTCCCATAAAGGGTACCAGGGGCCTACGTCCATAACGCTCGGGAAGCGTCAGAGGGCACCATGTGCAAGGGGCTACGTCCATAACGCTCTGGAAAACGTCAGAGGGCGCTTGGAGCCTGCGTCTCCGGAGGAGCGCACAGGTAATCATGGAAGTGTAAAGAAGTCCATACGTCAGGTATTGTTCTCCCCAACCAATGCCTAGTATCATCATCTCCATGACTGATATGAACCTCTAGTAACCGCCAAGTCTTCTAACATGCAATACTATTGGCAGTTACTCCTATCCGTCGCACGCTCCATACGTATCGGTGGCCAGCCAACAACGCGAAAACGTGTCCTATATGTGACTCACATCACGTGATACAACAAGTGTCAAGGCCATATGAGATATACCAATACCTCAACATCAATGGGTGGTCAATAAGCTAAGTCATTGCACGAGAATAAATAAAGTAAGAAAAAACCGATTGAGTCGCTTGCACCCAAGTGTGACTTGGACGCACAGTTTAAATATCACGAAACAAAATGCTGAAAATAACAACTAAAAATAAGAATATAATAATCACAGAGTAAGGTGGCAAGGTATCTTGCCTGATGGTGCAAAGTGGCAAGTCCAAGTAATCACAATGTCAGCCAAGAAACGTCACAATCTCCAAACAACTCCGGACGCTGAAACAAATATAAAAATGATCTCGGTGAAGAAGATATACCTAGGAAATGCCTGTCCAAAAGTTAAATTTGGGAACAGGGGCAAAATCGTAATTTCGGGTCAAAACGATGTCCACCGTTGGACCCGCTTTGCACCGAAACGCGTGCCAAAGTCTATGGTTTCTAAAGTCATCAAACTACATATCTACGGTTTCAGTTTGAGGAGAGGAACTCAACGGTATGTCCAGTTTTGGATTCCGAGGAGCCGTGTACAAATTCGCCCGTTTGAGTGGGTCGCGGGCCCGCCAAAAATGGGTTCCGATTCGACCTTCTCAGAATCGAACCAAACTTGGCATGCAGGACCAAATTTTGATCCGGACCTGTTGGCACAAGTTTCGTCTCGAATCGACGACTGTACACGAAGTTATGGGCAAGTTTACAAAACATCGATACGGGGGTATCTCGACGGATACGCGTTGATTTCGTCGCGCACACGCGACGAAACTGAGTTCCGTCAGTTCTCACATGTCGGTAACGTCCATACGCGCCTTTTGATGCATATAGTACATGACCACGTCGCCCGGTTTGTCGGGGCGTACGTCGTATCGGAGGAAATTTTCTAAAATCTACTATTTTGAAAACAGTTTTTCTCACAAGTTCAACACTGATTTATTTCTCACACAAAAATCGAAATATAGATCTACAAATTGCGTTTCATCGTGGTTATGTTGTCTTCACACGTATTCAATTGTTTTACAAAACAGTTGAAGAATCGCCAAGATTCTAGCTTCCAAATATGGGTTTGGGACTGCCCTGAAACTGTTCTGTTTCGACAGTTTTTCGGGAAGTTTGGTTCGAAAGACCGGAAGATATAGGGGGTTTCGCTCGATTCTATCAGAAAGGTTTTGAAAAGGGTTATGTCTACTCACAACATTCGATAGATCGAATTTTCGTCGAACAGATTTAAAGAAATCGGAATTGGAAGATGGGTACCGGAGTTTTTTGAAATCAGAGTATTCTCTGATTAATGTCGACTCCGAGCGGTTGTCGACGGCCGAGATGGCGCGGGGGTGGGTCGCTCAGGCTAGGCAAACTCTCTGGGATGGCTGCTAGGGTTTTAACTTCGCGGAGCAATATATATGCTGCCGATTGATCCTAATATAGCTAGGTTTATGAATAGGGTTCAGGTTGATATTACTGAGTTAAACTCGGTTTGATATCACGATAGCAGCTGCTGCTATCAATGTTATTTGGAGGGGTTGGGTGAGGTGGACCGGCCCACGTGGCTGGTCCCCTCCTTTCATTACTTTTTTTTTTTTACTACATGGGTTTGAAAGCTGAGGCTGGCCCGCCCCCCTTCAGCTGGGTGTGGCCGAGCCCAGCCATTGCTTTGCTCTTTTTTTTTAACAAACCATTATATATATATATATATATATATATATATATATATCAAACTATAAATATACATATATTTTAGGCTAGTAAAAATTCTAAAAAATTTTACAATTAATATCTAAAAATCCTAGAATTTATATTCCTACTTAATAGTAATACTAACATGCACACATATAATAATAAGCTAGTAGCAATAATTTCATAATTATTAAAATGTATAAAATATTAATGAATTCATAAAAATCAATTAAAAATATGGGGTTTTACATCATACCAACTTAAAGAAAATTTCGTCCTCGAAATTAAACTAAGGTCGGGGGATCAAATGTAATGTATGAAAATATAAATACAAGACATACCTTCATCTTTAACAACTGCAGGTAGCGATTTCGGATGTCGTCCTCGCGCTCCCAAGTAGACTCCCATGGCGAGTGATGCTTCCATGCCACGCGAACCAATGGAATAGATTGATTCCGTAACACCTTCACTCGGCGATCGAGGATACCTACTGGTTGCTCTTCATACGACAAACTCGGTCCAACTGTGATCTCGGAGTGATCAAGCACATGATTGATGTCTACCACGTACCTCCTCAACTGAGATACATGGAATACGTCATGCACTCCCTCTAGCGACGGTGCAATGCCAATCTGTAGGCAACCTCTCCAACACGTT
Source organism: Iris pallida (assembly GCA_029216955.1). Lineage (NCBI taxonomy): Eukaryota > Viridiplantae > Streptophyta > Magnoliopsida > Asparagales > Iridaceae > Iris > Iris pallida. Next base: position 99,841 of record JANAVB010039173.1, on the reverse strand, counting down.
CTAAGACATCGAAAGGCCTGATGTACCTTGGACTCAACTTGCCTCGTCCTCCGAATCGAATCATGCCTCTAGTGGGGGATATCTTCAAGAACACATGGTCGCCCACTTTGAACTCCAAGGGTCGACGACGATTATCTGCCCACTGCTTCTGACGATCCTGTGCTGCTCGCAGGTGGTCCTGAATCTTCTTTACTGTCTCCACTGTGCTCAAGACCAACTCGGGACCCAATAGCTGTCGCTCTCCTATGTCGCTCCAACAAACAGGAGACCGACACTTCCTACCATATAATGCTTCAAACGGAGCCATTTGAATGCTCGCTTGATAGCTATTGTTGTAGGAAAACTCAACAAGATGAAGATGGTCCTCCCACAACCGCCAAAATCAAGCATACACGCTCTCAATATCCTCTAGCGTCTGAATGTACGCTCCGACTGGCCGTCTGTCTGCGGATGATACGATGTGCTAAACTTCAATCGAGTGCCCAAACTCTCTTGCATGCTCCTCCAAAATGTGAAGTAAATCTCGAGTCACGGTCCGACACATTACTAACAGGCACACCGTGTAATCTCACAATCTGCTCCATATACATCTCCGCCAATACCTCTGTCGACTGGCCCACTCTAAAAGGTAAGAAATGTGCTGACTTCATAAGTCTATCAACAATCACCCACACTGCGTCACGTCCCCTAGGACTCCGAGGAAAACCCGTGACGAAATCTATAGTAATGTGCTTCCACTTCCACTTGGGAATGGGTAGCGGCTACAATAATCCGGGCCGTCCTCTGGTGCTCCGCCTTAACTTGTTGACATACTAAGCACTTGGCAACGAAACGAGCTATCTCTCACTTCATTCCATGCCACCAATAATACTGTCGTAAGTCACGATACATCTTGGTCCCTCCGGGATGAATAGAGTAAGTCGAACTGTGAGCCTCGGCCATCACTCCTGCCGTAGAACTCTATTGGGTACATAAATGCGATCACCACATCGCAATGTCCATCTGAGTGGATCCTCAAACCTGTCTGCTTTCTGCTTCAGTCCTCTCTTTCAGCCGTCGAAATCTAGCATCATCAGGCAATGCTGCCTTGATGCGCTCTACCAGTGATGATTGCACTTGAAGGTTGGCTAATACGCCGTCTGCTCCGGGCAATACTACCTCAATACCAAGCTGCTCCAAGTCTCTAATCAATTCCTTCTATGTAGTCAAAAAGTGTATCATGGGCTTACGGCTTAATGCGTCTGCCACGACATTAGCCTTGCCCGGATGATAATGAAGCTCGATCTCATAATCCTTCATCAACTCCAACCAACGTCGCTGTCGCATATTCAACTCTTTCTGTGTGAACACGTACTTGAGGCTCTTATGATCAGTGTAGATATCAACCTTCTCGCCGTACAAGTAGTATCTCCATAGCTTCAAAGCAAAGATAACCGCTGCGAGCTCTAGATCGTGGGTCGGATAATTTTTCTCGTGCACTATCAACTGTCGCGATGCATAATCTACTACACGACCGTGCTGCATCAATACACATCCTAATCCCTTCTCGAATGCGTCGCTGTAGATCACAATCCTTCTGGGCCCGATGGTAGTGTCAAGATCGATGCTGTGGTCAATCGCTTCTTCAACTCGTTAAAAGCGGCTTGACACTCGTCTGTCCATACAAACTCCTGATCCTTGCAAGTTAATCGAGTCATAGGCCCCGCTATTCGAGAGAAATCTTCTACGAACTGTCGGTAGTAACCCGCAAGTCCGAGGAAACTTCTCACTTCAGAAGCTGATGTGGGTGCGGGCCATGATTTGACTGTTGTGATCTTCTCTGGGTCTACTGATATACCATCGCCCGTAACAATATGACCAAGGAATGATACCTCCTTGAGAAAGGAATCACACTTGCTAAGCTTCGCAAAGAGTCTCTCGTTCCTCAATGTTCCCAAAACTATCCGTAGATGCTGCTCATGCTCCTCTTGGCTCTTGGAGTAAATCAAGATATCGTCTATAAAGACTACTACAAATTTGTCCAAGTATCGGTGAAAGATCTTGTTCATTAAATTCATGAAAACTGCAGAAGCATTGGTCAAACCGAAAGGCATGACCAAGAACTCGTAGTGTCCATACCTCGATCGAAAGGCCGTCTTTGCAATGTCTTCCTTCCGAACCTTCAATTGGTGATAGCCCGATCGTAAGTCAATCTTGGAGAATACTTTGCTCCACTTAGTTGATCGAATAGATCGTCTATACGTGGCAAGGGATACTTGTTCTTCGCCGTCACTTGCATTCAATGCTCTGTAGTCGATGCACATGCACACTGTCCCATCTTTCTTAGGCACAAAAAGAACGGGTGCTCCCCATGGTGACGCACTGGCACGAATAAATCCCTTCTCTAATAAGTCATCAATCTGTGTCTTCATCTCTACCAACTCCTTGGGTGCCAGACGATATAGTCGGGATGAAATAGGCTCGGCTCCGGGAATAAGCTTAATAGAAAACTCAATATCTCGGTCAGGTGGTAGTCCTGGCAACTCCTCGGGAAATACATCCTCGAACTCGGTAAAAATAGGGTGCTGTGGGGTGTCATGCATCATCATATTAGTTCCCGATGAGGGTGCATCACAACTCTCTTCGTCTTCTTTGGTGAACTCAAACTCTGCCGCTGTCACGACCCGCACCCTAGAGTTAGGGCATGAGAAGTGGGTACGTCCAGCCTATGCCGCAGTGTCGGCGGTAGAACGCTGTCCTAGGTCTCATGCATCTAACAGTATAAGGCTAAACAGTTTATACTCCCCGAATGGGGGTGACATAGCAGATACAGACTCAATCACATCTAAGGTAGAGCATGATAAGGATAGATAAAACATGAAATCCAAAAGAGGTACAACAGAGAGAAATCTAAGTGTCTAAGATACACAAATCCAGAAATACATCTCAAATCTCCAAACTCAGATACAGTAATCCATAAAGTAAATACAACTCCAGACAATTGAAATAACTATCTAAACAACCTCTAATGTGTCTCCTCTAGGCTAGCAGGCAATCTCCAAGCTATCTGTAAAATTTATCAACGGATCCAGTCAGGACAGGAGCGAGTACAGTACATTTCATCAATATCATAACAGGTTAGGAAATATAAACTTGCTAGAGAGTAAGATACAGGATCTGAAGAAATAACATGATGTAAAAGAGAAAGACTGTAAGTAAATAGCTACAATATATATAGAGAACTATCAGTGACTAGTGAATCAGAGCACAAGATGGTTATGTAAACGGCACGATGTTGTACACGAGTAATCTACAGAGGTTGTACACGAGTAATCTACTGGATTGATCACATAACCACTTCTACTCCCCTGCCCCAATCAATACACAAGGATCAAGCTAAGTTATGTTATTGCACACGAAGTATAGTCGCACACGAGATCATGTGAATACATGAATATACACGATTTCACACGATTTGTACACGAATGTCACGAATACAAGGAGTACACGATGCTCACGATAAAGTACACGAACACGAATACCCGATGTATCCGCTAAGGGGATAATATCGCACAACAAGATCCATATAGTACTAATCCGTGTTTTCAACGTGTCAGCATCATGTAAAGTAATCTAAAACAGAAAATATAATCCTAAACAAGATATGAAATGATCAGAGAATGTACTCGTCTGATAACCTGAACAGCTGATAAGTATAGGGGTCCAACTGAAGCCACAGAGTCCTATTTAAAGCAACACAGGTTACAAGGTGTTCAAGTTGTAATAAATAAATCTCTATAATCAACCTACATTATCCTAGATTCTTTTAAGTCAAAACAACTCTAGGTCAACTCCGGTCAATAATCTAGTCAACTAGGCCAAGTGTTGACTTATAGTTGACTTGGGGTCAACTGGTCAACTCTGGTCAAACAGGGTTAATTCTAGTCTAATTATTAAAGGTATAAAGTGTACTTCGTTATTCGTATGTCGAAACTTACGACACGCAAATCGAGATAAGATGATTAACGGTAAAGTTAATAATCTTATTATAATGTTTCACGTGTCCATCTTGTCAATTTCAGCGATGTAAGATCACTGGAATTGACTGATCTCAGTTTCGTTGTACTAATCCCGAAATACGAACATTATAAGAATTAATTATTAATAAATTATAAAAAGGTTAAACTCAGAGAAACTATAAACAAACATTGTCGGACGATGAAATAAACATCGCCAACGTGTCCAGAATGGTCAAATTAGCTAGGATAGCCTACCTATCGGTCTAATTTGGACACAAGCGCAAAAAGGTAATTTTGGGTCAAAACGGTGTCCGTGTTGGAGCCGTTTTACACCGAAAAATGTGCAAGAAAACAAGTTTATAAAATATAACAAATTATATGTCCACGAAACTAGAATGAAGATACGAACCCAACGGTATCTCCAGAATTGGATTCCGTTGACCCGATCTCAATTTGGTCCGTTGACCAGAACTTGGAATTCCGGTTTGCACGGAAATGCGTGCCAGAGCCAATTTTCTCAAAACTCAGTAAATTATATGTCAACGAGTCCAGAATGACGATACGAACTCAACGGTATATCCGGAATTGGATTCCGATGAGCCGATCTCAAAATGACCCGTTGATCGGGATATTGGTATCCGACTTGCACCGAAATACGTGTCGGGTCCAATGTCTACCAAAACCTAGCAAATTATATGTCAACGAGTCCAGAATGACGATACGAACTCAATGGTATATCCGGAATTGGATTCCGATGAGCCGGCGTCAAAAAGTCCCGTTGACCCAGAATATGGGACCCACTTTGTACCGAAAAATGTGCCAGGGCCCACGTTCTCCAAATCTAACAATTTTTTTATGAAAACATGCCAGAACGACGCCACGAGTCTACTGGTGGTGTCAGAAATGAAATCTGGAGTCCCGTGCTCAAAAATGGAATTTTACAAGTTGGAAATTACGAATTCGGACGGCCAAATTTGGCGTCGAATTCAACCAATCAAACAAGCTCATAATGAAACGAAACTGGAGGGGTAGCAAGAGGGTTATACCAGCTTCGCACCGGAACTGGTAGCACGCCAAACGAAGCTGCGGTGGAGGAGATACAAGCTGACGAAGTTGGCCCCGCAAAACTGTCCAAATTTAATACAATTTAAACGATCAACTTGGTGGCCGGTTTTGATGTATCAAACGATAAAATTAACGGACGAAAATTGACAGGAGTGAAGGTGGATATACCGAGATTGTGACAGAGCGAAGAAATCGTCGATCCAACAGTCGGATTTCTGGAAAAATGTGCACGAAGTCGCTGCGACGGAACACGTTTCCAGCCTCGTTCCCGAGCTCGTCACGACGGGACGTCGTGCAAAACGCACGAATCGCCTCGACGGCGCGTCCCGGAGGACGGTGGCCGTTAGGGAACTGCGCGTCGGGGTGGGGCGCACCCGGGGGGTGGTCGCCGGGGCCACGGCGGCCCGCGCGGCGGTGCGGCGGCGCACGACGGCGGCCCGCGCGCACGTGCGCGCCTGTGCACTTGCTGCTGCTGCGCGAGGCCGTGCTCGGCCAGGCCGGCAAGGGCGGAGGGCTATGCGGCCTCGACGAGGGTCGGGCGGCGGTGCACCTTGACGAGGGTGGAGGTGGTGGTGCGGCTGTTACGGTGGTGGTGGCGGAATGGCTTGGTGGTGGCGGTTTGAATGATGATGGAGGAGGAGATGGAGGAAAGTAGGAGGAGGAGATAGGCCGCTGTGGGGGAGGCCGACGACAGCGGAGGCCGGTGGCCGGCGGCGAGGCCGGGCCAGGAGGAGGGGTCAGGTTGTATGGAGTTTGTTGCTGTTGTAGTTGTTGTGTAGAAGTGTGGAAAATAAAAGAATAGAGTGGAAGAGAGAAAGAGATGTTAATAATTGAAAGAGAGAGAGGAGAGAGAGAGAGGAGAGAGAAGATGTCCTCCCTAGAAATTAGGGCCGGCCATGCATAGGGGTGTTGGGGAAAAAGTTGCATGAAGGAATTAATGGATATGATTTATGTAGGGAAAATCAAGGGTGGAGATTAATTAGGGGGATTGAATTTATTTTTGGGATTTAAATCAAAAGAATTTACACTCAATACTTGGAATAGAAACTAGGTATTGAATATTATTTTTGGGCAATCAAAAATGAGGGCATCATGATGGAAAGTAACATGGAGCTTGGACTGGGTTCGGTCAAACCGGGTTGGATGAAAATCGGACATTGTGCAAAAATCGAATAAAAATAGGTGTGGATGATCATGGATAAATAAGTAGCACATGGGAATTCCAATAAATGGGACATAAGTGTCGGACGGGTAGTAGGCTCAATGTGGGCCATGTCCATAATTGGGGCTGACAGGTTTTGGTCGACAAGGGACCCACAAATTAAGTTGGAAAATGAATGTGACGCCGAGGAGTGAAATAAAATCGGGTCACATGTCAGGAAAGTTGTGCGAAGCAAATGGAGCACAAAATGGCGTGTCTGAGTGGGACACGAAGGTCAAGGGTGAAGAGCGTCTCGAGTAGATCATCAATGAGAAGTTGGTTTCAAGAAACTAACTGGTCTTGTGCTCCCAATTTAAAAGTCACGGTAACGCGCTGAAAATGATCAAGGAAAAGAGTGGGAAAAATAATTAATAATCAATGGTCTAATTCGACCCGAAGTTCAGCGAAACAAAAAAGTACAAGGGAACAAGTTTGAGTGGGACACTATATACCGTCATGAAGGTAATCCTGTCCACTTTAAAACTCATGAAGAAGATTTCCAGAGTTGAACATCCCTGACACTCCAAATATCAATGGCACGGGAAAGTACACTAAAGATAAATAACTGAATAAATTATTTATTAAAACTAAATCAATCAGAAAAATTAATTAAAAAAAATCAACCCGAAATTCAGGGTGCTCACATCCTACCCACCTTATAAAAATTTCGTCCTCGAAATTAAAATGTTCGTAATCCTTCTAGGTCAAACCCCCACAATCAAATCCCAGAACTTAAATAAAACATACCAACAAAAAGGACGACATACAGGGTCATGGCATACGGTGGTAGTGAAAGTCTCATCTAGGTACACTAGTCATGCTAACCGAAACGGTCATAGGGTATCAAAACACACAAGCAGGCTAGGGTGCTAAACTAGAAAAGACACTGAATACAAATCATGAAAACTGTAAGACAGCCTACCATCCTATGTGAAAACTGGTACTTATCATAAAAATAAAGAAAGGTAACTACCAATTATCTTTAAAGGGTTCAGAAAAATCAAAATCAAAGTTAAAGAATGAAAGCCAATTTCATGGAAAATCAAATCACAATATATATATTAAGAATATTAGTCTCGATACGATCTAAGTTGATCAAATTGGGAAAATCAAGATTTAGGCAATATGGAGGACAGGTTTTTAACAGAGTCTGAGAACGAACATACAAGGATGGAGATTCAGGTCACAACCAAATTTAATTCAGTTAAGTACAATCCAAGATATAAATATGATAAGAAAAGGTGATCGAAGTCGATTTGGTCGTGATTAAGGAAACTAGGATTCAATGATATTGAAAAACCTTTTTAGAGAAAAACGGAAAAGATTTCATACGAAAGTCAGTAAATCATCTCTCTCTAATACTATCAGTTTACCATTTGCTAATCATATTTTCTCACAACCCCAATATAAAATCAACCTTCATATGACTACCCTAAAAAATTCTATAACCTTCAGTCATCTAACTTTTACCATGATCACCATAGACAAAATTTCAACTTCTAAAACATTTTCCACGAAGCATACCCCTCTTAATTAGGTATCAACACTCATTCATTTAATCAAATTTCCAAATTCCTTCACCTTGTTCTAAATTAAATCCGAAACCTCTAAACCCAGTTTATGAAATCCTTGTACTTGTTTAAGTCAAGTCTCGTATTTACTCAACTCCAATACCACTATGTCATACCAAATTTATTATTGTTTATAAATCAACCTTCATATTTCTTCAACGTTCACCTTCAATTATTATCCTTTTTGAATTCTAAAATTTCTCCCAATCATCTAAAATAATTTCTATAACGTAAAATCCTTGTGTTCTCTCTGTCTCTAGTCACCCTCTTAAAATATCTAGTTCAATTTTGCATAATCATAGAATACAATTAAATTCTCCTTTCCATCTCTAAATTTCTACATAGCCTGGTAATAGTTCCCAAGAATCAATAACCAAGATTTTCTAAGTTCTCAAAACTAGGTTGACCTTGAATATCTTCATTAGTTTTGAAATACATCCATGAATTATTCATAACCAACTTTCTGTGATTGTTTCTAAATTGATAACATTTATCCCTCGATTCTATTCTAACCTTTACCACATCTCCCTCTCAATTTTTTTTTTCATAATTAACATACAACGTTCTGATTCCTACAAATCATTCTATGATAACCATTTACATCATTTCCGCACTAGATGATTTACGTCACTTCCTCAACATTTCTCAGGCAAAAATGATACGAAGATTCAAGAGTTTTCAAGGTACAGCTGACAGAATGTGATACGAGACGGAATTGATATAATCAGGACAGTTATATAAGACAAGGAATGATGGTAATAAAAATATTGGCAGGAAAAGAATGATAATAGAATCTGTTCTGCTTATCTGTTTAAAATAAGGAACCATTTTGAAACCAGAGCTATAATATCAAATCCAAGATAAGTTCTAGCAAAATCATCGATTCATTGCTTTAAGAAGAAATTTATAGTAAGAAGTTACACAAGGTTTATAAAACAGCTAAAGCTACTACTAAGTTAAATAATGAGAAACAAAACCAAACAAAAATTCTCTTTTTTTTGAAAGACTGAACAAGTAGTGAAAACATGTTCAAAACATTTAAGGTACAATCTTATAATTATATGCATCTATCCAAAATCATGGTGCTCTAAATCCTCGTCATACTAGTAAGCAAGGCTACGATAATCACAAAGTCCTCGACTTAGGCGCATACATCTAGAATCGTGCTATTTAACATTTTCGCGATGCCGCTAGCTTGGCTGCGAAAACCTTAAATTCTTACACCTGAGAAATATATCCAAAGCCAGACTATGTGTCCTCACCCTGCTGGCTAATGTGACTATAGAAGACTAGATTTCCAAACTTAGATGACCTAGCCCATATAATTTTATCTTGACAAAAATTAAATTAAATCAACAATGAATACCCAAAAATTAAATCAAATTTATCAACGAACATCAGAATTCAAAATGAACAAAAATCCTTCAAATCATATAAATACAAACTCGGATGCTACAGCTAACATCAAGATTCAAAATTCAACAATCTTCCTCAAACTCAATAAATACAAACTCAAATTCAACGATAATCCATCAAAATCAAATTCGACAATAAAAATAAGGATAAATCAAATCAAGGAAAAGAGAGTTTTCAAATCGAAGTTAAATAAGATTCTCAAGGGTCGTCCCAGGAATCTCTCAAGGGATCCTAGTTGTTATTGAGTATTTTCAAAAATATATCCTATTCCTACTGCAGGCTGTAGTGGTACTCTAGTTCGAATACCACTACACAAACTCGACCTGCATGGGCCACCACTAAAAACGTGTCACGACCCGTACCCTAGAGTTAGGGCACGAGAAGTGGATACGTCCAGCCTACGCCGCAGTGTCGGCGGTAGAACGCTGTCCTAGGTCTCATGCATCTAACAGTATAAGGCTAAACAGTTTATACTCCCCGAATGGGGGTGACATAGCAGATACAGACTCAATCACATCTAAGGTAGAGCATGATAAGGATAGATAAAACATGAAATCCAAAAGAGGTACAACAAAGAGAAATCTAAGTGTCTAAGATACACAAATCCAGAAATACATCTCAAATCAACAAACTCAGATACAGTAATCCATAAAGTAAATACAACTCCAGACAATTGAAATAACTATCTAAACAACCTCTAATGTGTCTCCTCTAGGCTAGCAGGCAATCTCCAAGCTATCTGTAAAATTTATCAACGGGTCCAGTCAGGACAGGAGCGAGTACAGTACATCTCATCAATATCATAACAGGTTAGGAAATATAAACATGCTAGAGAGTAAGATACAGGATCTGAAGAAATAACATGATGTAAAAGAGAAAGACTGTAAGTAAATAGCTACAATATATATATAGAGAACTATCAGTGACTAGTGATTCAGAGCACAAGATGGTTATGTAAACGGCACGATGTTGTACACGAGTAATCTACAGAGGTTGTACACGAATAATCTACTGGATTGATCACATAACCACTTCTACTCTCCCGCCCCAATCAATATACAAGGATCAAGCTAAGTTATGTTATTGCACACGAAGTATAGTCGCACACGAGATCATGTGAATACATGAATATACACGATTTCACACGATTTATACACGAATGTCACGAATACAAGGAGTACACGATGCTCACGATAAAGTACACGAACACGAATACCCGATGTATCCGCTAAGGGGATAACATCGCACAACAAGATCCATATAGTACTAATCCGTGTTTCCAACGTGTCAGCATCATGTAAAGTAATCTAAAACAGGAAATATAATCCTAAACAAGATATGAAATGATCAGAGAATGTACTCGCCTGATAACCTGAACAGCTGATAAGTATAGGGGTCCAACTGAAGCCACAGAGTCCTATTTAAAGCAACACAGGTTACAAGGTGTTCAAGTTGTAATAAATAAATCTCTATAATCAATCTACATTATCCTAGATTCTTTTAAGTCAAAACAACTCTAGGTCAACTCCGGTCAATAATCTAGTCAACTAGGCCAAGTGTTGACTTATAGTTGACTTTGGGTCAACTGGTCAACTCTGGTCAAACAGGGTTAATTCTAGTCTAATTATTAAAGGTATAAAGTACACTTCGTTATTCGTACGTCGAAACTTACGACACGTAAATCGAGATAAGATAATTAACGGTAAAGTTAATAATCTTATTATAATGTTTCACGTGTCCATCTTGTCAATTTCAGCGATGTAAGATCACTGGAATTGACTGATCTCAGTTTCGTTGTACTAATCCCGAAATACGAACATTATAAGAATTAATTATTAATAAATTATAAAAAAGGTTAAACTCAGAGAAACTATGAACAAACATTGTCGGACGATGAAATAAACATCGCCAACGTGTCCAGAATGGTCAAATTAGCTAGGATAGCCTACCCATCGGACCAATTTGGACACAAGGGCAAAAAGGTAATTTCGGATCAAAACGGTGTCCGTATCGGAGCCGTTTTGCACCAAAAAATGTGCAAGAAAACAAGTCTATAAAATATAACAAATTATATGTTCATGAAACCAGAATGACGATACGAACCCAACGGTATCTCCAGAATTGGATTCCGTTGACCCGATCTCAATTTGGTCCGTTTACCAGAACTTGAAATTCCGGTTTGCACGAAAATGCGTGCCAGAGCCAATGTTCTCAAAACTCAGCAAACTACATGTCAACGAGTCCAGAATGACGATACGAACTCAACGATATATCCGAAATTTGATTCCGATAAGCCGATCTCAAAATGACCCGTTGACCCGAATATTGGTATCCGACTTGCACCGAAATGCGTGCCGGGTCCAATGTCTACCAAAATCTAGCAAATTATATATCAATGAGTCCAGAATGACGATACAAACTCAACGGTATATCCGGAATTGGATTCCAATGAGCCGGCGTCAAAAAGTCCCGTTGACCCAGAATGTGGGACCCACTTTGCACCGAAAAACGTGCCAGGGCCCACGTTCTCCAAATCTAACAACTTTTTTATGAAAACATGCCAGAATGATGCCACGAGTCTACTGGTGGTGTCAGAAATGAAATCTGGAGTCCCGTGCTCAAAAATGGAATTTTACAAGTTGGAAATTATGAATTCGGACGGCCAACTTTGGCGTAGAATTCAACCAATCAAACAAGCTCACAATGAAAAGAAACTGGAGGGGTAGGAAGAGGGTTATACCAGCTTCGTACCGGAACTGGTAGCACACCAAACGGAGCTGCGGTGGAGGAGATACAAGCTGACGAAGTTGGCCCGGTAAAACTGTCCAAATTTAATACAATTTAAACGGTCAACTTGGTGGCCGGTTTTGATGTATCAAACGATAAAATTAACGGACGAAAATTGACAGGAGTGAAGGTGGATATATCGAGATTGTGACGAAGCGAAGAAATTGCCGATCCAATGGTCGAATTTCTGAGAAAACGTGCACGAAGTTGCTGCGACGGAACACGTTTCCAGCCTCGTTCCCGAGCTCGTCACGACGGGACGTCGTGCAAAACGCACGAATCGCTTCGACGGCGCGTCCCGGAGGACGGTGGCCGTCAGGGAACTGCGCGTCGGGGTGGGTGCACCCGGGGGGTGGTCGCCGGGGCCACGGCGGCCCGCACGACGGCGCGGCGGTGGACGACGGCGGCCCGCGAGTGCGCGCGTGCGGGCCTGTGCAGCTGCTGCTGCTGCACGGGGCCGTGCTCGGCCAGGCCGGCGACGGTGGAGGGCTACGCGGCCTCAACAAGGGTCGGGCGGCAGCGTACCTCGACAAGGGTGGAGGTGGTGGTGTGGCTGTTATGGTGGTGGTGGCGGAATGGCTTGGTGGTGGCGGTTTGAATGATGATGGAGGAAGAGATGGAGGAAAGTAGGAGGAGGAGATAGGCCGCTGTAGGGGAGGCCGACGGTAGCGGAGGCCGGTGGCCGACGACGAGGTCAGGCCAGGAGGAGGGGTCAGGTTGTATGGAGTTTGTTGCTGTTGTAGTTGTTGTGTAGAAGTGTGGGAAATAAAAGAATAGAGTGGGAGAGAGAAAGAGATGTTAATAATTGAGAGAGAGAGAGAGAGGAGAGAGAAGATGTCCTCCCTAGAAATTAGGGCCGGCCATGCATAGGGGTGTTGGGGAAAAAATTGCATGAAGGAATTAATGGATGTGAATTATGTAGGGAAAATCAAGGGTAGAGATTAATTAGGGGGATTGAATTTATTTTTGGGATTTAAATCAAAGGAATTTATACTCAATACTTGGAATAGAAACTAGGTATTGAATATTATTTTTGGGCAAGCAAAAATGAGGGCATCATGATGGAGAGTAACATGGAGCTTGGACTGGGTTCGGCCAAACCGGGTTGGATGAAAATCGGACATTGTGCAAAAATTGAATAAAAATAGGTGTGGATGATCATGGATAAATAAGTAGCACATGGGGATTCCAATAAATAGGACACAAGTGTCGGACGGGTAGTAGGCTTAATGTGGGCCATGTCCATAATTAGGGCTGACAGGTTTTGGTTGACAGGGGACCCACAAATCAAGTTGGAAAATAAATGTGACGCCGTAGAGTGAAATAAAATCGGGTCACGTATCAGAAAAATTGTGCGAAGCAAATAGAGCACAAAATGGCGTGTCTGAGTGGGACACGAAGGTCAAGGATGAAGAGCGTCTCGAGTAGATCATCAATGAGAAGTTGGTTTCAAGAAACTGACTGGTCTTGCGCTTCCAATTTAAAAGTCACGGTAACGCGCTGAAAATGATCAAGGAAAAGAGTGGGAAAAATAATTCATAATCAATGGTCTAATTCGACCCGAAGTTCAGCGAAGCAAAAAGAGTACAAGGGAACAAGTTTGAGTGGGACACTATATACCGTCATGAAGGTAATCCTGTCCACTTTAAAACTCATGAAGAAGATTTTCAGAGTTGAACATCCCTGACACTCCAAATATCAATGGCACGGGAAAGTACACTAAAGATAAATAACTGAATAAATTATTTATTAAAACTAAATCAATCAGAAAAATTAATTAAAAAAATCAACCCAAAATTCTGGGTGCTCACAGCCGTATTCAGTGGTCTAAGGATAATACTGCTCCTATGGCAGTCGATAAGAGCGAAATGCTGGCTCAACCAGTCCATTCCAAGAACCACATCAAATGTTGGCATAGGGAATACAAGAAGTCGTGCCATCATCTCTCTGCCATTTATCACTACAGGACAAAGTCTACAAACACCACTAACAGGTACAACTCCTCCTCCAGTGAGGATTTTAACATTCTTAGCTAAGGGTGTGATGGGAATGCTGTGTCTAGTGGCAAAACTAGTGGCTATAAATGAATATGTTGCTCCAGTATCAAATAATGTAATAGCAGGAAAAGATGCAACTAGAACCATACCTGCTATAACCTCCGCCTCTGTCTCTATATCCTCAACAGCAAGTGCGAATACCTGCCCATAATTTTGTCCCAGGCCCTGAGCTCTGGCCTTATTATACTGTGTGCCTTGGGGAGGCAATGGTGGACGAGGTGCTCCTGCTATAGGCCGTAGTGCTGGGAGAGCTGGGTCTGTGGGCCTCAGATTTTGCCAAGCTTGTACTATTGCATGTTGCTCCGGACAATCCTTGAGCATGTGCTGATTGGATCCACATCTCAAGCATAATCCAAGGCGAGTCCTACAGTCATTCTGGATATGTCCTTGTTTTCCGCAGTAATGGTAAACGGGCTTCTGATAAGGTGAGGGCCTCTGCTGGAACTGTCATGTGGTCCTCCTGATAGGTCCACTCTGAGTGGCTCGGGCTGGTGTAACTTTTGGATATACCGCTTTAATGTGAAGCACTCATGCGTAGGGTGGTCGACATAGCGAGGGAAGTAAAAATACTTCGGATCCTCGATCTCTGCTGGTCGAGGCTCGTGCTCTACATCATGAAGCCGGATCCTATCCGCCTTCAGGAGCATGTCGAAGATAGGCTTGACATGGCTATCTTCAAGAGAGTATGTCATCTCTTTGGGCTTCGGAACTTCTGCTTGCTTTTGTTCAGGCTTTTTGGTCATACCAGCGACCATGGCCTGTTTGCCTTTCGTGTCCCAGTTATTGGTGGTGCCGCCATTGTTGTTGTTATTGGAGGTGGTACCAGGACGTTTGCCTTTGTCCTCTCCATATGGGATGTGTAATCCCAGCTGGCGAGCCTTCTTTAATTTTGCCTCCGTATTGGTAGCGCTTATGATGAAGGTCGTCCAATCCCTGAACCGATCTTCGCCCATCCAAAGGCTGATTGCAGGGAGCAACTTCTTTTGGCAGATTTTGATCAAGGAGCTTTCAGGATTGCCATGAGGCAATCTCATCACGGTTTAGCAAAATCGCGCGATGTAGTTTCTCGTTAGCTCTCTTTCTTCCTGAACGACGTCCTTGAGAGACGATATTGTCACATCATGCCTCACTTCGTAGAATCTTTCCATAACATGTGTTTGAAGCCGTCAAAGGAATGGATGCAGTTGTCCAGAAGGTTGTGGTACCAATTGAACGCGATTCCCTCCAATGCTCCGATAAATAATCATGTGAAAATGGCATCACTATGCGGCAATTGGTCTGTTGTGACCTCAAAATAATTCATGTACCAACTAGCAGAAGTCTTTCCGTCATATGGATCGATATGAGACGATTTATACCGCGGAGGAAAAGGAATGTCTCTCCATGCAGCGGGATACGGCTGCCATATTCTGAGGTCCCATGAGGAGTCTCGGGCATTAAATATTGCTCGAAGCTCATGGACTTCTCTTCTTGCCTCCCTGGCCACGTCTGTAGCTGAAGGAGAGGATCCTTCTAGAGGATTGTCACCCGAAGGAGGAGCGGTCGTGTTAGAGTCCACGTTGACTGCGGGTCCCAAGCTTGTTTGTCCAGGCCTCCTTGCTGGTTGAGTCGGCAAGACATCTTTGATTTTGTCTACTAACTTGGCCAAGGATAGGAGCATGGCTTCAAGTACTTCTAGACGTTGTCGATCAGTAGGTCCTTCATGATCATCGCCGACCATAAACACTGTCCGTACGTGGGGAGAGACAGATGGGACAGTAGAGGATGTGCTTTCCCTGTCGTACCCTCGTACAGAGAAATCGTCGAGGAACGTCGGAATATCCTTCTTCTCGAACTCGGAAGGGGTACTACCCCTTGTGCAGAAAGCTCCATCATCTTGGCGAAGGCGAACACCCTCGGGGACGTCCAAGGCTGTTGTATAATTCTAGGGGATTGCTGCCCCCTGCACATCCATTTGAAACACCGAGTTGTCGCATACATTGATGGGAATGCAACCCCCAGCTTCATCTACCCCAGGAAGGTCGAGGATGAACCCCCAGGTAGTGGAAGTGTCTTCCTTGAACGGGTGCCTAGGTATACACCCCCTGTGATTGTCGACAAAACCCCCCAGATGAGAGTTTCCTTGCCGTGCTGGTTGAGGTCGCCGAACTGGAAGAGCCTACCTTCTTGCCTCCCTTGCCGGCAGGAACCTTTCGAGTAGAATTATAAGAGGCAAAGGGAAACTCTTCGTCTCCTAGACCGAGTTGTTGTCGGACAGGTGCTGGCTGGTGCAATCGTTGGAAAATGGACTGTCGATCTTCAGGTGCTGACGTCTTGTTGTCGCAACAATTGATGATGACTTGGGTACAATGATGTCCTGAAAAGGGCTCATCATATGCCAAGGTTGCTTCTCTTTCCTTGCGTTTGTGAGTAATCACCTCTCGCAAGTCGATAGCAAATTGATCTACCTTTGCATCTAATTTATGGACTCGGGTATCCCGAGCACACGGGTGCGTAGGTATCCTGTTTGATCCCTGATCCGAGGCTAGTAAAAGCACTTGCTCTCGCTCATAATTGGAAAAAAATTTAGGACCCACCCTGTCCGTTTGCCCCTGAGGGCTGGACACGGGTGGTTCTGTATAACTTTCTATCAGGAGCCCGTATAACAATTAACGGTACCCGCTGACGGTCAGCAGCTTGGACAGTTGACTAGGCTTTTTGGGCCCGCATTGTCCTAGACTTCTTCGACTTAGCACCCGAAGGTGCATAGTAAGAAGAGTCCAGGTTGGAACATTCCACATTCTCAATGGGCCACATGGAGTCGGATCCGCATGAGAGACGATCGAAAATAGAGCTTCTGATAGGGCCGCATGGGGCAGCCTATCTGCGACCAGGATTGGCTGCCACATAGGCCACCTGCCTGCGGCCAGAGTTGGCTGCCGCATAGGCAGACTACCCATTTTTTTTATGCGGCCTCTTCTTCATCTGCAAGGGTTTCCCTTGTGCCCCCAAAAGCTCAGCATCGTAGTATTTTTCTCTGCTGGATTTAGGGACAGTGGGGTTCTCTGCGGTCTGAAGCAAAGCCACAAGAGAGCTTTGATCACCGTCTTGGGCCGCAGAAGGAGATTCTTCGAGAACTTGGCGAGGGGCAGCAGTTTTGTGCTTCGATTTCTTGCGAGTTCTCTTCGGATTGGCTCGCTTCTGTGATGGGCTGGCACTCCCTTCAGAAAGTATTTCTTCGAATGCTTGTTGGTCAAAATGAACCACAAGAATTTGCCGCATAGAGCCGAGCTTGGATGCTTCGGATTACGTCACCAACTTCTCATCAGAGGAGAAGGAAGTCCCCAGCAGAGTCGCCATCGTGTTTGTCATTAAAATATCAAGAACAAGATTTACAGATGAGTTAAACTTGATTGCAAACTCGCTTGTACAAAAGAAAGCCTAGAAATAAATACTAGGAAATAATCTAAGTACAATTATTTAATTTTCGATTCTAGGGGTGACGATGGAGGCTCGGAAAAGTGTAGCAACTTTGCCTTACTCCTTGGACTATCAGACACAGTCTTTGTTCTTAAAGAAATTGCCAGCCTTTAGCATGGGTGTGGTACCCTGCCATTTATAGTAATTTCGGAATAAAGTATATTTTGGGCTGCATAGATGGTCTTGTGGCCACATGGCTATAACAACACACGAAGACTCGCTCTTTGGCTACCAGCTGGTGGATTTGTTGAGATTTTTTTGTTACAGCAAATTTGGGTGGTTGAGACTTGGTCAACTTGCCACGTGCCCCCCTCCACAAAGTAGAGCCTGAATTGTTTTGGCCGCATAGTGGCCTTACGAGCCTTGCTTCTGCGGCTCAGCTCCGCTTGGCCGCATGGGATCTTCGGGAGCATTTCTTCTGCGGCTTGGTTTCACTTGGCCGCATAGGATCTTCGAGAGCCTTACTTCTGCTGCTCGAGTCTTCTTAGCCGCATGGGGTCTCTGAGAGCCTTGCTTCTGCGGCTCGAGTCTTTTTGGTCGTATGGGGTCTTCGAGAGCCTTGCTTCTACGGCTCGAGTCTTCTTAGCCGCATGGGGTCTCCAGGAGCATTCCTCCTACGACTTAGTTTCACTTGGCCGTATGGAATCTTTGAGAGCCTTCCCTCTGCGGCTTGGTTTCTTTTGGCCGCATGGGATCTTCGAGAGCCTTGCTTCTGCGGCTCGAGTCTACTTAGCCGTATAGAGTTTTTGAGAGCCTTGCTTTTGCAGCTCGGTTTCACTTGGCCGTATGGGATCTTCGATAGCCTTGCTTCTACGGCTCGAGTCCACTTAGCCGCATAGAGTGATGATCCGCATAAACTCCATCTTTTTATGCTTCTACATATATTATCGAAGAAGCTTCTGGAATAGAATCAGATTAACACAATCACATACAGTGTTATAGCACAAGTTGGTTTACTATTATATAGTAGATATGTAAGTGAATACTTACCTTGGGGTGAAGCAGATGTCCTCAAAGGTATTGCTTCTCCTTTTAGTTCTCCTCCTAGCTCTAAGATTCCTTTCAGATCCTCTTGAACTCTTCAAGATTAGCCCCAAAGAAGGTAGAAGGAAGAGGTGAAGAATTTGCAAGAGGAATGAATAGATGAATGAGGGAACCCTACTTCTCTAGATCAGCTCCAAGTGTCCCTAGATCACATGCCCACTAGCCAAACCCATCTTCCCCAAATTCCCCTCTTAACAACCCAAGGCATGATAGTATAGGTAGGTCAATGTTGAATATATATTGTTGATCTAGCAGGTCTATTAGTGTTTGGAATTCCCACAAAATTTTGATGCCAATTAGAATTCATAGCCCTTAAGATTGTGCTTCTTCAGGTAGATAATAGGTAGGTCAGGATGATGGTTTAGGTTTTTAGTGTGTTTTTTGGTTATAGACTTCTGGTTGGGTCACGGGTGATAACAATCTGTGTAGGTTCGCTTTATAATTAACAAGTGAGTTATCCTTACTAAACATGATTTACATGTTATCAATCAAAAGAGGGTATTTTATATAATGTTGTTCACACACACGTCTTAGGATGGTCAAGTAGGTCTCTAACATGTAAACTAACCTATAGAAAAGTATTTTATGTATCACTACAATACAGCATTATAAATATCATAATATAAATATGAAGTACGAAAAGTGAGCTTACATACTTTCCTTTTTCTACTCTCTTTGCTTCTCTTTCCTACCCCTTTCTCAACCTTTCTCTGCTACTTGAAGGTATTAGGGATGGAGAGTTGCTCTGGTAGTAATTGTTGCTTCGATGACCTATACCGACATAAAAAAAGGTCAAGGAAGAAGAAGGGTGGATAAGAGAGAAAAGATGAGAGTAAGAGAAGATGTCACTCCCCAATTTCGATATCAGTATTTATACGTGTATAGCCATACAATGCTTGACCATTAAGATTCAATCCTACTCGAGTAAACCAAATAAAATTAATTCTAATTAAAACTGCCAAATATAGCCAATTATAGAAAAATAACCATGTGCACCCGTGTTTAATTGAAAACATGGTGCACAAAATACATTCGAATAAGTACGCCAAAAAATAAACCAAATATCCTAATTCTCAAAGCTCAACATTGACCCATGTATTAATTGCTCTTCCATTAGCTACTTTTAGACATCACCAAGACATTATGTAGTCCAGTGTTTTAACTTAACAAGTTGTAGAAGTATATATAATCTACTAGCAATTCTTTCCACTTTGTACTGTTAGTTTGCTCAATGATTAGTAGAATAGTAGAATACTTTTCAAGTTCTTTGAAACATCAGAAAGCTGGGGTAGCATACTAAGATATAAATATATGTATCTGTCAGTGACACACAACACCTAAGAGAAAATCTTGATGGTTCGAATCACAATTAACTAAACTGAGATTTGCGAAGGCGACTGCCAACAGATCAATGTCCAATTGGGTTTTTTTATGTTGGATATCAGAAACATGTCAGAGACATTTCAAAATGTCCAACATTAATAAATATGTCGTATATTATATATATTACATTTGCAAAAAAAATGTTGGATATCAATATATCAAGTATTTGCGATTGCCATTTCTTCACTCTTTGGTGTAACATGTCATGGAGATGAATGCAATTTTCTACAACAAATTGTATCATTTACCTCTTCGTTCAGACTCTTTATAGTCTAAGAGGAACTTGAATGGTGCACCTTGGTTGAATTAGCTTAAAACTGCAATTCCGAAAGTATGTCTATGTACTGCCAATTAGCCAACTAGGTTTTATGGCACCCTCTCATGTTCATAGCTACCTTGATTAGTAATTTGGCACCAACATTGAGGGTTGACATTAGATTAACAGTTGAACATAAAACTATCAACTTGTATAGAACTTTCTTATGCTCCATAGCCAACTACATTATGATGAGAGAAGGTTTTGATGATGACGATGATCAATAGATCAAGTCCTATCTTATGGAGGAAGGAGCTTCAGCTCTATAGAGATACGGGAAAGGATATCCAAACTCAATTTGGGTATATATATATATATATATATATATATATATATATATATATATATATATATATATATATATAAGAATAATTTGGTTTTTATAGAAAATTTGAGAGTAAGATTCATGCCAGAGGTGCGCGACTCTATAGTGAAGATTTTGGGAGGTTAGGGTTCACACTTAAGAAAAGTTAAGAGAAAGGGTTAAGGCTCGGGGTAAACGACAACACAAAGAGAGTAAAATGGGGTTTTGTTTGAGTTACTCGGTTAATGGTTACGGTTTTTAAACTTCCACTCCTTAACATAAAAAATCGACTTACACAAAAAGTCGGCTGGCATTTCAGTTTCTCATGTCGATCAAAGTGTATGATCTAGGTCAATAAGTTATCCGGCTTTAAATAAACTATATAAACAATTTTTGTTGACTTTTGTCATTTGACATCTACAACCCTGCAACAAATGTCACGACCCGGACCCAGTATAGAGACACGAAAAGTGGGTACGTCCAGCCTACGTCACAGTGTCGGCGGTAGAACGCTGTTCTAGGTCATGATCTCAACTAGCCACAATATGATATACTCTCTAAACGGAGGCCAAATCACAGAAGGTACAACTCAAACACAAGTCTAAAGATGGAAATAGTACGATATGATAGATAATGAAATCCTCAAATGAAGATACAACAGAAGGAAAATAAATCCAAGTTAACAACATCAAGTCTCGACATCTCTAAATAATACAAATTCTAAATCCACAAACACAAATGACATAAAAAAATAAGATAAACAGTCTAGCTATCTAATCTAGACAATAGTAACATCCTCAACAGCTGCCTGAACCTCCAGGGGGTCCAGGTTGCAAGTGTCATCTAGGCCTGCTCCGTAGTAGGTAGGGCAGAACTCCTCCTCATCCTCTGTAATATTTTTAATAGGTCCAGTTAGGAAAGGAATGAGCACATATCTCTCAAACAGTTCATAGCATGGTATGAAATATAAAGCAAGCAATAGAGTAAGATACATGAACTATAAGAAATATACATGAACGGTAAGAGAGATATTTGTAAACTGAAAATATCTATATGTAAGTAAGAACTGTTAGTGACTAAGTGATTTAGAGGACAAGACGGTATATAATCGGCTTGGGTTTGCACATGAATAATCTGAGTTGCACATGAATAACACAGTTGCACATGAGAGCTGTGTTGCACATGAATAGCACAATTTCACATGAATAAGCAACAGAGTTGCACATGATGGGAAAGATCACATAACCATTTATACTCACCCCTACCCCAATCAATACACAAGGATCTAGTCAAGTTACGTTACGCACATGATGGTTTGGTTATACATAAAGCACATAGGAAAATATGGCTATACATGAGAGCACATGAGAGTACATGAGAGCATATGAGCGTACATGAGTGCACATGAGAGTACATGAATAATACGAGAGCAAAGAATACGTGATGTACATGAAACACATGACATGAAGTACCTGATATGCCCGCTAAGGGGGATAACATCTCTTGAAAAGATCCATATAGTACCAATCCGTGATGATAACGTAACAACATCAAGTAAAGTAATCTAGAGCAATAATATAAATCCTGACAAGTATGAAATGATCAGAGAATGTACTCGCCTGATATCCTAAATATCCGATGAGAATAGATGTCCAAATCAGAGTAACTGAGTCCTAATTAAAGCAACACATGTTACAATGTATCCAAGATGGTGATAATAAAGTTTACAATGCATTCTACATTATTCTAAACCATTCTAGGTCAAAGTCAACTCCTGGTCAACTACGATCAACCGTCTAGTCAAACTAGTCAACTCTAGTCAACTAGTCTAGGGTTTAGCTAAACTCAAGTCCTCTAGGCCAATTAGGCCTATCTAGTCAATCTAAGGTCAAACTAGTCTTCAAGTCTAGGTTAGTCAACAACACCTAACCAAAATCCTATACCAATATAAACCATTGTCAACAACACCTAGCCTAAAAGGGTAAACCATATACTAGGCTATACAAAACCTATATTTTATATATACATATATATATATATATATATATATATATATAAATATATATATATATATATATATTTTTTCTTTTCTTTATTGGCGTAAGACACCATAAATCGAGTACGTCTGAGAGATCCTGTACTGAGGATCCCCGAGTACAAAAAAGAATTCTGAAGAATGGGACGATGGAGATCGAGCGGCAGTTGCTCCTTTACTCCGTTGATACTCCGATTACAAAAGTGGAAGAAAATCTAAGAAAAATGCTAACTCTCGGCTCACTGGCAAGAAGTTCAGCAATTTAGCTCTTGAAAATGCTCTCAGTCCTGTGTTTTGAAGAGGGGTGAGACCCCTTTTTATAGTAGTTCTTGAGCTGGAATGATGTTATGTGCCCACATGAGGAAACACACTAGTTTTCATGTGGACACACGGTCCTGCTTTGGGAACATAAGATATAGGTGCATGATGGCTGCATGGTCATGGGTTGATCGTGGTGCTAACGTGGCCGCATTCTTCGGTGCACGACTGCTCGTGGAGACTGACGTGGTCGTATGCTTCGGTGCACGTTTTGATCGTGGCTTTGACCGAGTCAGAGGCAGTTCTGGCTTAGGCGCATAGCCTGAAATAGGGCTATGCTTCCCTCTTCTGGAGGAGCTTGTATTAGGCGCATCGGCAAATGACCTCACTGGAGCTTGGGCACATATGACCTTGATGGAAGCTTTAGGCACATAAGTCTCATTTGTGACTTGGACACATAAGGCTCATTGGTGACTTGGGCACATATGTCCAGTTTGCTAAAAAATTTATGCTTCTACAAGACCCCCTTCAAAGTTTTCGATACTTGAATGAGTTCGAAATACTTTGAAAGAAGCATAGACCGTCTTTTTGTGATACAGTGGTCGCATAGCACGACTTTCTCTTTGGGCGCATAGAGTTTGGCCAGCCTGTCAGAGAGATGGCTGTTGAGATCTTCCTCAAAAATCTGAACTGACAGATTCATCGGGGTAGAATTTGAAGAGGTTCATCCTTCATATGTTGTCCATGTCAGCAAACGACAGTCGCATAGTATGCAAGAGGCTGGGTCTTGACATGGGCGCATAAGCCATGGTGGGTGCATAGTGCGCAATGGGCGCATAGGCACATAGGAATAGTGGGCGCATAGGAAACGGCCCATGCCTATAAATAGGCTTTGAAAGAGAGAGAAAGTTCATTATTCTCATTTCTTTTAGAACTTTCAAAAGACTCTTCATCTCCTTTCTTTACGAACCATGTCTTCCAAGGTCACCAAGAGATCTGCGAAGGGCAAGGGGGCTACACCGAGTGGATCTCCTCCTACGGCATTGTCCTCACCAGTCCAGGACCCGATTCTGGAAGAGGGCACGCCTCGAAAACAAAGTTTCGAGCGTTAATTTGCGACGCTCAGACTTTTCTTCTGCCTGGCCGCATGCGCCTAAGGCAACATGCTTCTGTGAGCATTCTTATGCGCCGACAGAAGTCATGTGCCAACACTGTGGTGTGCTATGCGTCCATATATTACCATGTTATGCGCCCATATGTTGCTGCTTGTTATGCGCCCACATACTGCTGTACTTAATGCGCCTACTTATTTGTTTTGGGCGCATAAGATTCCTTCAGTACTTAGTTTTTCCTGAGGATTTGAGTCTGACTTTCTCTTCTATCCTTGCAGTAAACATGTTTGTCCCGGAGCTTAAGGAAATCCCTTTTGGCCCTGCTTATCAAGTCCTCGGTACCAGTCTCATAACAAATATGATCAGCAAGGTTCAAGCCATGATCAGTCAAAACCAGCCTACGGAACGGACACTCGCCATACTTAAACAGGATAAGACCTTCTTGAAGCAGATAATTAATGAATGAGAAGTTCTTGCTTGGAGGGGCACGTCATTTCAAGAAGCTGTACGTCCTATTCGGTGACAGTGTGGGGTTCGAAGATGGCGAGACAATATGCTTGAGAAACCTAATGGTGATCCGTTCGAACAATCAGAGGATATGGATACCGTCGATGGAGCGTCAGTATCCTTTGTCTGCTTTTACTGTCTTAGCTGTACAGCAACAGATAAAGTTCGAGCTAACTCATGAGCTCTCGGGGGTCATCTCCGAAAGAATATAGTTTGACTCAGGCGATCGAAAGAAGGACACTTTGAAGTGTGTCCGGGGCTCTGCATCTTACTCTACGAGGGGACTGCAACCTGGTGCCGTAATGAATGACATTTCGACTAACCTCCATCCTTATGCCGCTGACACGCTTTGTAATTTGATGCTGACGGGGGACGTGTCATATCCCGCAGGAAAGATGCAGATGGATGGCTGGAGGTATCCATCTTCATTCTGGATCAACCTCACTGGCTGGGTACTTTCCATGTATGAAGCCCCCTGAAGACTGCTGGACTTTATTATGCTATTAGGGCCATTCAATATGGTGTAAGGGTCAACTGGCCAATGTTTGTCTCTTTAGCGGAGTTATATAACCTTTCCACCTATACCTTCTTTACTCCGGGTAGGGAGATGGGATTGGCTCTCCACGAGTTGCAGAAAGTGTCAAAGCTTCCCTGGGGCACGGAGCTATATGAAGAGTACGTGCCTTGTGATGAAGAGCTCCGAGATCTGGAGAATGAAAACTCTGAGATGATTGATGTATACAAGGAATTACTCTGCCACCTCCTTATTTGTCATAGGTTTAATAAGAAAGGGAGGACCGAGTGGGCCAATCCCCACACGAGAGCTTGGATGGGCTACATCTTCGTTCAAGAAGAAGGGGAGGATTCGGCCTCCTTTTCGATTTTAAAACCTACGAACAAGTCCGATATAGTAGTCCGGATGACAGATTATGATACGGCGGATACTCAGGACAATGATGATCCTGAGTCCTCGATTGGCCACTACTTTCGTCAAGCCGAATATCCGTTGTCAGAGAAAGCTGTACTGGCAGCTTTCTTAATGATCTGGCTTCATGACTGCATAGTCCCTGGAGGTTCAGGGTCCATTGAGAGAATAAGTCGGCGTATGATACTTCCGGCTGTGAAGCTGGCGTTCGGATACCGTCTTGCATTGCTTCCCGCGATGGTCTGTGCCACTGGACAGGGTCTACGAGATTTTGTTAGGAATACGGTGACTCCTGACGGCAGGGCCAACTTCGCCCGGACTGAACTTCCGTATCATTTTCTGATGGGGTGGCTGCTACTGCATTGTCCTACCCTGATGAATACTGGGCCGGTGGCGGACTCTTTGGCAGGAGATGCCTTTCTTCGTAGATTTCATAATGCAGATTGGACCGTCACCGGTGTACCTGCTTGCAGAAAGGCTTTAAGCTTCTTACAGAACTATAAGTTCTTCAGAGTATCTCCTCTGTCCGGCAGCGGTAATGCAGGAGATGTCTTAGTAGATGAGGGAGTTCATGCCACTAGTTTGACTACTGGAGCGTTTCACTAGCTTCAGTCTATTAGACCATCGCATCTGGTGCTCCAAAATAGGAATCATGCCTATCTGGAGCCATATCTATTGAGCCTTTTTGTACGGCAGTTTGGCGACAGCCAACTCCTTTTGGAAAATGCTAGCCTGTATTTGGAGTCGATAGGCAGCTTGATTGATGGAGCGCATGCTTGGATGTATTACAATGTCGGGTGCACGGAGGCAGTCTTTACTCTGCCCTTGGATAAGCCTGAGACCCATTTGTGCTATACTGGCGCCAAATTTTATGTTCAGATCAATACTTTTCATCCTCGGTACGATCGTGAACATAGCTTGATATTGGGGACTCGGTTTGGCCTCCTTTTGCGAAAAAGGTGCCGAAGGGCCGTAAGAAGGAGAGTGATGTTACCGCCATGAAGCCAGCCGTAGTACTGCAGCCGAAAGCTATCCTTAGGGAGCCAACAGTGTCTCCAAAGGAGGACACAAAAGATAATGATTCTTCTCCTCTCAATCCTCCTCAGAAGAGGAAAGCTTCAACTGAATTGGCCAAGGAGCCAACTTTAAAGCGGAAGAAGAAAACTGTCGCCCTGAGGAGAGCCAAGGAAGTGGGTGTTGGCTCGCCTCCCTTGAGGAGGTCTTCCCGGTAAACTGGAAGAGGTGAAACGGCGTCGCGGGCCGTTACTATTCGGGAGGTAGATCCCTTTCTAGACTCCATAGTCGTTCTAGTCAAGCCCTTATAAGCTTTCTCACCTTTGCGTTTGTCCGTTACACAGGACCCTGAAGTTGAAGCTGAGGCAGGTGCCTCCTCGTCTGAGGAGGTGAACGTGACAACAGCGTACCCTCCTTGTCCTCGATTGGTAGACGACGCTCAGCCTTCCTCAGCCAAGGAGGCTGAATCAAAGGACGATCAGGACGAATGCCCGAATTATGGTGGTAACCAGAGAGCCAGTCCTTCTTTCGATATCTTCCTGGGGGAGATGTCTGAAATCGGGGCCATACTGAGAGATTTGGACGAGAATCAAGTCCAATCGGCTCATCCTCCTGCGGGTACGTTATCTTTGTGCCTCTCTTCGGATGAGATTTTTTGACTTCGATTTTGTATGCTCCTCGTGAGGCTGACCACGATTGTATATTCCCTTGTAGACAAGGAGAAGGGACCACTTGTGAAGATAGTCCCAGGCATTGGGGGAGGAACAGAAGTTGTTCTCGGCTTCTCCAAATTTGCTGGTATGGAGGGAGCTGTTAGTGAGCCGGTATCGGCTACAAAAGGAGAGGTTGAACAGCCTGCTGAGGGGGTTGTTGCTGAATCTGCTCCCGTTTCAGCTGGAATTGTGGAAGAAACCAGGCCTAATACCGCTCGGGGCCTTGATATTGTTCTTCTTGAACAGTCTGGGCCTGTTCTTGGTTTCCCTGAAGCCAAGACTGATGGCGTAGCCCAGGCTGGTGCTGAGCATGCCGAAGGTATGGAATTACAACTCTTTCACATTTTCCCCTTTTTTTGGTCACTGATGTATATATTGTTTTCTTGTCAGGTTCGATTTCTTGTCAGGTATCCCTTCATAGAACGGAAGAAACTCTCCAAGCCTCATCTCCGACGACCTCCACTGAAGATGACGAGATGGCCCAGGAAGTCGTCAAGGCTTTCTACTCTGTACTGAAAGTAAAGCTTTCTGGAGTCCTGAATCGGAATGCTGCCTTTGGCCCTGTGAATGATGTTGCCGAATGCCAAGTGGCGGCCCTTGAGAGCATTGCCGGCTATGAAGAGCGGGCTAATACTCTGAAAAAAGTTTTGAATGACCTGGAGGGTCAGGTGGCCAGATTTCAGGATGCCAGACAATAGAGCTCGACGTCGCTGTTTCGTACAGAAGATGAGGTTTTGATCACGGCACTCGCAGAGGAGAAGACCACTTTTCAGGCGAGGAAGGATGCCCTCGTTCAAGAGATCAGCGAATTGGCTGATCAATATGGTCAGTTCAACGCTGCAAGTGAGGCACGTGCTGCCTCGAAGAATAAACTGGCTGCACAGATTATCGAGAAGTGTAATCACATCGCACAGATCCAAAATAAGATTGCTCAACTGTAAGCCAACTTGAGAACAACAACGTCTGAGCAGGAGGACTACTTGGCTCAGGCTGCCATAACTGCCACCACTTTCGTCCATTTAAAGGAACAGCCGATGAAGTTAGAGGGAGAGCACATGAGTCTGATCCTTTTCGAGGATGAAGCTGCTCGTCAAGAAGAGGCGCGCCGTCGAGCTACCGCAAAGTTTGAAGCCGAAATTGCGGGTCTAAGGGACAACATCAATCGCCTATGTATCCCTTAGATTTTTTGTTTGTATCTATTTTTTTTCAGTCGTCACGGTCTTGTACCCCTTTTTTCCGTCTCTTGATAGACGTTCAAGTAAATAATAAAGAATATTTTCAAATTGAATGTGGTTTTGTGAAATATCGGAACTAGAGGTAATGTGGACGTAGCAAGGATATTTCTGGTGGGTATTCTGCTGAAGAATTTGATGTGGACCTATTATCCATTTTATATTCAAGTTTTTTTTGAATATAGATAATAAGTTGAACGAATCTGCTAATAGAGGTAATATGGACGTAATGGAAGAGGATGTTCTATATCCGACCAGAGGTAATATGGACATGGAAAGATATATAAAATTAGGTGGGAGTGGATAACTCAAAGGTAATATGGACGTGATTATCCTTGATGAATGCTTTGCTCAGAGGTTATATAGACATGGCAAAACATTTCTTAATCATTCCACTGGGAAAATAATTATCGAAAAATAATTCAGAGGTAATAGGGACGTAACTTGTTTTCGTCAAACCGAGTTTGGACAGGGTCAAAAATGGGAATGATTTCGCTGGGGAAATTTCTTAGAGGACCTATTATCCAAGGCGTATTCAAGACTCTTGAAATACAGATAATAGTTAGATAATTTTTCGAATTACATAAACATCGCACTGTACATTTACATGACTGAACATATGTGAACATTATTTACAAAAGGTTACACATAGTATTTCTTCAAGAACTTGCCGTTGATAGGCATCATGAGCAAGTCACCATCAGGTTTGGTTAGTCGGTACGCACCGTTAGAATACATTGATTCTATAATAAAAAGGCCTTCCCATTTAGGCTAAAATTTTCCTTTTGTTTTGTGCGTCGTGATCATTGGTCTTCTCACTGTTAAGACTAGATCACCGACTTGGAAGATTCTTTTCTTTACCTTTTTATTGAAGGCTCTGGAAAGGCGTGCCTGGTATAGCTCAATACGCTGCTGAGCTAACAAGCATTTTTCGTCTAGCGCTTCGAGCTCCTATTTTTGCAGACGGTAGCTTTCTTCGTTAGTCAACTCGCTGGCTAAGGCTACTCGAAGAGAAGGAATCTAGATTTCTAGGAGAAGAACTGCTTCACTCCCATAAACCAGAGAGAATGGCGTACTGCCTGTTGGAGTCCAGACTGTTGTACGATAGGCCCATCGACATTCGTCGAGCTTCTCATTCCAATCGTGCTTGTTTGAAGACACGAACTTCTTGAGAAGTTTAACGATGGTTTTATTGAAGGCTTCTGCTAGCCCGTTAGCCGCTGGATTGTAGGCAGTAGAGGCTACATTCTGGATTCAATTCCTATTACAAAACCGATAGAATGCATGGCTTGCGAATTGTGGACCATTATTATGGATGATCCTACGAGGTAGGCCGAAGCGGTAGATAACGTGATGTTTGATGAAACTGATCACGTTCGACGCCTTTACTTCGATGAGCGGTATAGCTTCTGTCTATTTGGAGAAGTAATCGGTTATGGCTAGAATGAACCGATGTCCTTTGGAGGATGGCAGGCTGATTGGGCCTATGATGTCCATACCCCAGGCTTCAAAAGGCCACGATGTTACTGTCGGGTATAGAAACTCCGAAGGTTGATAAATGAAATTGGCGTAGAACTGACAAGCTCTACACTTTTTGCATATTCAACAGCATCTACTATCATCGTGGGCCAATAATAACCCATTCGTCTGGGGCAATCTTATAATTTGGAACCTGGTTGATGTGCACCACAAACTCCGTCGTAAGCCTCCCGAAGTGCATATTTGGCTTCTGTGTCTGATAAACATCGTAACAGTAGCCCGTCATAAGAGCGTCGGTACAACATCTTGGTAGCTGTGTCGTAATAAAATCTGAGGGATCGCCTTTGGATAGACACAGATTCCTTCGGGTCCTCGAGAGGATTCCATATACGACAAAGTCTATGAAAGGAAATCTCCAGTCTTTAACATCGACGTTTGTTTCCGTTGTGTAACTGAGATAAATATGTAAGGCATCTTTTATACAGAATAGTTCTCGATGAGATACTGTGATCGACTGCTGATTATTGGTAGGGACGGTCAAGGAAGCAGCGAAACCGGCTAGAGCATCTGCTTCTATATTCTGTAGTCGAGGCACGTGCTCGATGAAGAATCCAGCAAAAGTAGATGCCAACTTGATTGTCGCTTTGTGATAGGGGATGAGATCTTCGTGACGAACTTCATAATCCCCTCGGACCTGACTAACTATTAGCTTGGAATCGCCGTAAGCTTCTAGATAGTCAACTTCCAGTTATTTTGCCAGTTGTAGGCCGATCAATAGGGCATTATATTCGGCCATATTATTGGTGCAGGGTTCCACGAGTGAATATGCACGATGTATAACCAGATGGTCGGGTGATACGAGCACGACGCCTACTCCAGCCATGATATTTCCTTTAGGTCCTGTTCTTGATGCACCGTCAAAGAACATTCGCCAAATGGGGATTTCTTCAGTTGCGGTGTTAGACTCCACTACTTTATCGGGGATTTCGTCGTAGAGTTTGGAAGATTCTGGCACCGGATGAGCTGCTAGGAAATCAGCTAACGCTTAGCCTTTTACTGCCTTCTGAGGAACGAACATCATATCGTATGGAGTCAACAGCATTGCCCATGTAGCTAAACGGGAATTAAGAGAACCCGGTTTAGTCATGAGTATTATGAGAGGATTGGCTTTAGATATGATGTGGATAGTTTGCCTAGACACATAGTGGCATATCTTCTGGATGGCAAATACCAGTGCAAGGCATTCCTTTTCCACAGGTGTGTATCTGTTCTCGGCACCCACCATTGTGCGGCTGAGGTAGAAGATTGCCTGTTTATGGCCGCCTTCATTCTTCTGAGCAAATAGGGCACCAAGAGAATGATCCATAGCACGGACATATAGTAAGAAGGGCTTTCCCATTATTGGAGCTACCAATACTGGGGGCTTGTGAGATACTTCTTGATGTCGTCGAATGCGCGTTGACATTGTTCAGTCCAGACGAAAGATACGCCTTTTTTCATGAGCTGAGTGAATGGTTGACACCTTCTAGAAAGGTTCAAAATGAATCGTCTGATGTAGGCTAGCCTTCCTTGTAGTCCGTGTAGCTCTTTGAGGTTTCTTGGAGGATGCATATCGAGAATAGTCTTCACTTTCTCTAGGTCAAGATGTATACCCTTTGAAGTGATGACGAAACCAAGGAACTTGTCGCTGGAGACTCCCAGAAAAGACTTGGTTAGATTCATCTTGAGTTGGTGTGCACGCATTAGTTCGAACACCATTCTCAAGTCTTGGAGGTGGTTGCCCTTGAGACAACTTTTAACTACGATATCGTCTACGTAGCACTCCACTATTTTGCGTAAATAATCACAAAAAATTGTGTTCATGGCTCGCTGGTATGTCGCCCCTGCATTTTTCAATCCGAAGGGCATCACCGTATAGCAGTATACCCCCAACGGTGTTCGAAAAGATGTGTGCTTCTCATCGTCGGGGAACATCTTGACCTGGTTGTAGCCTGAGAACCCATCCATGAAGGACATTCGTTCGAAGCCGCAAGTATTTTCGATCATTACGTCGGTGATCGGTAGAGAAAATTTGCCTTTCGGGCATGCGGAGTTCAAACCACGGTAATCGATACAGACTCAAACTTTATCGTTCTTTTTCATGACTGGAACAATATTGACAACCCAGTCAGGGTGTTGTTCTTCACGAATGAATCCACTGGCAATGAGCTTCTTGGCTTCATTCTCGATGGCCTCCATGACATCTGGTCGGAATCGTCATTGCTGCTGCTTCACTAGCTTATCTTTAGACGAAATATTTAGGCGGTACATGACGACTTTAGGGTCAAGGCCTGACATGTCTTCATAGCTCCATACAAAGACATCGATGTATTCTCTTATAAGCTGTATTAGAGATTGTCATTCATCGCCAGATAGACTTTTGCTGATGAAAATTGGTTTAAAAGATGATTCATCTCCTATATTAACTTGGATGACTTTGTCTTCAGTAGGTGGTTCACATTGTTCGAAATGCAGCTTCCACCTAGTATCTATCTTTTGAGCCCATTGTTCAAGCTCGATCGATTGGACATCGTCTACAATTTGGTCAACTAAAACTATGTTGACGGACAGAGTTGCTTTGAACATGTCGCCAATGCTGGAGTCTGAGTCCCAGAGGTAGGAACCAGAAGAATGAGAACAATGATCTGTTTCATCATCTGATCTTTCGTGAGTTATTGCAGGAGTGACATAACCCAAACCAATACCGTTTCATTGATAGTAGTTCTCGGGTTTGCCGGGAGGAGCAAAGTGACGTATTGGCAACCGTCGTCCCCGACCGTAGTTTAGCCCCTGGTCGCTTTTAATGTCATATCCCATATTCTGGATGATATTATTGGCCTACCAACTATATCGAAAAAGTTGCATTTTCCCAGTCATAGTCAACTTCCATATCGCGCTTGGGAGAAGTAGAGTCCGGAATGAACTTTCTTTCGCCAATTATTCGACCGAAGATGATTAGTTCTTCACCCTTCTTTATGGCTGGAATGATGAAGTAGTGGATATCTTCTGAGTAAACTTTTTCCCGTAGGTGAGGCATCATAACCGACATACAGAGGTGTGGTCCTATGCCGTGCTCTAGAGCGTATATCGTATCTATGTAGTGGTTTACAGATTGATAGACATCAGAGTAATTCAAAGATAAACCTTTACTAAGAAAATACGCAAATTCTTCTTCAGGGATAACATCATCCGCTGAAGGTACATTATTATGAGTATTGATATACTCATTGAGGGGATCATCATCTGGAAGAGGAGCCACAGTCTTGGCCAAGTTCACCACGTAGGGTAATTCTTTAGGATTGGGAGGACGGACTTCAGCAGGTTCAACCCGAGGTGTCTTGCGGAGAGTGATGGTCAATGGTTTGACCTTATCAGGGTTCTTCTTTTTCACCCAGATTGTGAGAGGCTTCGGAGTACTTTTTGGAGTAGTACGTCCTTTGACTCGGATAATCAGGGGACCATCATTGGAGGATGAACTTGCTTCAGCTTCATTGTCGGCTTCGTTGCCGTCATCCTTGGAGGGCTAAGATTGGTAAAGTACCGAATCTCCATAGTAGGCTTCGATACCCTTAAAAGGATCTACATCGGCAAACTCTGTCTTCACGATGCCATCGCTGTTGACGTACTTGAAGCACTGGTGAAGTATGGAGGGAACGATCATGTTCTCGTGTATCCACGGACGTTCTAACAAGATATTGTAGGATACATTGGCATCGATCACATAGCAAAAAACCTTTGTTCGAAGATCACCGATCTGGCACTTGAGACGAATCTTGCCCAACGGGTGGCTTCTCCCAGCATTGAAAGCCATGATAGTTGTATTGGTTGCATATAGCTTGTGCAGAGGGATTCCTAGAATTTGAAGGAAACTTTTATGAATGATGCTGAGGGAGGAACCCGGATCGATGTGTATCTGATCCACCTTAATCGCTCCGATATACCCTATATGGTACAGAGGTCTATTATGACGATTATTTTTTAGTAGCATGTCCTCCTATGAAAAAGTGATGTTGGGCACCACTTCCATAGTACTGTGGCAGTGGGGACAGGAGACCGGGTCTTCAGCGGAGGCTTTGACTTCAGCGAGATAAGAGTCGACATGTAGTAATACTTCACTTAAGGCCTTTCACGTTTCTTTGGAGAGTCGTAATAGATCGAACAGAGACAACCTGGCAGGTGTATTGGCCAGCTGTGCCATTATGTCAAGGTTGCAGGGTCGATCCACGCCTTCGAGAGCTGGCACCTTTAGAGACTTGTCAAATTATGTCTCCTTCTGTTTAGCTTTGTCGGTAGTTGAAGGCTTAGACGGGCCGGCTTCTGAACTTATGGAGGGCAGCAGGAGCTTGAGAAGGTACTGCTTCTTCTTGTGTGGGGTCGTAAGTCCGTAGGTAAGCCTTCCCCGATCACGTCTCGCCAGATAGAACTTCGTAGATGGGAGAAGACTCCATATGGCACGACTTTTATTTCTTGCCGCTTTTTGCTTTGGGAGATACCACCCCCTGCGTCACTTCTTGTACGAGGTCCGGATGGACCCATATGATCTCACCACGTTCAGTCGTGAGTAGCACCAAGGTTGAATTGCGAGCTGGCGACAGGTTGACGACTTCCATTATTGCCTTGGGGATCGGGACCACGCCGTCCGGGACTTCTGTGGGAGGAAAGTCACCAAACTGAAGAGAGATCATGTTAGAAGATACGACCTTGTCTACAGCTTCGAGGTTGATCACTTGGCTGTCGATAAGCTGTTGTATCTTCTTCTTCAGGACAATGCAATCCTTGGTGGAATAATGCACGTACTGATGATAAAGACAGTACTTGGGATCGGTTAGTTGGTTCGCCTCTGCAGGACATCGTGGTAGAGGCAATGTTAGTTTATTACCCTTCGTCAATGTGTGAAAAATGGTAATGACATCGTCTTCGTCAAAGGAAAAGGTCTCCTTAGGCTTGTCGGAGGTGTCCTGAGAATTGGAAGCTCCCTTGGAAGTATCGACCTTCAGGACTTCTCTTCCTTTACCCCCACGGATAGGGATAGTTTGAGGATGCTTGCCCTTGTCTTCAGATTTGGGTGTTTTCAATCCCAGTAATTCTAGATTAGAAATGTCGTTTTTAGCAGCATCAGCGGCCCCAATGAAAGTGGGCCATATATCATACTTATGTATACCCAGACAGAACTTCACTGTAGGAAGAAAGTTACGTCGACAAGTATCCATAAGTTCTGAGTCTGGTATGCCGAAGGGCATCTTCAACACTAGCCACTAGAAGCGTTCGATGAAAGCAATAACAGACTCAGTCCTCCTTTGCTTAGTCTCGATAAGGGTGGACATACTAACATGCATACCACTCTCGTAAAATCTGTTGAGGAACGACCTCTCCAAGTCTTTAAAAGAATTGATACAACCGTCAGGCAGATTGCAGAACCATTCAAAAGCTACCCCCTGCAAGGTGCTAATAAACATCTTTAACAAGTTAGGAGGGCAAATAGCATTCTCCCATTCAGGAGGATAAGGCTGAGATATCTCCATCTTCTGAAGCTCATCTTTGTGTGAGATAGTGTCGAGACGGGCAACCAGAGAATCAATTACATCCTGTTGATTGAGCAGGTGTTAGGAAACGACTGTTGTACGATTGTCAGGCGTTGTTGGTGAAGCACCACCCCCAGCATTTGCAAGATTTGGAGAGGCACAATGGAATGATACTCCTTTTGTAGTGAAGGAGGGTTGTTGCTATGAGCCGGACTAACGTGAGCCGAGACGTTTTGTTGAGGTAGAAGAATAGCCCCAGCAGCTTGGACCGCAATGATACTGGTAAGCATATAAGTGATCTTGGCAAATGCTGTTTCAAGACCCTCTAGCCGTTTGCTGGTCTGATCACTGGCTTCTTCAAGTCTTTCTCCGTCTGCCATGTATGTAGATAACATGCGAGGATGAACAGAGAAAATAATACAACTGGTGCTGATACTGTCTGTCTCTAAGTTGACAAGTCTCTCATCTTCAGGTAGGGGAGGTAGATAGTCGCCATCAGACTCGAAGAGATCGTCGTCCTCTGGAAGGCTACCACCAATGTAAAGGTCATCCACTTCAAACTCTGAGGGAATACTACCCCCAGCTTGGGAGTCCTCGTCATCTATAAGGAATCTCGCTTTTGACCGAGTACCAATATAGACTCCTTCAGATGTGACAGCCTGCTGGCCATCTGTTGGTAGACTTCTTATCACTACCACATTTCTAGCTTGAGGGTATTTTGGTCATTTTTAAAATTTTGGAATTATTTGGGAATTATTATTATTAATTATAATTATTAGAATTTTTAAGTGATTTTTAGTATTATTGATTTGGTGCTATTCTAGACTTTGACTCATGTTGACTTAGGAGACTGTCCTAGAGGCTAACCTAGGTCATGACTACTTGGTTAGGTTATGAAACCCTAGCTTCACCTAAGTTAGTGAAATTTAACTCATTAGAACTTATTTAGAGAAATTAGGATTTGAATTGATTAGGGAATGGCTTATGATTTCACAAGTCATGACTTGTGACTTTAGCCTTAAAGGCCCAACCCAACACCATGTAACCTAGTGAACCCCAGCCCATTCAAGCCCATGGCCGGCCACTAAGGTCTCCCCCCCTCTATTTAATGCTCCTAGAAATTAGGGCTAGCCTCCATAGAATTATTTGTAAAGTTTTAGAAAGAGGTTAGTCTCCATCTTCTTTAATTCATAGAAATTCCTATTTAATTCCTTTTTCATCCAAACCAATTGCATTAGGTTCTAATTCTTCTGTTCTTGCTGTTTATGTAAGAATATTTCAGAGTTTGGATAATTTGGAGAAGTTTGGCTATCAAGAGGAACACCCCTCTTTGGAGTTTTATTGAAGATTTGACACCTATAGGTAACTCCTTCAAAACCTATTGTAATTGCTGTTATTATTGCATTCTAACCTAGATCTAGGTGTCCCCTAGCTAACCCTAGATTTCTGTAGGATTTTGTGTCCTATTCGTGTCCCATTTGGACACGTATCAGTCCTTGTTTATAGGTGTTTGACAAAATGCCCCAAAGGGTATTTCGATCTGATTTTAGGAATGTAATTGAATAGGAATTAGGGTTTTGACCTCGCTTATGTGTTTCCATTGCACTGAGCACGTATTGGTGTCGTGTCGTGTCGCCACAGACACGGAAACATGCGGGTGTGCGCGCGTGCGCGCGAGCACTGTAGCTGCCCTGCTACTCGGGGCTGATTTTGACCTGGACACGCCACTTCGACACATGATACTTGACACACACGAAGGGGTGACCACTGACACCACGTGTGTCAAGTTGCACGGCCTCTCGTGTCATATCGGACACGGTATCACGTGTGCACGAGTGTGCACTGTGTGCGTGTATCAGTGTTCATTTGGTTCACTGTTTCATTTCGGTTTTTAATGATTTTAATTGTTAATTAGAGCCTAAACATGTCTAATAATCTATGATTAATTTAGTTGCATATTAGAATAGGTTGTTATGAGAATTTGGATTCGAAAATTGGGTTAATGGCATACGCTGATACCATGTCTGTTACACTGTTCTTTTCAGTATTTTCCTAACTATTTAATCTCATTTTTAGTGATATTTTCACTGCTAATTACTCCCACATGTTTGGTTGTTTATGTTTAGCTTAATATTTCAATTCAATAGACTTTTAGATTTGTGAATGGGAAATTGGACATTTTGTTGGGTTTCAAATGAAATAGCAGATATGGTATTGGTTGATTGAGTTCCTATTGGCATTGTACACTGTCAGCTGGGAACTGGATCCTATTTCCTGAGAATGGTTCTCCTAAAGGCCTACTGATTTCTACTAAACTGAGCATGAATTCCCATACCTGAGATTTAAAACCCTTCCTTAGTGAACTGTAAATTGTAGACTGTAATGAATGTTGATTCACATAAACACCATATGATAACCCACTGTTCTGGTTAACCTGAACTGAATTCCTATTTTCCAGGATTTCTTTCACTGTCATGTGTTTCCAGGATTTACCTAACAACTAATTCAGGATTATGCACTGCCATGTTAATCACTGTTGATCATTCCTATTCCTTGTTAATATGATTCCAGTTATCACATGTACACTAACTATTTTTCCTATTTTCCCTAATATGCCTACTGTTTCAAGATACCTTCAACTACCTATTTCCATATTTCATTGGGTTGTTGCTTCACTGTTTCATTTACCACTGATTTTCCTGCTACACTATTTTGCATTGACACTCCATTCACACACACACACACACACATGTACACCACATTCTCCTTTTCATATTTCTCTATGTATGTATATATATATATGAGATGTATATTCATATATGTATCCTATATTATGTATGTGTGATATGTATATAGGTAACCTATATGCTAATTTGTGTTACCATATTATATTAATATGGGTATATATAAATATGTTGTATGGTATACACATAGGAGCCTATATGTTAATATGTGTATTCTATATTAGATTGTGTAGTATATCAATATGTGTACTATATTAGATATATATTGTGTCATGTAGTCATGTGATTTATGGTTGGTTTTAGGCATGGCATTACTTAATAGCCTATAGCCTAGGCTCTTGGCCTATGGGCGGCTTGAATGCCTAGTATGGAGCCTAGATTGGTCTTGTTTAGTCTTGTTAGACCTGGAATAG
The DNA here is from genome assembly GCA_029216955.1 of Iris pallida. NCBI lineage: Eukaryota > Viridiplantae > Streptophyta > Magnoliopsida > Asparagales > Iridaceae > Iris > Iris pallida. The sequence continues at coordinate 61,247 of JANAVB010039173.1, read as the reverse complement.
ACTAGTTAGACTATTATAGACTTGTTTGACTTAGGTTGACCTAGTTGACCTAGTTTGACTTTTAGGGTTGACCAGAGTTGACCAAGAGTTGACTTTGGCCTAGATTGACCTAGATTCATGTAGAATATATTAACTTGCATTTTATTGTCATTTAGACTCATAGTGACTTGTACTGTTCTATAGGAGACAGACACCACTCCTCGGACAGTATATATTCTCCAGATTCTCAGGTTACAGGCGAGTACATTCTCTGATCTTTTCATACCTGTCTGGACTATATTCTTGTTCTAGATTACTCTACTTGATGTTGACACGTATCTTCACGGATTAGTACTATATGGATCCTTTCCTGAGATCTTATCCCTCTACGGGTGCATCGGGTATTTCATGTTCATGTACTTTATCATGTGCATCAGGTACTCCTTATACTCGTACTAGTTCATGTTTTTACATGTTCTCATGTGCTTTTATGTACTATTATATGCCTCATGTACTACTCATTACATGAGTTCACGTATCTTAGCTGTATTCATGTGCCTATAACGTAACTTGAATGGATCCTTGTGTATTGATTGGGGCGGGGTTAGTAGAAATGGTTATGTGAACACTATCCCAGTAGGTATTCATGTGCTTCTTAGTTGTATTCATGTGCTCATAAGCCGTTTACATAACCATATTGTACTCTAAATCACGTAGCCACTTACAGTCTTTACTATCATGTATTTACTTTCAGTTACAAATTATCTCTTGTTTTCCTGTACTTCCTTTTCAGCATTTCCTGTATTTTACTCTATTGTATGATTTATACTCCTAACATGTTATGAACAGTTTTGAGAGATATGTGCTCGTTCCCGTCCTGATTGGACCTGTTGAAAATTTTACAGAGGACGAGGAGGAGGCCTGCTTAGATACCTTCTATGGGACAGCCTTCGAGGACACTTGCGATTCGGACTTCCAGTCGGATCCCTTAGCTGTAGAGACTGTTGCTCCATAGATGTCTTTATCTTATTTCATAGTTTTGGAGTTGAGTTGTATATTTTTGGATCTGTATTATTCTGGATGTTAGTGGAGTTTATCTAGACACTTAGCTTCCTCTCTATTTGTATTTCCTGTGGATTGGATCTTGCATCTTTTATATCATTCTATCTTATCGTTTTCTACCTTAGCTGTGATTGAGATATATTCTGTTATGTCACCCCCATTCGGGGAGTATAACTGTTTATTACCTTAAACGGTTAGATGTTGTGACCTAGGACAGCGTTATACCGCCGACACTGCGGCGTAGGCTGGACGTACCCACGTCTCGTGCCCTTACGCTAGGGTGCGGGTCGTGACACGTTTTTAGTAGTAGCCCATGCAGGTCCTCGGATGGAAATATAGTGGTATTCGAACTAGAATATCGCTGCAGCCTGCAGTAGGAATTAGTATATTTTTGAAGGTACTTGATCACACTAGAAAAACTCCTTATCAGATGGTTGAGACGAGATCGCATCGCCCTGGACTGGGAGACGCTGGAGAGGGGTCTAGCACCTCTCGACCTCAGCAGCAGCCAACTCCCGGTGCCACAGGGCCAGTGCAGCCCTCAGGAGTCGATGTTTCTGCCACTTTTGGAGGAGCACCTCCACCAGTCAGAAGGCCGAGCATTGTGATTCCTGAGATCCTTCCACCGCAGCAGCCTCCGCCTGCGGGGATGGTAGATGTTGTACATCTCTTCTCCTTCGTGGAGAGGATTCTGGAGTCCCACCAGCAGCATCAGACGAAACAGACTGCAGATTTCTGTTAGGAGATCGACGAGGCACACCAGCTGGTTCGCACTACAGTCGAGATGATTACAGCTCAGGAGACCCAGCAGCAGCCCCGTCGGAGGGAAAAGGACATACAGAACTTCCAGAAGATGCACCCTCGAGAGTTCTTTGGTACAGAGGGCATCCACTATGCCGACGACTGGATAGAGCATATTGAGGAGATCTTTCGACTGGCGGAGATACCAGATCGACTCCAGATCGAGGCGACGGGCAGCCAGATGCAGGACTTGGCCCGTGCGTGGTATCAGACAGATCCTAGGGTGGGAGTTGAGAGCCAGACTTGGGCCCAGTTCAAGGAGCTGTTTAAGGAGCAGTTGTTTCCTGATGTGGCCTTGGGAGGTATCGAGGCACAGTTCGAGGGTCTGGTTCAGGAGAACCAGACGGTAGCTGAGTATGCTGGAGAGTTTTGTAGACTGGCCCGTTTTATAGATGACTTGACGGAGAAGACGAAGGCGAGGAAGTTTCGTCGAGGTCTGATTAGAGAGGTTCGGTCGCTGACTAAGAGCGACCAGAACGCTACATTTGTTGAGATATTTTCTGGGGCTATGGCGGCAGAAGACGACCTAGGGCTGAAGCAGAAGAGGGGTCATAACTTTCAGGGTGGTAGCAACAGTCAGGGGCAGGCCAAGAGGCCTCACTTCCAGCATCAGCAGCCACAGAGGCCAGTTCAGCAGTATCAGCAGCAGCACCAGCAGCAGTATCAGCAGCAGGGTCGGATACCTTTTCAGCAGGTACAGCACCAGCAGCAGAGAGGGCAGCAGGCACCCTGTCAGCAGCAGGTAGTCGTTTGTGCCTTCTACAAGAAGTCGGGGCATATGATCCATGAGTGCAGGAAGAAGCTAGGTAAGTGCCTTCTTTGTGGTGCGGGAGATCACCAGTTGAGGGATTGTCCTAGAGCTTTTGGACGTGGAGCTCAGAGAGGTGGAGCCAAGGCTCCAGCAGGCCAGCCGAGGGGACCAGCACTGTAGACCCAGCAGCAGAGGTTCCAGCAGCAGGCACGAGGTGGACAGCAGGGGCGAGCTTTCGCCATGGCAGCTGAGGATGCCGAGGCCATCGGAGAGCTGATAGCAGGTTCGGTTCTTCTCGACTTCCTTCCAGTATTTGTACTCTTTGATTTCGGGGCTTCCCACAGCTTTGTGTCAGTATCGTAAGCTATTAGACACAGTCTGGTTTCTGAACCATTGCCTAGGACCTGCAAGATCACGACCGAGGGTGGGGTCATCCCTGTGAGTGATGTTTGCAGAGGGCGGAGCGTCATATTGGGAGGCCGAGTGTTGGGAGTGAGTCTACTTGTCATGCCACTACCGAACTACGACATTATATTAGGTATGGACTGGCTGAGTAGACACCACGCCCGTATTGATTGCTGAGGGTAGAGTTTTGTTTGGGACACCAGGAGAGCCAGAGTTTGAGTATACCCGACGGCAGGCAGAGCAGGACGGCGGAGTCTTCTTTGGAGCATCAGTTGAGGAGCAGGTGGCTCCGCATCCCTTGATCGCAGAGTTTATGGACGTATTTCCAGAGGAGTTGCCAGGGCTTCCACCAGACAGAGATGTAGAGTTCTCGATAGACTTGGTTTCCGGCGTGGAACCGATTTCTCAGCATGTCTATCGAGTGAACAATAGTGAATTGGTGGAGCTGAAGAAGCAGGTGGATGAGCTGCAGGACAAGGGCTTCATCCGATCGAGTTATTTACCTTGGGGTGCACCGGTACTGTTCGTACCCAAGAAGGATGGGTCGGTACGGATGTGTATCGACTACAGGACACTTAACAACCTGACGATCAAGAACAGATACCCACTGTCGCGGATCGATGATCTCTTTGATCAGTTGAGCGAAGCTCGGGTGTTCTCCAAGATTGATTTGAGGTCAGGTTATCACCAAGTGAAGGTGAAGAGGGAGGATATTCCTAAGACCACTTTCAGGACGTGGTATGGACAGTTTGAGTTTTTGGTTTTGCTGTTTGGGCTGACCAATGCACCAGCAGTGTTTGTGAACCTAATGAACAAGGTGTTCCACCAGTACTTGGACAAGTTCGTGGTGGTATTCATTGATGATATCCTGGTGTATTCGAAGACAGAGGAGGAGGAGCACGAGGAGCACTTGAGAGTGGTGCTGGAGACACTCAGGAGGGAGAGGCTGTATGACAAGCTCTCGAAGTGCAAGTTCTTCCTAGACATAGTTGACTTCTTGGGTCATGTGGTGACTGGAGATGGTATCTCAGTGGACCCAAAGAAGATCACAGCAGTTGAGGCTTGGACAGCGCCGACTTCAGTGGCAGAGATCAGGAGTTTCCTGGGGCTGGCAGGATATTATAGGAGATTTGTGCAGGATTTCTCCCGGGTTGCAAAGCCGTTGACTCGGTTGACCCGGAAGGATACTGAGTTCGTTTGGTCAGGGGAGTGTCAGGCAGCTTTTGATGAGTTGAAGAAGCGGCTTACGACAGCTCCGATTCTGACATCGCCTTCAGGATCAGGTAGATTCACTATTTATAGTGATACTTCAGGGAAGGGGCTGGGTTGTGTCTTGCAGCAGCATGGGAAGGTGATTGCCTATACTTCCATACAATTACGTCCCCATGAGAAAAACTACCCTACCCATGAGCTGGAGCTGGCAGCGATGATTTTTGTTTTGAAGTTGTGAAAGCACTATCTGTATGGCGAGAGGGTGGAGATTTTCACAGATTACAAGAGCTTGAAGTATGTGTTTACACAGAAAGAGCTCAACATGAGGCAGCGCAGATGTCTAGAGTTGATGAAGGACTTTGATATCTCACTTCAGTATCACCCGGGGAAGGCCAACGTGGTTGCCGATGCCTTGAGTAGGTATCCGACAGCCATGTGTTTGACTATGGATCGACACTTGCTTGCAGACTTGGAGAGCCTTGGGATTGAAGTGATTGTTCCCGGAGTACAGATGCGGTTATGGGGCCTTCAGATACAGTCGAACTTGATGGATAGGATCAAGGCGACGCAGTTCGAGGATGTGGCTCTGCGGTGTATCTGAGAGCAGGTTCGTGCAGGGTTGGTGGATGGCAAGTTTTCACTTGCAGAGGATGGTGCCTTGAGGCACGGTTCCAGGTTATGTATGCCTAGCGGGGAGATCAGGGAGCAGATCATGCAGGAGGCTCACAGATCGCAGTACTCTATACATCCTGGTGCCAATAAGATGTACAGAGATCTGCGAGAGCATGTCTGGTGGTACGGGATAAAGCGGGAGGTATCCCACTTCGTAGCTAGATGCTTGGTCTGTCAGCAAGTCAAAGCAGAGAGGCAGAGGCCCGGAGGATTATTGCAGCCGTTGCCCATTCCAGAGTGGAAGTGGGAACATATCACCATAGATTTTGTATCTAGGTTGCCGCGTACACCAGAAGGGAAAGACGCAATTTGGGTCATCGTTGACAGGTTGACCAAATCGGCCCACTTCTTGCCATTCAAGGTGGGTATGTCTACAGAGAGGCTTGCGGAGTTGTACATGAAGTAGATAGTCAGGATTTACGGAGTTTCCGTCAGCATTGTTTCAGATCGGAATTGTCGCTTTACTTCCCATTTTTAGGGAAGTCTGCAGACTAGTTTGGGCACTCAGCTCAAGTTTAGTACTGCATACCACCCCCAGACGGACGGACAGTCAGAGAGGACTATTCAGACACTTGAGGACATACTGCGGACGTGCGTCCTAGATTTTGGAGGTTCCTGGGAGGATCATCTACATTTGGTGGAGTTTGCTTACAACAACAGTTATCAGGCCAGCATTAAGATATCACCGTTTGAGGCTCTGTACGGGCGTAGGTATCGTACACCCTTATCTTGGGATGATGTTGGAGAGCGAGCTTTATTGGGAACAGAGATGGTTGTTGACGCAGCCGAGAAGGTGAAGCTCATTAGGGACAGACTTCGTATGGCACAGGACAGACATCGGCACTGGGCCGATAGCCACCGGAGGTCGTTAGAGTTTGAGGTACATATTTAGAGATAGGATTAGAAGTAGGTTGTATTTTGTTTTGTTTGATTGATCGTGTTTGATTTTTAGTAACTTGAGACCTTGCTTGTGATTAGGTTGGAGATACGGTTTTTTCTGCGGATATCTCCGACATGTGGTACGATACGTTTTGGTGGAGGTGGGAAGCATAGCCCGCGCTTCATCAGCCCTTTCGTTATCAGCGGAAGAGTCAGTAACGTGGAATACAGGTTAGACTTGCCACCTGCACTAGTGGGAGTTCACAACATATTTCATGTATCACAGTTGAGACGGTACGTGGCTGACCCTAGCCATGTGCTCGATCATTCGAAGATTGAGGTTGGACCTACTCTCAGTTATCCAGAGCAGTCTGTGGAGATTCTGGATCACCGGGAGAAGGTACTGAGGAACCAGGTGATACCCTTGGTACGCGTCGCATGGAGGCATCATTCTCCAGGAGAGTCTACCTGGGAGCGGGAGGATGAGATGCGCGAGCGGTACCCCTATCTTTTTGGACCTTGAGGTATACTTTTCTATCATTCTCAGCAGTTTAGTTTCGCCTTTATTTTCGATAACAAAATTATTTTAAGGAGGGTAGATTTGTCACTACCACATTTCTAACTTGAGGGTATTTTGGTCATTTTTAAAATGTTGGAATTATTTGGGAATTATTATTATTAATTATAATTATTAGAATTTTTAAGTAATTTTTAGTATTATTGATTTGGTGCTGTCACGTCCCGCTTCCCGGATGGAAGGGTGACGTCATAACACACCCCCAGGCTACGCGCCGAAATTCGCGATTGTCGCCCGTAAACATCAGCAAAATGGGAAATACAAGGAGTTATATGGTATTAAAATATAGTGTAGCAATATTACAGGAAACTTTTCCAACAATACTATTACATGTTATTACAAAATAGAATTGCAAAATGACGACGATACTGCTGGTCCTAATTGTGGATAGCCAGACAGTTACTCCTCGTTGTAATGCGGCGATACTTCGGCGGAGGCGTCTTCTTCTTCTTCACCTAGTGAACAAATACTAGGTCGTTTAGAAAACGACGAGCAAGTCCTCGGCCAAGAACGGTAAAAGTTAAACAAAAGAATGAAGATGTAATTTTTAAAAGAAATGACATGGTATACTGAATTATACTGCTACATGTATATATTTTTGAAAAAAATATGAACGAAGATCAATGTCCTACTCCATGAATAATAAGATTTCCGAGCTTCCCTTGAGCTTTTAATAGAAATTGCTTCCCTTGAGCAATTAATGACACCGCCTACTTATGATAGACAGCGTTGTTTTCTGGAGTAAGACTTGAAAATATGCAGTTTTGAGAACAATGCTCCGAATAATCCTCTAAATATGTCCCGTGAACAATCCCGTTAACCTGGGATCAGGCTGTGAATTCCGAGCCTCCCTTGGGCTAAATAAAGGACATCTATTGATGTTACTGTCATATAGATGTTGAGCCTCCCTTGGGCTAGTGCACCCTAGTTGAAACTAGATGCACGGATTTCCGAGATTTCAGAATACTGATCAGCTTTTTGTTATTTATGTTACGGGATATCTAGGGATATTCGGTTGTTCTCCCCTCCCAAATGCATCCTAAATTCAGAAATTTCCAAAATTTTCCGAAGGTCGGAAATTTGTCTATCTCCTAAATTTCTCAAAATTTTCGGCAGAGTCTCCTTTGTACGTAGGAGCCCCGAAAATTTACAAGAAACAATTATATGAAATGAAAGAAAATATGGGCTCGCCGACCCCTTCGGTGGAGCAACTCTCAACACCGGAACCACGCAAATAAGTATTGGGCTCGCCGACCCCTTCGGTGGAGCAACTCTCAACACCGGAACCACGCAGGAAATAAAGTACAAAAGGAATTGGAGATTTATACCTGAGCAAGCATTGATTTCCTTTCCTTTAGCAATAATTCCATTTGCGGTTTGCTATTAGCTTTGCAATTTGTCGCATAGAGCAAAATTCTTCCATCTATGCAAGACTTTATATAGCTATATGTGTACAGGTATGTATATGTATATATGTATGTATATATATATATATATATGTAGATATATATATAAAGAGATATATATATATATGTATGTATGTATACATATATGTATGTGTATATATATAAAGATATATATATATATATATATATATATATATATATATATATATATATATATATATATATATATATATATATATATATGTATGTAGACATATATCTTTATATATGTATATATATATATATGTATATGTATGTACATATATATGTATGTAGATATATATACATATATGTATGTATATATATATATAGTATGACGGAATTTAAACCAAATGATATTCTTCCATAATAAATGCATGAAGCAGGAAAATAAAAGAAATAAACGGAATTATTTTTAACTATAAATATACACAGAATTGAATAACTACATAGTGAGTAGAGAGAAACAGGGTCCTTTTACCTTTTCGGCGTATGGTCCAATTGTTCAGTTCCAAAATTCTTATGACATCTTACCATGGAAGAGTCCCGTATGTTCATTTGTGCTTGTTTGTTCATGGAGAGTCCAATAGTTCATGTCCGCAAGTCCAAAGTTCGTGTCTCAAAATTGATTCCTCTACTTGTATCTACTCGATTACTTGTTTCGAAATATCGTACCATAGTATTTAATACTTTTGTTTATGTCAAATTAAGTATTTACTAGAAATTAGTATTAGCAACAGTTTAATATATCATGACTTAATTTAAATATTATTAAATTCAGAATTGTAACTAAACAAAAATTCAGACATATTATTCCTAAATTACATTTTCAAATCTTATGATATAAACTTTCAGATTTTTGGAAGATTAACCATATACTTAAATTTTCCGGTATTACCAAATTATTTCTGACACTACAATTTCAAAATTTTGTCATGAAAAAAAAAAGGATAAACTTAATTTTCATTAACCTAGATGGAAGAGCTTGAGAAGAGGAAGGGATGTGAGGACTTGCCTTGGGTTGGGAATGATCCAAATTTCTTCACAAACCCTAATTGGAACCCAAAAGCACAAATTACTTTGTTAGTGACCTAACCTAGTTTGGAATTGAACTAAAACATAGGAATTGAGGAAGAAGAGGGAAAATTACCTAGGGTTCCTTTCTTGGGAAGTTGGAGTAGAGGGGAAAGGAGGTGAAGAGGGAGTGGAGGAGGAGGAGGTGACCGGGGGGGGCGGCCGGTGGCGGCAGCGGGCGGCGGGCGGCGGCAGCGGGCGGCGGGCGGTGGCAGGCGGCAGCAGCAAGGGAGAGGGGGGGGTGTCGGGTGAGTGAGGGGGGGGGGGGTGAGTGTTTGTGTTGTTGTTTTTTTTTTTTTTTTTTTTTTCTCTTTTCCTTCTCTCAAGTGTGAGTGTGTGTGTATAAATAGGGAGAGAGGGGGTTGAGTGCTGGTGGTGTTGGTGTGGTGTTGGTGTGTGTTTTGTGTGTGGAGGAGGGAAAGGAAATAAATGGGAGTGGTGAGGTGTTTTGTTTCTCCATACTTCTAGTGCATGACATGTGTCAAGCTATGAAAAGTTCAAAAAATAAATTTATTATTATTATTATATTTTTTTTTTGAAGCAAATAATAATTGATAATAATAATAGATATAATAATAATAATAATAATAATATGACAAGTCTACTCCCCTTAGAAAAATTCCGTCCTCGGAATTTGAAATAATTAGTACAACGATTGATTGCTAACCTGGATTAGGAAATAGATACGGATATTGCTTCCGCATATCTTCTTCCTTCTCCCAAGTTGAATCTCCAGGCGAATCCTTGCTCCACGCGACCCGTACTAGTGGAATGACCCGATTGCGGAGTACTTTTTCTCTTCGATCCAAGATCCCAACGGGTCTCTGTTCGATCCGTAGTGTAGGTCCAACAGTGATTTCTGAATGATCGAGTATATGGCTTGGATCAGACACATATCTTCGTAATTGGGAAACATGGAATATATTGTGGACTCCCTCTAGTGTCGGGGTAAGGCAAGCCGATATGATACATTCCCCACTTTTTCCAGTATATCGAAGGGCCCAATGTATCTCGGACTCAGTTTTCCTCTGGTCCCAAATCTGATGGTTCCCTTGGTTGGTGAAATCTTCAGAAAAACATGATCTCCAGGTTGAAATTCCAGTATTCTTCGATGCTTATCAGCCCACATTTTCTGTCTGTCCTGGGCTGCTTGCAAGTGACTTCTGATTATCTTGACTATGTCCACAGTTTGTGTCACCAGTTCTGGCCCTAACAATTGTCTCTCCTACGTCGGTCCAGCATACCGGCGATCTGCACTTTCTACCATATAGTGCTTCAAAAGGAGCCATCTTGATACTATCATGATAACTGTTGTTATATGAAAATTCCACCAGATGTAGATGATCGTCCCATGCTCCTCCAAAATCCAAAGTACAAGCTTTCAGCATGTCTTCTAGTGCCTGAATGGTTCTTTCAGACTGGCCGTCTGTTTGGGGGTGATAAGCAGAGCTAAATTTTAATTGAGTACCAAGGTTTTCCTGCAAGCTTTTCCAGAAGTGTGAAGTAAACCGGGTATCTCTATCCGATACTATACTCACAGGTACTCCATGCTGACTGACAATCTGTTTCATGTACATCTCTGCCAGTATTTCTGTTGACTGTCCAACTCGAAAAGGAAGAAAACGAGCGGACTTTGTAAGTCTACCTACAATGACCCAAATAGCATTATTACCCCTTTGGGTCCTAGGCAGTCCTGTTACAAAATCCATTGTGAGATGCTCCCACTTCCATTCTGGTATGGGTAATGGCTGAAGAAGTCCGGCTATCCTTTGGTGTTCTGCTTTCACTTGTTGACAAACGAGACATCTGGACACGAATCTGGTGACTTCCCTTTTCATCCCGTGCCACCAAAACGTCTGTCTCAAATCTTTATACATCTTAGTGCTGCCCGGATGAATAGAATATTGTGAGTTATGGGCTTCTGTCATGACCTCCGTTCTCAAATCTCCACTGGGTACACATAACCGATTTCTGAATCTGAGCGATCCGTCCGGATGTTTCCTTATCCCAGTCTGGAGTCCTGCTTCTGTTTGTTTCCAGATTTTCTGAAGTTTTGGATCATCTTGTTGAGCTTCCTTAATTCTATCTATTAAGGAGGATTGCACTTGTAAGTTTTGCCATATCCCTTCGGTTATTGGGCATATTACTTCAATTCCCATTTTTCTCAAATCCTCAAGGATCTCCTTGGGTGTATTTAGAAAGAAAGCTTCGGGTCTTCTACTTAGGGCGTCGGCCACTTTATTAGCCTTACCTGGGTGATACGTTAGCTCCATATCAAAATCTTTTAATAACTCCAACCATCTTCTTTGCCTCATATTGATTTCCTTTTGTGTGAAGACATACTTCAAACTCTTGTGATCGGTGTAGATTTTGATTCTTTCTCCGTATAAATAGTGTCTCCATAACTTGAGTGCAAACACCACTGCTGCAAGTTCGAGATCATGAGTTGGATAATTTCTTTCATGCGTTTTTAATTGTCTGGATGCATATGCTATGACTCTTCCGTGCTGCATCAGTACACATCCTAGACCCTTTCCTGATGCATCACTATATATCTCATATCCACCCGAACCAGATGGTAATGCCAATATCGGGGCTGAAATTAATCTTTTCTTTAATTCATCAAATGCTGCTTGACATTTCTCTGTCCAGTTAAACTTTTCTTCTTTTCGGGTAAGACGGGTTAAAGGTTCTGCAATCCTTGAAAAATTTTCTACGAATCTTCGGTAATAACCAGCCAATCCTAAGAAACTTCTGATTTTCTGCCACGGACTTAGGTGTTGGCCAAGACTTAACTGCTTCTACTTTCTTCGGGTCTACCGAGATACCTTCTCCACTGACAATATGCCCTAGAAATGGTATTTGATCCAGCCAAAATTCACATTTACTAAGCTTGGCATATAATTTTTCCTCCCACAAGGTTTGCAATACTATCCTCAAGTGCTTTTCATGCTCTTCTTCGCTTTTGGAGTATATAAGAATGTCATCAATGAATACAATCACAAATTTGTCCAGATAGTGATAAAATACTCGATTCATCAGGTCCATAAATATAGCTGGTGCATTTGTCAATCCGAATGGCATAACTAAGAATTCGTAATGCCCATACCGAGTTCTAAATGCAGTCTTTGGAATATCTTCCTTCTTTACCTTCACTTGATGATATCCGGACCTTAAGTCAATTTTTGAAAATACCCTTGCTTCTCCTAACTGATCAAACAATTGATCGATCCTAGGTAAGGGATATTTATTCTTGATGGTAACCTCATTCAAAGCCCTATAATCAATTACTAGGCGTAGGGTACCATCCTTCTTTTTCACAAATAATACCGGTGCACCCCATGGCGAAGCGCTAGGCTGAATAAATCCCTTGGATAATAATTCTTTTATTTGTTTGTTTAACTCAGCCAGCTCCTCCTTGTTCATTGGGTATATCTTTTTGGCTATGGGTGCAGCTCCAGGTATTAAATCTATAGAGAATTCTACAGCTCTATCTGGGGGTAGCCCCGGCAATTCCTCTGGAAATACGTCCTTAAATTCTTCTACTACCCTTGGAAAGGTTTGCTCTGCCACTCCTTGCAGCAGTACTGGCAATTCAAATTTTTCTAATTCTCCTGCATTGAATTCATTCTGGTCCCTTACAAATTCATAAAATTCTCCGTCAGAGAGTTGAAAGGAAACTTTCCCCTGACCGCAATCTATGTTGGCTGATGTTGCAGTTAGCCAATCCATACCCAATATTATATCATAGTTGCTTGTTGGGAAAACAAGCAACCGGGTACGAAAAGCTCCTCCACCCAATTTTATGGGACATCTACTACATACCCGACTGACTTCTACCACTCCATTACCGGTGAGGACCTTTAATGATTTAGGCAGAGGTTGTGACTCTATTTCACGTTGTGATATAAAAGAAGATGCTATAAATGAATGGGTAGCCCCGGAATCAAATAAAACTGATGCTGGATATGCAGAAATTAAAATAGTACCTGAAATTACTTCTCCAGGAATACTAGCGTCTTCGGCTCCCATCACAAATGCTTGCCCTTGCTTATTCCTTTTCTTGTTATTATTTTGGGCTTGAGTCGCCCGTTGTGCCTGTTGAAATTGATATGCCTGAGGAGCATAGGGCGGCCTGTACTGATTTCCATAAGCCATGGCTGCTTGTGACGTTGGTGCCTGCATCATAGGTCGAGGTTGGGTTCCTTGAACTGGAGGTCGGTGTCCTTGATTGAAGCTTTGAGTGATTGCCCCAGTTGCAGGCATTTGAGGGCATAGATGGGTTGGATGATTTCCTGCCCCACATTTCAAACAGAGCCCTAATCTTCTCCTACATACATTTATCTTATGGCCTGGTTTATGGCAGTAATTACAGACAACAGATCTGTCTTGATTGCCATTCTGAGGACGCTTAGACGGTCCCTGCCAATGATTCTTGTTGGAGGATGCCCCTTCCTCAAAAGTCCTCTTAGGTTGTGGAGACCGGAAAGGTTGTTCTTCCTTCAGTATCCTTTCTTGGTCTCGAGCAGCTTCTGTTGCCTCTGAAAATGTTCGGCATCTATAAGAGGCGACCCTACTTTTCAGTTGGGTTCCAAGTCCTTCTACGAACCTGGATATCTTTGTGTCTTTATCTGCTATCATGTTGGGAGCAAATCGACTAAGCCGGGAAAATTCTGCTACGTACTCATCAACTGTACGTCTTCCCTGTTTCAGGTAGTTGAACTGCCGTTCTAGTTCTATCCGCGCAGACTTGGGATAGAATCTGTCTTCAAATCTCTTTTTGAATTATGCCCATGACATAACCTCGTCCGAATCTTCTGGGTACTCAGCGCTCCACCAGTATCCAGCAATGTCCTCCAGCTGGATGCGGATGGCTGGCACCATGTCTTCAGGTTTAACTTTGGCAGCCTTCATCAATCCTTCAATGGTTCTCAGCCATTGACTTGCTTCCATTGCATTTTCAGTCCCTTTAAACTTGGGCGGCCTAAGATCCCTGAATTCTTTTAAGGTTTTATCCTTGGTATTATTTGAATTCTGCATTTGTTCTAGTATAGTAGCATTTGTGGCATGGGCAGCATTGGCCTGTTGACTATTGGATTCCAGGAGTTGTTGAAATAATCGGAACATGTCTGTCACGGTTGGCTCAGTCGACGTTTGAGATTGTGTATTATTTGATTGATCGTGATTGTCCATATCCTGAAATAAAGACACAATCCCTCAGGCTCACAATGTTTATTCATAACAAGGCATACCGCAGAGTCATATATATATTTCATTAAAAGAGAGTATTAAAAAAAGTGTCTCCCACTCTCAACTTTACATTTGTTTACATCCATTTCCATCTAACCTACTTATGTCACTCCACTTCCCCAAAATGTGACATAGTATCTATCTTTAACTATCCTTTCTAGTATACACATCTGCTGATTTCAAAATACCACACAGCAGACAAAAGATTTCTTCTTTACTGTACATAATGTTGGTTAGGTTTTCTTATTCTATGGCCTCGATGATGATTCTGTCCTCAGTGAGGATGTCAACTTCTGGATGGAGTCTTTCAAAATCATCTAAGGTACCCTCGTATCCATGTAGTCCGATATAAACACGGTTTGGGTCTCGGACATGCAGGCAGTAAGTTATATTGGCCTGATATACTTCGGCTCCGTCTTCAATGTCCCTGACAATGGGACGCGTGGTTGCATAAAATATTTGATAAACATGGATATCGTACCAGTCAGGTGCGTTCCACATTAGTCTGGCATAACGCTGGTATAAGTATATGGTGTAATCACTTCCGTCCCATTCCAAACTTGGCATAAACAGATCCATACCTACATTCATAGTATCCTTAAGAAAATACTTACCAAGAATAAAATATAGAAAAGCACATTTATTTATAAATAGCATAATATGCTTCTGCTATATATATATATATATATATATATATATATATATATATATAAACTACATACATTCATATGTTACTTACCTATTAGTGCCTAATACTTGTTTTACATATCTCATTACATATATTCACACACACACCCTATACAAAGTCAAGGATCTAACACTTGTTTACATAATTATATTTATACATCTTCTTCTTGCTGGAGGTTTTCTAAATCCACATACGTCTTATATTTAGAATCCTTGCTTCTGGGTGGGCCTCCTTCCATTCTTCTAGTGTACCGTTGCGTTCATTTTCTGGGCCTTCTGACGGTTCTGCCTTGATTAATACATAATAGTGCACTGTATTATAATATACTTTCCTTTCGTCCACTATATCTGTCACTACTGGGTACTTCAGCTCGTAGTGTACTCCATAAGCTTCTATCATTCCCCTTGGAGCTACTTTCCACATCTTCCTTACAAATGCATAGTATTTATCCAGGCTGTGACTATCGTTTCCTAATCTTGCAAAGGGCACGAAGCGGGACATGATCTACATTAAGAATTTCTTGAGTCAATGTCTATTTACTAAAATAGTTGGCTAGAAAAGAGTAATCAGCTACTAACTATTGATACCGTCTCCTTAGAGATTCCTAGAGTGTGATTGGGACTCATCGTGCTCCTTATGATTCTATATCCTACGTTTTATCCGGACCTATGTCCTATCCTAGATTTCCCATTCTTGCTGACCTGCATGGGCCACCACTTAAAGGACGTGTCACGTCCCGCTTCCCGGATGGAAGGGTGACGTCATAACACACCCCCAGGCTACGCGCCGAAATTCGCGATTATCGCCCGTAAACATCAGCAAAATGGGAAATACAAGGAGTTACATGGTATTAAAATATAGTGTAGCAATATTACAGGAAACTTTTCCAACAATACTATTACATGTTATTACAAAATAGAATTGCAAAATGACGACGATACTGCTGGTCCTAATTGTGGATAGCCAGACAGTTACTCCTCGTTGTAATGCGGCGATACTTCGGCGGAGGCGTCTTCTTCTTCTTCACCTAGTGAACAAATACTAGGTCGTTTAGAAAACGACGAGCAAGTCCTCGGCCAAGAACGGTAAAAGTTAAACAAAAGAATGAAGATGTAATTTTTAAAAGAAATGACATGGTATACTGAATTATACTGCTACATGTATATATTTTTGAAAAAAATATGAACGAAGATCAATGTCCTACTCCATGAATAATAAGATTTCCGAGCTTCCCTTGAGCTTTTAATAGAAATTGCTTCCCTTGAGCAATTAATGACACCGCCTACTTATGATAGACAGCGTTGTTTTCTGGAGTAAGACTTGAAAATATGCAGTTTTGAGAACAATGCTCCGAATAATCCTCTAAATATGTCCCGTGAACAATCCCGTTAACCTGGGATCAGGCTGTGAATTCCGAGCCTCCCTTGGGCTAAATAAAGGACATCTATTGATGTTACTGTCATATAGATGTTGAGCCTCCCTTGGGCTAGTGCACCCTAGTTGAAACTAGATGCACGGATTTCCGAGATTTCAGAATACTGATCAGCTTTTTGTTATTTATGTTACGGGATATCTAGGGATATTCGGTTGTTCTCCCCTCCCAAATGCATCCTAAATTCAGAAATTTCCAAAATTTTCCGAAGGTCAGAAATTTGTCTATCTCCTAAATTTCTCAAAATTTTCGGCAGAGTCTCCTTTGTACGTAGGAGCCCCGAAAATTTACAAGAAACAATTATATGAAATGAAAGAAAATATGGGCTCGCCGACCCCTTCGGTGGAGCAACTCTCAACACCGGAACCACGCAAATAAGTATTGGGCTCGCCGACCCCTTCGGTGGAGCAACTCTCAACACCGGAACCACGCAGGAAATAAAGTACAAAAGGAATTGGAGATTTATACCTGAGCAAGCATTGATTTCCTTTCCTTTAGCAATAATTCCATTTGCGGTTTGCTATTAGCTTTGCAATTTGTCGCATAGAGCAAAATTCTTCCATCTATGCAAGACTTTATATAGCTATATGTGTACAGGTATGTATATGTATATATGTATGTATATATATATATATATAGATATATATATAAAGAGATATATATATATATGTATGTATGTATACATATATGTATGTGTATATATATAAAGATATATATATATATATATATATATATATATATATATATATATATATATATATATATATATATATATATATATATATATATATATATGTATGTAGACATATATCTTTATATATGTATATATATATATATTTGTATATGTATGTACATATATATGTATGTAGATATATATACATATATGTATGTAAAAAAAAAAAAAAAAAAAAAAAAAAAAAAAAAAAATATATATATATATATAGTATGACGGAATTTAAACCAAATGATATTCTTCCATAATAAATGCATGAAGCAGGAAAATAAAGAAATAAACGGAATTATTTTTAACTATAAATATACACAGAATTGAATAACTACATAGTGAGTAGAGAGAAACAGGGTCCTTTTACCTTTCCGGCGTATGGTCCAATTGTTCAGTTCCAAAATTCTTATGACATCTTACCATGGAAGAGTCCCGTATGTTCATTTGTGCTTGTTTGTTCATGGAGAGTCCAATAGTTCATGTCCGCAAGTCCAAAGTTCGTGTCTCAAAATTGATTCCTCTACTTGTATCTACTCGATTACTTGTTTCGAAATATCGTACCATAGTATTTAATACTTTTGTTTATGTCAAATTAAGTATTTACTAGAAATTAGTATTAGCAACAGTTTAATATATCATGACTTAATTTAAATATTATTAAATTCAGAATTGTAACTAAACAAAATTCAGACATATTATTCCTAAATTACATTTTCAAATCTTATGATATAAACTTTCAGATTTTTGGAAGATTAACCATATACTTAAATTTTCCGGTATTACCAAATTATTTCTGACACTACAATTTCAAAATTTTGTCATGAAAAAAAAAAAGGATAAACTTAATTTTCATTAACCTAGATGGAAGAGCTTGAGAAGAGGAAGGGATGTGAGGACTTGCCTTGGGTTGGGAATGATCCAAATTTCTTCACAAACCCTAATTGGAACCCAAAAGCACAAATTACTTTGTTAGTGACCTAACCTAGTTTGGAATTGAACTAAAACATAGGAATTGAGGAAGAAGAGGGAAAATTACCTAGGGTTCCTTTCTTGGGAAGTTGGAGTAGAGGGGAAAGGAGGTGAAGAGGGAGTGGAGGAGGAGGAGGTGACCGGGGGGGGGCGGCCGGTGGCGGCAGCGGGCGGCGGGCGGCGGCAGCGGGCGGCGGGCGGTGGCAGGCGGCAGCAGCAAGGGAGAGGGGGGGTGTCGGGTGAGTGAGGGGGGGGGGTGAGTGTTTGTGTTGTTTTTTTTTTTTTTTTTTTCTCTTTTCCTTCTCTCAAGTGTGAGTGTGTGTGTATAAATAGGGAGAGAGGGGGTTGAGTGCTGGTGGTGTTGGTGTGGTGTTGGTGTGTGTTTTGTGTGTGGGGGAGGGAAAGGAAATAAATGGGAGTGGTGAGGTGTTTTGTTTCTCCATACTTCTAGTGTATGACATGTGTCAAGCTATGAAAAGTTCAAAAAATAAATTTATTATTATTATTATATTTATTTTTTTTTTGAAGCAAATAATAATTGATAATAATAATAGATATAATAATAATAATAATAATAAGAATATGACAGGTGCTATTCTAGACTTTGACTCATGTTGACTTAGGAGACTGTCCTAGAGGCTAACCTAGGTCATGACTACTTGGTTAGGTTATGAAACCCTAGCTTGACCTAAGTTAGTAAAATTTAACTCATTAGAACTTATTTGGAGAAATTAAGATTTGAATTGATTAGGGAACGGCTTATGATTTCACAAGTCATGACTTGTGACTTTAGCCTTAAAGGCCCAACCCAACACCATGTAACCTAGTGAACCCTAGCCCATTCCAGCCCATGGCCGGCCACTAAGGTCTTCCCCCTCTATTTAATGCTCCTAGAAATTAGGGCTAGCCTCCTTAGAATTATTTGCAAAGTTTTAGAAAGAGGTTAGTCTTCATCTTCTTTAATTCATAGAAATTCCTATTTAATTCCTTTTCCACCCTAACCAATTGCATTAGGTTCTAATTCTTCTGTTCTTGCTGTTTATGTAAGAATATTTCAAATTTTGGACAATTTGGAGAAGTTTGGCTATCAAGAGGAACACCCCTCTTTGGAGTTTTATTGAGGATTTGACACCTATAGGTAACTCCTTCAAAACCTATTATAATTGCTGTTATTATTGCATTCTAACCTAGATCTAGGTGTCCCCTAGCTAACCCTAGATTTTTGTAGGATTTTGTGTCCTATTCGTGTCCCATTTGGACACGTATCAGTCCTTGTTTATAGATGTTTGACAAAATGACCCAAAGGGCATTTCGATCTGATTTTAGGAATGTAATTGAATAAGAATTAGGGTTTTGACCTCGCTTATGTGTTTCCATTGCACTGAGCACGTATTGGTGTCGTGTCGTGTCGCCACAGACACGGGAACAAGCGGGTGTGTGCGCGCGCGCGGGCATTGTAGTTGCCCTGCTACTCGGGGATGATTTCGAGCTGGACACGCCACTTCTACACATGATACTTGACACACACGAAGGGGCGACCACTGACACCACGTGTGTCAAGTTGCACGGCCTTTCGTGTCGTGTCGGACACGGTATCACGTGTGCACGAGTGTGCACTGTGTGCGTGCATCAGTGTTCATTTGGATCACTGTTTCATTTCGATTTTTAATAATTTTAATTATGTTTTTAATTGTTAATTAGAGCCTAAACATGTCTAATAATCTATGATTAATTTAGTTGCATATTAGAATAGGTTGTTATAAGAATTTGGATTCGGAAATTGGGTTAATGGCATACACTGATACCATGTCTGTTACACTGTTCTTTTCAGTATTTTTCTAACTATTTAATCTCATTTTTAGTGATGTTTTCACTGCTAATTACTCCCACATGTTTGGTTGTTTATGTTTAGCTTAACATTTCAATTCAATAGACTTTTGGATTTGTGAATGGGAAATTGGACATTTTGTTGGGTTTCAAATGAAATAGCTGATATCTTGTTGGTTGATTGAGTTCTTATTGGCATTGTACACTGTTAGCTGGGAACTGGAACCTATTTCCTGAGAATGGTTCTCCTAAAGGCCTACTGATTTCTACTAAACTGAGCATGAATTCCCATACCTGAGATTTAAAACCCTTCCTTAGTGAACTGCAAACTGTAGACTGTAATGAATGTTGATTCACATAAACACCATGTGATAACCCACTGTTCTAGTTAACCTGAACTGAATTCCTGTTTTCCAGGATTTTCTTCACTGTCATGTGTTTCAAGATTTACCTAACAACTAATTCAGGATTATGCACTGCCATGTTAATCACTGTTGATCATTCCTATTCCTTGTTAATATGATTCCAGTTATCACATGTACACTAACTATTTTTCCTATTTTCCCTAATATGCCTACTGTTTCCGGATACCTTCAACTACCTATTTCCAGATTTCATTGGGTTGTTGCTTCACAGTTTCATTTGCCACTGATTTTCCTGCTACACTGTTTTGCATTGACACTCCATTCACACACACATACACACACATGTATACCACATTCCCCTTTTCCTATTTCTCTATATATGTATATATATATGAGATGTATATGAGCCTATATGTATATGTGTGATATGTATATAGGTATAAAATATATATATGAGATGTATATTCATATATGTATCCTATATTATGTATGTGTGATATGTATATAGGTAACCTATATGCTAATGTGTGTTACCATATTATATTAATATGGGTATATATAAATATGTTGTATGGTATACACATAGGAGCCTATATGTTAATATGTGTATTCTATATTAGATTATGTAGTATATCAATATGTGTACTATATTAGATATATATTGTGTCATGTAGTCATGTGATTTATGGTTGGTTTTAGGCATGGCATTGCTTAATACCTATAGCCTAGGCTCTTGGCCTATGGGTGGCTTGAATGCCTAGTATGGAGCCTAGATTGGTCTTGTTTAGTCTTGTTAGACCTGGAATAGACTAGTTAGACTATTATAGACTTGTTTGACTTAGGTTGACCTAGTTGACCTAGTTTGACTTTTAGGGTTGACTAGAGTTTACCAAGAGTTGGCTTTGGCCTAGATTGACCTAGATTCATGTAGAATGTATTAACTTGCATCTTATTATCATTTAGACTCATAGTGACTTGTACTGTTCTATAGGAGACAGACACCACTCCTCGGACAGTATATATTTTCCAGATTCTCAGGTTATAGGCGAGTACATTCTCGGATCTTTTCATACCTGTCTGGACTATATTCTTGCTCTAGATTACTCTACTTGATGCTGACACGTATCTTCATGGATTAGTACTATATGGATCCTTTCCTGAGATGTTATCCCTCTACGGGTGCATCGGGTATTTCATGTTCATGTACTTTATCATGTGCATCAGGTACTCCTTGTACTCGTACTAGTTCATGTTTTTACATGTTCTCATGTGCTTTCATGTACTATCATGTGCCTCATGTACTACTCATTACATGAGTTCACGTATCTTAGCTGTATTCATGTGCCTACAACGTAACTTGAATGGATCCTTGTGTATTGATTGGGGCGGGGTGAGTAGAATTGGTTATGTGAACACTATCCCCAGTAGGTATTCATGTGCTTCTTAGTTGTATTCATGTGCTCCTAAGCCGTTTACATAACCATATTATATTCTAAATCACGTAGCCACTTACAGTCTTTACTATCATGTATTTTCTTTCAGTTACAAATTATCTCCTGTTTTTCTGTACTTTCTTTTCAGCATTTCCTATATTTTACTCTATTGCATGATTTATACTCCTAACATGTTATGAACTGTTTTGAGAGTTATGTGCTCGTTCCCGTCCTGATTGGACCTGTTGAAAATTTTACAGAGGACGAGGAGGGGGCCTGCTTAGATACCTTCTATGGGACAGCCTTAGAGGACACTTGCGATCCGGACTTCCAGTCGGATCCCTTAGCTGTAGAGACTGTTGCTCCATAGATGTCTTTATCTTATTTCATAGTTTTGGAGTTGTGTTGTATATATTTGGATCTGTATTATTCTGGATGTTAGTGGAGTTTATCTAGGCACTTAAGTTCCTCTCTATTTGTATTTCCTATGGATTAGATCTTGCATCTTTTATATCATTCTATCTTATCGTATTCTACCTTAGCTGTGATTGAGATATATTCTGTTATGTCACCCCCATTCGGGGAGTATAACTGTTTATTACCTTAAACTGTTAGATGTTGTGACCTAGGACAGCGTTCTACCGCCGACACTGTGGCGTAGGCTGGACGTACCCACGTCTCGTGCCCTTACTCTAGGGTGCGGGTCGTGTCACTTCTTCTTCTTCTTCTCGCAGAACTGAGAGAGAAAGTTGGGTTCGTGGTCCACTGTCTTTGATTGGGGCTTCCGTAAGGGGGTCCCCATGAAGCCATGTTGGATGAAACACACAACGGCTTTTCATCGTCAGAGAAATACAGTCGTTGAAACATGGATTGCCTTTGAGGCACTCTCATGGCTTTGGAGCAGCAACAGTTGATGACAATGCTGGTGTACGGATGTGCACCATTAATTGTTGTGTCCTCCCTCGCTTTACGCTTATGATTCATCATGTCACGTAAGTCAGCGGAAGGGAGTTTTGCCTTAAAACCCATGTCTCATGCATCGTCGAGCTTTGCACGTGGGTTTGTAAGGAGAGTTGGCGCATCCAGACTTAGTTCACGTACATGGGCAACCCCCACACCTAAGTTCTGTGATGACCTTGAAGACAGCCCGTGCTATACGCGTTGGGGCCTGTCTTTTTGCTGTGGGCACATAGTATAAAACCCCTAAAATTTCTACTTATTTTTTTATTAAATTTGGTACAAATTTAAAATTTTGTATTGTACGTCACGTAGTCGTATTGTACGTCGTGTACGAAAATTTTATTTTTCGAAAATTTCTCGACGAGTGCGAATATGTGCGAGCGTACATATTTTTAGAAAAACATTTTTTCTTATTTTTATAGTTTCAAAATAATATATGTAATATTTAATTTAGCTATCAAAATTTCCTAAATTTATGATTTTATTTATGAAAAGCCTTTTATTTAGAATAAATAATAATATTCGTGTATACATATATTTCATAAATATTTTGCTAGTTTATTTTAAATAAAAATGTAATTTTTGAGATTTATTAATATTAATATTTTATTATTCAAAAAGATATTTAAAAATATTTATTATTTTCAAAATTATTATTATTGGTATTTTAAAAAATATATTTGGAAGTTATTGTGGCCATTTAAATCTTGATTTAATTTTTGGAATTATTTAAATAGTTAAACATTTGAAGTTTGATTTATCCCAATTGATTTTAAGCCAAAAGAATTTAATTATATTTAAATTTGATTTGAATTGAATTTGGATTTGGATTTTATTGATTAGTAGCAAATTATCTACTTTGGGTTTAAATATTCCTAATTTCTATCCAATTGGGAATTCCCACATCCTATAAATAGGCAGGTACTCCTCCAATTTTTTGATCATCCACCAAATTGTCTCCACAAATATTTTTCCACCGAGATGTGTATCGTGTCCGTGTCCCCTTGCCATCCACTATAATTCGATTTTATTACAAATACAGTGATTCCCGTGTCGACAATCCCGACACAATCAATTCCTAAACCTAAACCTAGTTTCTTGTCCCCTCCCCGGCCTCGTCCAAACCCAATCACGACCACCACCAACAGACCCTTCCCTTCTGCCCACAACCACCCCGTCACCACCACTTCGCCGTGGCCAACTCGACAGACCCGACCACACTACTACCAACCTCATCACCGTCCCGCAACTCCCGACATCACAACAGCCATCCGCAACCCAGCCCCGACAAAGTCCAAAAAAAAATCACCGCCACCACGGTAGTCCCTCTCCCTATCATCATCCGCTGCCACACATCCAACTCCCCGCACCCCGCGGCCACGGCCACTGGCCGAACCCCGACACCAGCAAACCCACGCCCCGCCTTAACCACTACCGGCATCCCGTCCACACAACTCCCCCGACCATCCCAACCACCAGGACCGCCACCGCGGCCACGGCCACTGGCCGGAACTCGATGCCACCTCCAAACACCCAGCCAAACCCCCAAAAAGAAAAAAAAATTCAGAAAGAAAATCGCCACCACCGTACTCACCTCCGACCTGAGCTGCGACCGCCCCCGCAGCTCCTTGTCGCGCCCGTCGGCGAGTCGAACCTGTGGCCGTGCTTTCCAGCATGCCGGCCGACCTCCTCCGTGCTAAACCGCCGCCCGCCGCACAGCCCACAGCCGAAACCCTACCGGAAACCCATCTCCCCTTCCGATTTGGGCCGCCGGCGTCTTGTCGACCCAACCAGCAAACTCCCGACCGCGTCACCCTCGAGCTTCGCCTGGGCGCGGCAGCTGTGGCCTGGAGTCCACGCCCCTTCGCGTGCATCCGCCGCGCCGGCCTCCGCGACCGGAGCACAGCACCCGGTCTCCTCGCCATCCCGGCGAGCTCGTCTCCGCCCACCGCCCGCACGACCCGCACACCCCTCCGCGCGCTGAGACGGAACCCCTCACTCCGGCGTTCCCCGACCTCTCCGGCTAACCCACTTCCCCCGCCGCGTGCCTAGCCGATCCCCACCGCCTGCGACCGCTCCCCGCCTGTGACCGCTGAACGCCCACCGCCGCTGCTCTCCCTCCTTTCTCCCGTCCTTCCACCGACCCCCGGTCTTCTCTTCCGCTTTCCAGCCACCTCCGACGAAGCTCGCCGTCCTCTCGACCGACCGCCACCCGCTCTCCCTCGATCCTCGTTCCCGTTCCCCTCTTCCCTCTGCCGCAAGCGCACAGGAGCAGCGCCCTTCTCCCTCATCCGCGAGCACGCCGGCGCCACCGCGCCCGGCGAAGCCTCCCCCGACTTTCCCCTGGCTCTCTCTCTCTACTCACTGTACTCTCTCTCTTCCTCGGGTGAATGGGAAAGAGCTGATTGTTATTATTATTATTATTATTATTATTATTATTATTATTATTATTATTATTATTATTACCATTCTTATTAGTATTATTATTATTGTTATTATTTTTATTATTATTATTACCATTATTATTAGTATTATTATTATTGTCATTATTTTTATTATTATTATTATTATTTTTGTTATTATTATTATTATGCTATTGTGTACCTTTTATGAACTGTTTATTAACTTGTTAGCATTATTAAAATAGGAATTTTATGGGAAGCTTTAAAAACTATTATTATTTTATCTATATTGTGGTTGTACTGTTAGTACCAAGTAGTGATACTATTTTTATGTAGTATATAAATTTTCTAAAAACTATATAATCTTTTTGTAACAAATTAGTAGGGACTTATCCCCAAATATTTAGGGCTAGTTTACCTTTAGATTTTAACTATAAATTTTATGACTTGTAAATACTATTCTCAAAAAGATTTCTAAAATCTTTTTATAAATATAAATATTCCAAAGACTACTTTGACAAAATTTAGTTCTTATACTTTACTGGTTTTTTTTCAAAGTATTCTTTCAAGAAATTATTTACAGCTATCAAAACTAGTTTTAGAATAAGATATTTATTTATTTATTTCCGCAAATCTCCTCGATTATCGATTCTTGACCATGACTAATCATGTTCCTATTCCTTCCAAATCTAGACTACCTTATGCCCACCCTAACTAATTTGACCCTTCTGGACCCAATGGAACCATCCATGCCGTCAACAGAGGTCCCCTTGTGTAGTAGTTACACCAAAGTTGTAGTTCATGCTACATTGTTCATTGCAGCACACCAGGCGTACTACCAGGCAAGACACCTTACCATTTGCTGTTTATTTATTTTAGCTCATATTTCATGCATTATTTATTTTCTTTATGCAAATTAAACTGTGATACATGGCATAATTGTTAGAACTTACTGTTCATTTATATTTTCTGCTATGTATTATTTTTCTCACATTAAACCTAGATTTGAGGGACCACCCTGTGTGTTGCATTAATTGGCCTTGACATGTTGTAACACGAAGTTGTGTGTCGCATGTAGGACATAAAAGTGCGTAATTGGCTGGCCACCAGTACGTACAAGCCGTGCGATAGGAATAACCGCTAATAGAGATTGCATGATAGTTTAACTTAACGGTTATAGTGGTTTTGTGTTGTGGATACAACACAGTAGGTATTGGATGGGGAGGATAATTCCTTAGCGTATGGGCTTCGATGCACTTTCCCATGTGACCCGGACTCTCTACTGGAGATACGAGGTTGATGACCCATGATTTTTGACGGCCACTGACGATTCTGCAGAACGTCATGCTCTTACTGATGGGGCCTCTTGAACCCAAGAGGGACTATGCCGATCCTATTCAGCCAGGATCCATGCGTAGGAAGGATTGTTCTTAACTATATTTCACCTAGAACGGTTAGGCTATCTTATCCGTTAGGTGTGAGTACTTTTGGTTTGGGTACTTATATCTGACCGTGGCTTGGAACAATAATTTGTCGCAGATTAGTTCATCATATCTTGTCCTTGTTTGGTTATAGGTGTGACTTACTACTTCGATGAGAAGGTATTGAACCTTGTTAAGTTCAAATACCATATTGGATTCATAGCATGGAAAGATACGTCGTCGTGAATTAGTTTACCATCTCCTGTCCTTGTTTGGTTGGGGGGATGGTACGCTCGTTCAGTAGGTGCGTATTGGACCATGTTATAATTCAATTGACTTATTTATTTGAGCAATATTTATTCAGTTTATATGGCATGATATTATGTGTCTTGTTACGTCCCTTTGAGGACCTAGTTATCTCTCCAGGTGTGTGCTCTTATTTGTCGCAGGTGCTTTAGCTCTAGCCGTGATCATCTCTATTTCTTCGAGGATGATTGCGCTTGGATTATCTTCGCTTCGCTCGCCACTCATTTTATTTTCTATATACTTTTCCTTATTTTGTTGGTAGTGGATTTGTCTCCGCCCAATATATTGTATCAAGACAAATTCATTCTTATTATGTGATCTTTTATTCATTTATTCTGTGTGGATGAGATTAGTTATGGTTCTACTGCATTTTACAGCTTATGTATCCATACGAAGCCCATGTACTTCGTATGTATACAGCTGGCATGTCTACGTTCTTAGTCCTACGTATTTTGGGACTGGAGCGTTACATGTTTTTGTGGTGGCCCATGCAGGTCAAGATAAATTGTTTGGTTACTTTACCGAACCAAGCAAGCCTGCGAATAGGATTAGAAGTCTACGATCTCATCCGCATACTTGACCTTTTTCTTCGATTCCATATTCGATCGACTCATCGATTACATCTTGCTTGATTCCTTCTATCATTATCCTTATCTTCCCTTTGTGCTTGCTAGAGATTGACCATACTAGTTAGATGTCCCAAATACCATTAGTTTAATTCTTTAAGTTGGATAGAATACCTTATGAACTAGCAACCCCTTTGACCTAGTGACCTATATTAGCAAGCTTATTTAGATCCTAGAATCTAGAGGACCTAACCCGTCTAGCCAACCAAGGACTTGGACAAGAAGACTATAGGACGACTGTATGACTTAGAATCATCCTACCTTCTTTAAATCTTAATCTCTCGTACCTATGTATTTATCGTTTTGACTAATGATGCTAATATAGCCTAGTATTTGTAAGCTAATTCTTTATCGAGCTTGATCAAGGCATATGATATTGAGCGGCCGCTCACTAACGTATTGTCTAATCAGAACCGGTGCATGATGGTCTGATCAACCGAGTGCACTTTGGTTCGCTTTTATCTATTATTCTACGTGGATGGAACTTAATTAAACTGGCCTTTAGGATCCCATCCACGACTGCCTTGACAATTCTTTTGAAATTATTCGGTCGTCTTTGAACCACGTATTCGTATTCGATATCATCATCTTCGAACTCTTTATTTCTTCGCCCTCACCTATTTTAGGAGGATGAAAGTGTCATACTAGAACTTCCTCTAACCTTCCCATCGGCTATGACCACTCCCACTCGATGTTGCTATATCTTCATCCCAAACTACTCGGCCCTATCAAGACCCTCTAATCGCTTAATTTAAGAGAATCTATTTCGTTCTATTAATCGTGACCCTCATTCATTACCAGTGACCATACTGTATTATTTTTCTATGATCTAGATCGTGATTTCTTACGGCATGATTTGTTATCATGGTTTCCCATTGATACCCCCTTGTGTCTTCTCACCCCCCTGCAAATTCTAAATTTCGAGGACGAAATTCTTTTAAGTTAGGTAGGATGTAAAACCCCTAAAATTTCTACTTATTTTTTTATTAAATTTGGTACTAATTTAAAATTTTGTATTGTACGTCACGTAGTCGTATTGTACATCGTGTACGAAAATTTTATTTTTCGAAATTTCTCGACGAGTGCGAATATGTGCGAGCGTACATATTTTTAGAAAAATATTTTTTCTTATTTTTATAGTTTCAAAATAATATATGTAATATTTAATTTAGCTATCAAAATTTCCTAAAGTTATGATTTTATTTATGAAAAGCCTTTTATTTAGAATAAATATTATTCGTGTATACATATATTTCATAAATATTTCACTAGTTTATTTTAAATAAAAATGTAATTTTTGAGATTTATTAATATTAATATTTTATTATTCAAAAATATATTTAAAAATATTTATTATTTTCGAAATTATTATTATTGGTATTTTGAAAAATATATTTGGAAGTTATTGTGGCCATTTAAATTGGAATTATTTAAATAGTTAAATATTTGAAGTTTGATTTATCCCAATTGATTTTAAGCCAAAAGAATTTAATTAGATTTAAATTTGATTTGAATTGAATTTGGATTTGGATTTTATTGATTAGTAGCAAATTATCTACTTTGGGTTTAAATATTCCTAATTCCTATCCAATTGGGAATTCCCACATCCTATAAATAGGCAGGTACTCCTCCAATTTTTTGATCATCCACCAAATTGTCTCCACAAATATTTTTCCACCGAGATGTGTATCGTGTCCGTGTCCCCTTGCCATCCACTATAATTCGATTTCATTACAAATACAGTGATTTCCGTGTCGACAATCCCGACATAATCAATTCCTAAACCTAAACCTAGTTTTCTGTCCCCTCCCCGGCCTCGTCCAAACCCAATCACGACCACCACCAACAGACCCTTCCCTTCTGCCCACAACCACCCCGTCACCACCAATTCGTCGTGGCCAACTCGACAGACCCGACCACACTACTACCAACCTCATCACCGCCCCGCAACTCCCGACATCACAACAGCCATCCGCAGCCCAGCCCCGACAAAGTCCCAAAAAAAAAATCACCGCCACCACGGCAGTCCCTCTCCCTATCATCATCCGCTGCCACACATCCAACTCCCCGCACCCCGCGGCCACTGCCACTGGCCGAACCCCGACACCAGCAAACCCACGCCCCGCCTTAACCACCACCGGCATCTCGTCCACACAACTCCCCCGACCATCCCAACCACCAGGACCGCCACCGCGGCCACGGCCACTGGCCGGAACCCGACGCCACCTCCAAACACCCTGCCAAACCCCCAAAAAGAAAAAAAAAGAAAAATTTTAGGAAGAAAATTGCCACCACCGTACTCACCTCCGACCTGAGCCGCGACCTCCCCGCAGTGCCTTGTCACGCCCGTCGGCGAGTCGAACCCGTGGCCGTGCTTCCCAGCACGCCGGCCGACCTCCTCCGCGCCAAACCGCCGCCCGCCGCACAGCACACAGCCGAAACCCAACCGGAAACCCATCTTCCCTTCCGATTTGGGCCGCCGACGTCTTGC
Source organism: Iris pallida (assembly GCA_029216955.1). Taxonomy (NCBI): domain Eukaryota; kingdom Viridiplantae; phylum Streptophyta; class Magnoliopsida; order Asparagales; family Iridaceae; genus Iris; species Iris pallida. The sequence continues at coordinate 31,517 of JANAVB010039173.1, read as the reverse complement.
CGACCCAGCCAGCGAACTCCCGACCGCGTCACCCCTGAGCTCCGCCTGGGCGCGGCAGCTGTGGCCTGGAGTCCACGCCCCTCCGCGTGCATCCGCCGCGCCGGCCTCCGCGACCGGAGCACAGCGCCCGGTCTCCTCGCCATCCCAGCGAGCTCGCCTCCGCCCACCGCCCGCGTGACCGCACACCTCCGCGCGGTGAGCCGGAACCCCTCACTCCGGCGTTCCCCGACCACTCCGGCTAACCCACTTCCCCCGCCGCGCGCCAGGCCACTCCTCCGCCGATCCCCACCGCCTGCGACCGCTCTCCGCCTGTGACCGCTGAACGCCCGCCGCCGCTGCTCTCCCTCCTTTCTCTCGTCCTTCCGCCGACCCCCGGTCTTCTCCTCTGCTTCCCAGCCACCTCCGGCGAAGCTCGCTGTCCTCTCGACCGACCGTCGCCCCGCTCTCTCTCGATCCTCGCTCTCGTTCCCCTCTTTCCTCCGCCGCAAGCGCACAGGAGCAGCGCCCTTCTCCCTCATCTGCGAGCACGCCGGCGCCACCGCGCCCGGCGAAGCCTCCCCCGACTTTTCCCCTGGCTCTCTCTCTCCTCTCTCTACTCTCTGTACTCTCTCTCTTCCTCGGGTGAATGGAAAAGAGCTAATTGTTTTTATTATTATTATTATTATTATTATTATTATTATTATTATTATTATTACCATTCTTATTAGTATTATTATTATTGTCATTATTTTTATTTTTATTATTATTATTATTGTTACCATTCTTATTAGTATTATTATTATTATTATTGTCATTATTTTTATTATTATTATTATTATTATTATTATTTTTGTTATTATTATTATTATGCTACTGTGTACCTTTTATGAACTGTTTATTAACTTGTTAGCATTATTAAAATAGGAATTTTATGGGAAGCTTTGAAAACTATTATTATTTTATCTATATTGTGGTTGTACTGTTAGTACCAAGTAGTGATACTATTTTTATGTAGTATATAAATTTCCTAAAAACTATATAATCTTTTTGTAACAAATTAGTAGAGACTTATCCCCAAATATTTGGGGCTAGTTTACCTTTAGATTTTAACTATAAATTTTATGACTTGTAAATACTATTCTCAAAAAGATTTCTAAAATCTTATTATAAATATAAATATTCCAAAGACTACTTTGACAAAATTTAGTTCTTATACTTTACTGGGTTTTTTCAAAGTATTCTTTCAATAAATTATTTACAGCTATCAAAACTATTTTTAAAATAAGATATTTATTTATTTATTTCCGCAAATCTTCTCGATTACCGATTCTTGACCATGACTAATCATGTTCCTATTCCTTCCAAATCTAGACTACCTTATGCCCATCCTAACTAATTTGACCCTTCTGGACCCAATGGAACCATCCATGCCATCAACAGAGGTCCCCTTGTGTAGTTGTTACACCAAAGTCGCAGTTCGTGCCACATTGTTTATTGCAGCACACCAGGCGTACTACCAGGCAAGACACCTTGCCATTTGCTGTTTATTTATTTTAGCTCATATTTCATGCATTATTTATTTTTTTATGCAAATTAAACTGTGATACATGGCATAACTGTTAGAACTTAATGTTCATTTATATTTCCTGCTATGTATTATTTTTCTCACATTAAACCTAGATTTAAGGGACCACCTTGTGTGTTGCATTCATTGGCCTTGACACGTTGTAACACGAAGTTATGTATCGCATGTAGGACAGAAAAGTACGTGATTTGCTGGCCACCAGTACGTACAAGCCGTGCGATAGGAATAACCGCTAATAGTGATTGCATGATAGTTTGACTTAGCGGTTATAGTGGTTTTGTGTTGTGGATACAACACAGTAGGCATTGGGCGGGTAGGACAATTCCTTAGCGTATGGGCTTCGATGTACTTTTCCTTGTGACCCGGACTCTCCGCTGGAGATACGGGGTTGATGACCCATGATTACTGACGGCCACTGACGATTCTGCGGAACGTCATGCTCTTACTGATGGGGCCTCTGGTACCCAAGGGGGACTATGCCGATCCTATTCAGCCAAGGTCCATGCGTAGGAAGGATTGTTCTTAACTATATTTCACCTAGAACGGTTAGGCTACCTTATCTGTTAGGTGCGAGTACTTTTGGTTTGGGTACTTGTATCTGACCGTGGCTTGGAACAATAACTTGTCACGGATTAGTTTGTCACATCTTGTCCTTATTTGGTTGTAGGTATGACATACTACTTCGATGAGAAGGTATTGAACCTTGTTGGGGTCCGGATACCAAATTGGATTCATAGCATGGAAAGATACGTCGCCGTGAATTAGTTTACCATCTCCTGTCCTTGTTTGGTTGGGGGGATGGTACGCTTGTTCAGTAGGTGCGTATTAGACCATATTATAATTCAATTGACTTATTTATTTGAGCAATATTTATTCAATTTATATGGCATGATATTATGTGTCGTGTTACGTCCCTCTGAGGACCTGGTTATCTCTCCAGGTGTGTGCTCTTATTTTTCGCAGGTGCTTTAGCTCTAGCCGTGATCATCTCCATTTCTTCGAGGATGATTGTGCTTGGATTGTCTTCGCTTCGCTCGCCACTCGTTTCATTTTCTATGTACTTTTCCTTATTTTGTTGGTGGTGGATTTGTCTCCGCCCAACATATTGTGTCACGACAAATTCATTCTCATTATGTGATCTTTTATTCATTTATTCTGTGTGGATGAGATTAGTTATGGTTCTACTGCATTTTACAGCTTATGTATCCATACGAAGCCCATGTACTTCGTATGTATACAGCTGGCATGTCTACGTTCTTAGTCCTACGTATTTTGGGACTGGAGCATTACACATAGGCCCTAGAGTCTGCTTTTGGGCATATGCTTCTTGGCAGCATGTCTGAGCTTCCTCGATGTGGGTGCATAGTATGGATCAGTTGAACCTGGGCACATAGGCTTGGGCGCATGACCCTGGATGCCCAATCTGTCGAAGACAGGAGCCTTTTGATTAGAGTTATGCGCCCACACACCCCCTTGGGCGTATAGCTTTGGGCGTATGCTTGGTGGAGCAGCGCTATTTTCTTCCAGCTTTGCCTCCTTCATTTGTGAGCCTCGCTGGGTTTGCCCAGAGTGTCGTACACTCTGATTCTTGGCATCATAGTATTTTTCTTTGCCAAGTCTCGAGCGTTGAACACTCTGTTGTTGGTTACATAAGAGAGAAGTCACTGGATAAGTAGAGCATGAAATAGTGTGAGCCTTCTTCATTCGTGGAGCTTCTATGGCAGAGCCAAGCGCCCATGTGACAGAGTCCTTCAGTTGCATATCTGCTATGACACTGGCAGGATAAGCACTGCGAGCCTTCGGAAGCCAAGTCTTACGAGACTTATTTGGCTTCGCTGATTTTGAGGGAGTAGAGCCGTCCCTCGAGAGCATCTCTTCGAACACCTGCCGATCGAACTTCACGATCAGCATCTTCTGAGTGCTCCCCACTTTGTCAGTATCAGATTGCGTTACCACCTTCTCGTCGAAGGAAAATATAGTCCCCAACAGAGTCACCATTTTTGTGGACACACACAAAAAGTAGAAGAAACACTGTCTTTTCTTTATTGGCGCAAGGCACCACAAATCGAGTACGCCTGAGAGATCCTGCGCTGAGGATCCTCGAGAACAAAAAAGAATTCTGGGGAATGGGACGATGGAGATCGAGCGGCAGTTGCTCTTTTACTCCGTTGACACTCCGATTACAAAAGTGGGAGAAAACCTAAGAAAATTGCTAACTCTCGGCTCACTGGCAAGAAGTGCAGTAATTTGGCTCTTGAAAATGCTCTCAGTCCTGTGTTTTGAAGAGGGATGAAACCCCTTTTTATAGTAGTTCTTGAGCTGGAATGATGTTATGCACCCACATGAGGAAACATACTGGTTTTTATGTGGGTGTATGGTCCTACTTTGGGCACATAGGATGTAGGCACATGCAGGTTGCGTGGTCGTGAGTTGATCGTGGTGCTGATGTGGCCGCATATTTTGGTGCACGACTGCTCGTGGAGACTGACGTGGCCGTATGCTTCGGTGCACGTTTTGATCGTGGCTTTGACCGAGTCAGGGACAGTTCTGGCTTTGGCACATAGCCTGAAACAGGGCTATACGTCCCCCTTCTGGAGGAGCTTATCTTCGGCGTATGGGCATATGACCTCACTGGAGCTTGGGCGCATATGACCTTGCTGGAAGCTTTGGGCGCATAAGGCTCATCAATGACTTAGACACATAAGGCTCATTGGTGACTTGGGCGCATATGTCCAGCCTGCTGAAATTTTCATGCTTCTACACACACACACACATATACATATATATATATATGTATATATTTTATATATATATATATATATATATATATATATATATATATATATATATATATATATATATATTTTTATATATATATATATAATATATATATATATATATATATATATATATATATATATATATATATATATATATATATATATATATATATATATATTTTATATATATATATATATAATATATATATATATATATATATATATATATATATATATATATATATCATGGAGGCCTGCTCTTTAGGGTTGCCGCTCGGTGCGGAATCCAGACGCGAGGTGACTTCTGCGGGGGGCTCCGCCACCCTTGGAGGGTCGTCGACGGCGGCCTCCGGCAACACTCGCCGGTCTCTGGCGGTGGCGAAGGCTGGGGGCTCTGCCCCTGGGGTCGACCCGTTATTTCAGGAGATCTCGATCTGTGCGGACTCCAGGCGTGCGTTGGATTTTGCAGGAGGCTCCGCCCTCCCCGGCGGGTCGACGGCGGGGTCCTCCGACATCACTCGCCGGCCTGTGGGGGGTTCCGCCCCTGGGATCGACCCGCATCTGGTGGGGGGCTCCGCCCCTGGGGTCGATCTAGTTCTGGCACCGGCGGAGGGGGGGTTCCGCCCCACCTGGAGGGTCGACGTTCGGCAACGGGCTGGAGAAGGTGGGGGGCTCCGCCCCGGTGGGGGGCTCCGACCCCTCGGGTGGTTCGTCGACAGGAACCTCCGGACCTTATGGGACCCGCAACGGCGGCGGCGCCCTCGTGGGTGTCCCAGCCGCGCGATCTCAGGGAATGGGGGGGTCGGCGGGGGCTTCCGGACATCATGGCCCCCGCATAGGTGGCGCCACCCATCCGGGTGACCCGCTTGGGGGATCCGGCTCTACTCCTTCCGATGCCGAGCTTGCCATTTCGGTTGCGGGTGGGGGAGAAGTCGGTACTGTCCGCAGGGGGTCTCCGGCTTGGTGCGAGGTGGCACGTCGGGTGGAGCCTTCGGCAGCAGCGGCGGTGGCCCCGTCGCAGGGGACCGGTGGAGGAACGAATGGCCCAGCAAGGACATTCGCTGCGGTGGTGGGTGTAGAAGCATAGAATTTCACAACCAGAAAGCCCATGCGCCAGGCATTATATGCGCCAGAACTCAGACAACTAATCAAATTAGCCATAGACATTCGAAGAAGGACTTTTTATTTATATATATAAAAGTCTATTACATGTCTAGAAAAGGTTGTACAGAGGAGAATTTCTACAAAGGAAGGATCCTAGATCTACAGCCAACAGCCACCATGCCCCTTCCAGATAGGCGCAGCAACCACCATGCGCCTTCCGATAGGCGCAGCAGTCACCATGCGCTGTCAGCCAGGCGCAGCAGATGTCATGCGCCTCCAGCCAGGCGCATCCTACCATCTCTTCATCAGCTCAGTTATGTGCATCCAGCTCAGTTATGTGCATCCCTTCAGCAGCTCAGTTATGAGCAACTCTTCCAACCAGGCTCACCTGGCCGAGCAGAGCCCAGTCATGTGCCGCTCTTCCAGCCAGGCTCACCTGATAAGTGCTTCGCCAAGCAAAGCATTTAACCCTCTGGCTGGAACCAAGAAAGAGAAGAGCACCGCAAATGCTGTGGCCAGGGGAGGCTTCGAAAGAGCCTCCAAAGACCAAGGAAGACCGTGATCGAAATCATGGCACAAGGAGCTTTCAACACAATCAAAGTGGGCGGCACCCACTTTGAAGGAAGAGAGAGCCTAGCACCACCATTCCGATCTACGGCTCTTCCGAAACAACGGAGATGAGGCCCGAACATCCCTATCTTTGGATGCAACAGGCACCTTCCGCCTGCCTCAGAAGCCCTCGACTCCGTCTTTTGGATGTAACAGTCACCTTCAAGTGCATCGAAGACAACACGACGTCTCATCTTTACCCTCGGGAGCACTTCGTCAACAGAATGCACCCACATATCCAAGTTCATGTTGGAAGTACGTGAGGGAATGAGGAGCAAACCTTCTCTCCATGCCACTATTTATAGGCCGGGCAAATCAAACCCACGCGCCAAGTGGATGACTCTCTGAATTCTGTGCAATGAATGGATGAACCGGACGCCTCGAATTCAGCCAAACGGCTATTTATAGCACTCGAGGAGCGAGACAACCGCATCATTAAAGGACATGTCAGATGCGCCAACCAAACAGGGCATCACATGGACACGCCCTTCAGCATCAGGCGCATCACACAGATGCGCCCTACAGTACCCGGCGCATCACAGAGGATGCGCCCTCCCTCACATCTCCATACCGAGTGGAATACCAACCAATGTGCCCACTCAGCTGCCCATCGAACGTCGCAAACATTAAATGCTGAACTGACACCAAAGTTGGTAGCACGCTTCCCAAAGTCTGAACAGTCGACAGCTTTTTTCAGAGAACGAAGCGTCGGCAACGTCAGCATCATCATGACTCTATTCCGACGGCTACTGCCATGTGGCCATCCGCATGCGCCTCTACGGCGATGCGTCCAAACCAGCATGCGCCTCAAAAGCCATGCGCCTCAGACCCTTCACTGATCCCTAAAGACAGAAGAAGAGTCTCCAGTTGAAGCTTTGCATGCGCCTCAAAAGCCATGCACCCCGGACTGATCTCTGATCCCGAAAGACAGAAGGAAGGACACCTGCATGCGCCTCAAAAGCCATGCGCCCTAAATGGTTTGTAACTCCTAAAGGTTATGAGCCGCAACCTCCTCCTGCGCCCAATCAAGGCGCAGCTCACCAGATCACTACCCTCCCACCAAATTCGAGATCTTCGAGCCATGGGTCGATGACACGTGTCCTTTGACTCAACTCGTCCAAGATTTCAGCAACAAAAAGATCTTCTCCTCTGCTACGTGCCGGCTCACAACAGCAGTATGAAGAGTTCTCCCCCTCAATCAGGGTGCATCATCTACGCGCCTCCATCAGCAACCTCCACGTGGCGTCCCCACACACCGGCGCATCCTACATGCGCGCATGAGCAGCCAGCCTGCAAAACTATAAATAGAGGGATCTTCTCCTTCACACACACACACACATAATCCATAACGAACATACAAGGAATCATCAGAGAGGCAGATACAGATACTCAACGTCTTCCTCCTCTCAGCAAGCTCCAGCACCCAGAGCAATCCACGCCTTCAGAGAACCGATAACCGTCGTCAGCCGGTCAACGGAGTCAACGCATTACCACTTGCTCCATTGGCACTAAGGACCCAGCTTAAACAAAAATGTACTCCTAGGACTACATCTAAGTCCTGCATTGTAATACCGTTCTGTTTGTATTAAAGTTTTCAATCAAACAATTTTAATGGTAAACAAGCTGGCGACTCTGCTGGGGACCTCTTTCTCCTCTTCCGAAAAAGTCGTGTCACAGGCCGACGACGTGAAGGTGGGCTCCTCCCACAAGACGCTGGTCGTGCGCCTCAATCAACAGGCGTACGAGGAGTTCATTTCTGAAGGAAGTGCGAGTCCTTCGAAGCGGCTACCAAAGCCGAAGAAGATCCGCACGGCCTGGGTGCGCAAGGTCGACGCCTCGGGCACCACCACTAAAGGGGATACAGCAATCCAGCCTTCCCTTCCTGCTGACGTTCTCAGCAACCAAGGTGCGCCCGTCGATGCAGTGCATCTCTTGGGGAAGCGTGCGGCCGACCACGTTCCCCAGCTATCTTCCTCTCAGGCGAGGAAGATACGTCGACGGAGCAGGGGCGCAGCCAATGCCCCGCGCATCACCTCTGATGCGTCACAAAAAGCCTCTGTCTTTGACAGACTCACTCGCTGTAATGGCGAGGAGAATTTGGATGCTGAGTACTATGCGCCCCAGCGGGCTGGTACGAAGAAATCTAAGGCGGCACGGGCCATGCGCCACAAACGTGCTATGCCAGCAGCCGGCCAGAGGCACGCGTTCGTCATCACGCACGCTGCCGATGGCAAGCTGTACAAGGTTGACTCAAGTGCTTCTGCACCAACAACGAGTCGATCTTCAAAGTCCTCATCTCGCTTGGGCGCATCTACTACGTGCACAACCAAGTCGAGAGAGGCAAACTCAGTAGTCTTGAACTCCCGCGCCTCCTCTGGTTGTGCGTTTGAGGTCCGTTCAAGTCACTTCAAATGTTGTGGTTCCCCCACTACTGATCGTGATGCCTGCTTGGTATTAGATCAGGGGGCGCAGCACTCACCTGACCACCCCGGCGTTTGGCCTTGCCATACGTCTGAAGGGGGTGTGAAGGCACCACTCTCCTCCAATGACCTGCGCAACGTGATCACTCACAAGCGCCGGTCAGGAGAGTCGACCAACAAGCACGATGCGCCTCTCACGGGGCATACTTGTGCGGTGGTCACCATCAACTGCTGTTGCAAGACGGCAGCTCCACCAAGACAGTCGGTCTTCCAACGACTGCAATCATCGACACCTCTCCGACGTCGCCTTGGGACAAAGGTGTCAGCTGAAGAGGAGCCAAAGGTTGCTTCATGCAACGTGGTCTCTAACTCCTCATCAATCCGGAAGACGACTGCCAATTCCTCGTCTTCATCCAAAAGCCAGCCGAGGAAAACCAAGGCAGCTGTCTCGACATCTGGAGTGTTTGAAGGCACTCGGTCGAGGAAGAAGTCCTTGGAGGAAGCTGGGGGTAGCCAGACCCTTGTTGAGCCTCCTTCCGAAGACGAAAATGTCCAAAGTACAGCTGCGGCGAATCTTCATCATCAAGGCGAGATTACTCTCCCTGAAGCCCCTCAAAATGAGGATGTCCTCCAGGACACTGCCGGGGGTAGTTCTGGAAACGAAGAGGTCCTTCAAGACGGAGCTAAGGGAAAGCAGACCCTTGCAGATGAGCCTATTGAAGATGAACTCCAGAATGTGGCTGGGGGTGGCCCAACACCAGGAGAAGTGACTCTCCCGCACGAGAGTGAGGCCGAAAGCGAAGCCTCAACCAATCCATCCACTCCTGGCCGTGTCAGGACAGTATACATGGCTGGGGATGATGTCGAGTCTGATGCGCCGTCACAGGACATAGTCCAGCGCATAGACTTATTGGAGGGAGGACTCAAAACCCTCTCTGCCTCTATACAAGCACTGACTCAAGCAGTATTTGAGATGCGGTCGGCCTTGATCAGGACACCTTCAACTGGTCCTGACCCAGGAGCTAATGGGGAGTCGAGTGTGCCCCTCCAACGGGTGCCCTCGGATACAGAAGCGCCTCAGACCTCGGAGCCCTCAAACGCTCCAATCCAGATGGTACCTCCTTCCCCGACTCCTAGCTCTACGGAGGATGTGGTCGAAATGATCAAAGACCTGCGGGAGCGCTTCGAGTCCAAGAACAGGCAAGAGGAACGCCAGAAGATGGGCATTCCCCAGCCTTATCCCCTCGAGTGGAACAAGGTGGTTTATCCCCCAAAGTATAAGCCACAAATACTCACCCCATACGACGGAAAGGACTCTCCGCGACGGTACCTGACGTACTTCCAGTCACAGACAGGGCATTTTCCGAAGAACCTTCGAGAACTTCGGGGCCTACAGGGACGTCTGGCATATATCCGGAGGTTCATAGCAAACCTCTCCGGTAGATGTCAACCCTTTACTCAGCTCATGAAGAAGGGAGTCTCTTACGTCTGGACAGAGGAGTGCCAAAAGGCTTTGGATGACATCAAGGCTTACTTAACAAGCCCACCAGTCCTGGTAGCGCCAGTCGCCGGCAAACCATTCCTCCTCTACGTCCGTGCCATGGATCATTCTCTTGGCGCTCTGCTGGCTCAAAACAGCGATACAGGCTTCGAGCAAGCAATCTACTACCTCAGTCGAACACTCATCGGGGCAGAACACCGGTACAACCCCGTCGAAAAGGAGTGCTTGGCTTTGGTGTTTGCCATCCAGAAGACTCGTCATTATGTCTCGGGTCAGACAATTCATGTCATTTCCCGAGTCAATCCGCTCAGAGTCCTCATGACGAAGCCAGGATCATTGAACTCCCGGCTGGCTACATGGGCGATCTTGCTAACACCGTACAACATGGTGTTTGTGCCGCAAAAAGTTGTTAAGGGTCAAGCTCTGGCTGAATTTTTAGCTGCACACCCCATCCCAGAATCCTCAAAACTCTATGAAGATATCCCGGATGAGGTCCAAGAATCCAACGTCACCGAAGGAAGCTCCGTTTGGCGGATGTTCTTCGACGGCGCTTCAAGAACAGGCCCCAAAGGCCAAATCATCGCAGGAGTGGGGGTAGTCTTAGTCTCCCCCGATCAGTTGGTCATCCAGCGTGCGTACTCTCTTTCGAAGCCGTGCTCCAACAACGTTGCCGAGTACAACGCACTCGTCATGGGACTCCAGCTCGCACAACAGTTGGGGGTCGACCATCTGGAAGCTTACGGCGACTCAAAACTCGTCGTAAACCAGGTTCGGGGACAATACGAAGTTCGCCATGAAGATTTAATCCCTTATCATGAAGTCACGTTGAACATCATTTCAACCTTCACCGGGTTCTTCATTGAACATGTCCCCCGTTTACAAAACTTGGAGGCCGATGCTCTGGCCGGCCTCGCAGCCTCATTAGCAGCGCCCTTTGGGACTCAACACTATATCACGGTAACAGGACGAGATCTGATTTGTCCCAGAAACAACCTATGCTTGCGAGTGGCCCACGCCATACCGACAAACACTGGTGTTAATGTCCGAGACTGGAGGTTCCCGTTCATCGACTTCGCTGTCTACGGAATCCTTCCAGAGGACCCGAAGGAAGCCGTCTCAGTCAGGAGACGCTCTCTTCGATTCTACTACGATACGGCTACCAAAATGCTGTACCGACGCTCCTTCGATGGGCTCCTCCTTCGATGCCTGTCCAACGAAGAAGCAGCCGAAGCTCTTCAAGAAGCTCATGACGGAACTTGTGGAGCTCATCAACCCGGTCCTAAGTTGCAAGATCGACTGCGACGTATGGGCTACTACTGGCCAACCATGGTTGCCGATGCTGTCGAATATGCCAAGAAGTGCCACGCGTGCCAACTTCATGCAGACTTCATACATACACCATCGGAGCCGCTACATCCTACAGTCGCCTCCTGGCCCTTCGAAGCCTGGGGCATGGACATTGTAGGGCCAATCACCCCTCCTTCATCGAGAGAACACCGTTTCATCCTGGCCATCACCGACTACTTCTTCAAATGGGCGGAAGCAGTTCCACTAGCAGAAGTAAAAAGCTCCAGGGTGGTCAGCTTTATCAAACACCATGTCATTTACCGTTTCGGAGTACCCCGACGGATCATCCATGACAATGGTCCTCAGTTTATCAGCCACATTTTCAGCAGGTTCTGTGACAAGAATCGCATTCAAAACGTGGCCTCAATCGCCTACAATCTGGCAGCAAACGGATTGGCTGAGGCTTTCAACAAAACTATCGTTAGGCTGCTCAAAAAGGTCGTGTCATCCAACAAACGTGACTGGGACGAAAAGCTTGGCGAATGCCTTTGGGCCTACCGTACAACGGTACGGACCCCAACAGGCAACACTCCATTCTCCCTGGTCTACGGAAGCGAAGCAGTACTGCCTCTCGAGATACAGATACCTTCGCTCCGCGTAGCAATCACAAACAAACTCACAGAAGAGGACAATCAACGTCGTTGTCTGCGGGAACTGGAGGCACTTGACGAAAAGCGTCTCCTAGCTCAACAACGCATCGAGCTCTACCAAGCCTGTATATCACAGGCTTTCAACAAAAAGGTCAAAAAGAGGACTTTCCAAGTTGGCGACCTGGTTTTAGCAGTCAGAAGACCAATGGTGTTGACCCACAAGACACCAGAAAAGTTCGAGCCCAAGTGGGAAGGACCTTTCATTATAGAGATGGTATACTCAAACGGTGCTTACCGCCTCGCCAAACCCAATGGGGACTTGTTCATGATTCCCATCAACGGCAAGTTCCTAAAGAAGTACTATTCTTGACATCCTCCAGACATGTACTTCCTCAAACAACCTCTTTCCACAAACTCATACGCCTCCGGAACCCAGCTGTTCCGTGGCATCTTCCAGTAGAAAGATAACCACGTCCATATTACCTCTGAGTTGTCTCTCTACACCTTATAAAGCAGAATCTTACACTTCGTAAGCCTACGCTACCCTTCATGTTTACCACGTCCACATTACCTCTGAGTAAACATCTTGTACAAACAACTCCTGCGTTATTGTACATTTATTGCAGAACTTCCACGTCCATATAACCTCTGAGTTGTTCAGCGTATCCCCCAAGATCATTCCTACCACGTCCATAATACCTCTGAGTAGGGAGATTCTATCATTTCGAACCCAATGATTGCCATGTCCACATTACCTCTGAGCAAACATGATGGTTCCTTCAAACTTATTATCTGTACCTGAAAACTAAGGTGCACAAAAGATAATAGGTCCACACAAATCATCAAGTTCATGACAACAAAAGATGAACACATCACAAAAAAAGGTTGTAGACTTCTTTATTCTTCTGAAAAAGGAGTACAAGAAACTACATCATCCCCCAGTAAGGGTTGCAAAAGAACACAAAAGAAAAAGAAAAAAAGCTATGGTCCCTGAATCTCCCCAGGATGGGCTGAGAGCTCCCTGACTCGAAGCTTTAGGTCGACTGCGCGGGCCTCCACCATCGCCAGGACTCGTCGCTCTGCTTCTTGGCGCATCAATTCAACGGCCCCAGCGGAAGTATCACTTGCATGCTTCTCATCAAGCTGTCGTCGTTGCTGCGCCAAGGCAAGAGTCCGCTGAGTAAAAGTCGCTTCATCCTTCTTAAATGCTGCATGTTCAGCCCGGACACGCTCGACCTCTAACTGGAGTCGGGCCCGTTGGTCTTCAAGGCGGCGCATCTGGGTGTCGATATCCGCGATATTAGCTTCCAATGCAGCTCGAGTTCCCACCGTCGTCTTCATGGACTGAGACAACTGCTCTACCGCAGCCTCAGTCTCAGCCACCTCGCGCTCCCAAACGCCCATGGTGGCCTGGTATGAAGACTCGATCTCGGCGATCAGCTTCCCCTTCTCCGTATCTATCAGGACAGAGAGGTCGTTTCGCTGGATGCGTTGAAGTTCCGCGAGCCGCTCATCCAGCTCAATCACCGAAGCCTCCAGAATTTTGGCCATATGGTCGTGGCCTTGGTGAATACGAATCAGCTCGATACAGGGCATTGCCAGAGCTTTTGCCGTCGCAAAACTTCTATTGGCATCCATCACAGCAGATACACCCTTCTGCAATATTTTGTACACCCCCTCGACGAGGAATTTCACATACTCGTCTGCATCTGCCAGGACCTGCGGCGTCATCGCAGGAGTTGGAGGAAGTACTACAGTTTGCGGACCGGAAGAAGATCCGCCAACCTTAATTAGCGAGGATTGAACCTCGGCATCAATGGGCTCTTCATCAACAGGGGCTGGACTTCTAGCCCGAGGAGCCGAAGCAACAGAAGGGGCCGGCACAGGCGTCGAGATGGTCCCCCAGGTAGAAGGAGCGACACAGGGTTCTACACCCTTACCCTTCTCAAGCCCGGAGGAACCACCGATGTCAACGGCCACCTCTTCTACCCCCAACATCCTATCAACAGTTGGTACCTCCCTTGGCAGAATAGGGAGATTATCACTTGTCTCTTGACCCGTCGCAGCGGTCTTGACTGGCAGACGGGTCTCATCATCGAGTCCCTCAACAGGGACAGAATCTGTCGCTACCTCCTGAGTGGTAGCCGCCTCAACTTCCACGATCGAAGCCGGGGTAGGACTCGGCAATGATGCAGCCGACCTCCCCTCATCATGATGAAGAGGGGATTCAACCCTCTCCTCTGTCTCAACCATATCTGCTGTCCCCGTAGCAGATTCTTGCAAGATCGGAGGAACGTCATCGGAAGGCGACGAACTCCAGTCCACTTCATCATCAGGATGCCTCGAGTCCGCAGGACCCTCAGCATCCAAGGCCTCTACGGCAGTTGGTGCTCTCCTAGAAGTTGTTGCGACCTCGAAGTCAGGAGATATTAAAACCTCTGCAGGAATATCTTCGGGGCCTTCCTCCACGGGAGACATTAGCATCGGTGGAATGCGCTCATCAGAAGAGCCTGCCACCTCCTTCGGTTTACTAGCGCCCAATTTTGAAACACGGGACTTCTTCTTCAATCCCTACAAGAAGAAGAGCATAAGTCGCCACAATGATGAAAAGAATTGGAATTACGAAATATTCCTTACCTCAGCAGGGATTGATCCTGCTGGCATTATAAGTGGCACTTCCGTAACCTTCGGGGTCGGCGCCTTTCTCGACCTTTTCGGTACAGAAGAACCAGCTTCTGTGTCAGCACGCCTTTTCCCGACAGACGGGTCTCCCACTGGTACTGCAGCAGCAGCCCGATACCCCGCCAACTCTGGTGGACTATATGATCGGGCTGCCATCAACATATTCGCTGTCGCCTCCAGCTGGGTTCCAATAATGAAACTAGTCTCCCTGTCATAACCAGGAGACATAGCAGTCATAGTGCAATACAGCTTAGCGGCCGGATATAGGATCGGCGGCCGAGGATTGTGAACTGGCGTGGTGAACTTAACGCTAGTACATCCAGCGTTATAATATTGCCAGCCCCGGGCTCCATCCAGCAAACTTCCGATGAAGCCTAAACTACTACTGGGATTCCGTAACATTAACTGGGTATAGCCAAACTGACGAGCAAATCGGCTTGACAGATAAGGCTCCAGATAACACCTATTTTGGTTGCGGTAGACCAGGTGAGAAGGCCGATACTCTGCAACCAACAAAAACTCTATTTCGGCAGAGTGACCGCATCTTCGCCAGAGTCAACTAAATCTTGGTCGGCCTCGAAATCTTTGAAGATCGGGCCAACCTTGACAATCTCCCACCCCTGAAGGTAGGACAAGACTCTCCTGCAAACGGGGACGCCAGTGTAAGACCACTTCCTCTTATAGAAGCGGCGAATGAAGACATCTCCTTCGACATGGTCCTCCTCCGGACCGGGACTCATCACGTTCGGATGATGCAAGATCAGCCACCCCATAAGATAATGGAAAGGCAGCTCGGCCCGGGGAAAGTTATCATTACTACCTCTCTCGTGGATCACATCATCGGCAAAGGACCTCAAACCGTGCAACAGGTTGCACACCATCGCGGGGAGGAGAGCCAAAGGTCGTCCACAGGCCAACTTCACCGCAGGCAAAATGAGATTCCAATGTACCCTCTCGACGGCACCGGATCCACCTGTAAATACGCAATCCCGGAGCCATATCATCAAGTAGGACGTCAACACTGCCTTGGATGACATCCGGTGCCTGTAGTGCCAGAAACAGCTGTACGTAGCCTTGCCGCCCTCATTAGAGTGTGGGGTCCTCTCGTCCAGCCGGCTTATTCCAGAACTCACTTCCGCGGGCTTCAATCCCTGCGGAGTCGTAAACCGAATCCTCGAAGGATCCGTCAAATCTTGCCTGAAGACGTAGTCCCTCCAAGCAGTCACATGAGGCTGGGTCTTGCCCTTGTCCCTCCGGTGCATCAGATAATGATGGCTTATCACCTCTTTGAAAACAGCCATCATCTCTGGATCCTTATCCTCCAGAACTTGGATCTCTTCATTTGATGGAAAATATTCCTCGTACGGTTCTGAGCCCCAAGGAAGCTTGGACACTTCGTACATCTCATGAAGGGCCAATCCTAACTCCCCCACCGGAGTAAAGAAGCTACCAGTCTGGGCATTGAAAAGCTCCAAGAGCGCAAGGAACATAGGCTTATTGAGGTCCACGCCTGCCTGTGTGGCCCAAATGGCGGCTGTCAGCCCGATCTCTTTAAGCTCAACCTTGAACCTTGAAAGCACCCAAGTGGTCAACTCGTCCCACTTCGGGATGTAGTGACACCAGCCTTCGACTCTGAAGCTACCTGTCGGATACATCACCTTTGATGTCAGCATCCAATTTGCAAAGATCGGGGCACTGAAGGAAAACGTATCGTTTGGGACCTCACTGTAGATGCTCCCAGGACGCAAGGTTCGGTAACTGAAAGAAGAACCGGCTCGTGAAGCAGTCAAAGTATCTCGCTGGTTCGAGGAGGCGTCAATTGAGAGGGTACCTCCCAAGGCCCCTCCTTGAGAGGGAGTAAGTTCCCAACCCATCCTTCTCTTCGAAGCTAGACGATAAAAAGCCGTCAGCGACAACTGGCGGTCAACCTGCCGCATGTACAAAACCATGTCTTTGGCAGAAAAGAACCAGTCTTCTCTAATCCTCAGTATCTTCGCTTCGGAAGAGACTAGTCGGTCGCCAAATAGAAAGGCAGGTTTTAAGAAAGTTACACTTTCGGATTCAGCAGACTTCAGTTTACCACTCTCCATCATACTCTGGAGGAAAAGAGGCAACTGGGTCTGGATTTGTAGCATTCTCTCACGAGGTTGGTCCTGTAAGATAGCATCCTTCGCAGGATTGATCACCGCCTCGTCAAAATCAACTCCCATCTGACAAAGAGAAGCGTCCAGAAGGACCTCATTCAACAAAGGGATCGTCATCAACACTGATACAACCAAGGTGGAAGTCAGGCAAAAATGTCAAATAGCTTCGGCGCATCATCAGGGCGTAAGCCCATGCGCACCAGCATCAGAGCTTCGGCGCATCATCAGGGCGTAAGCCCATGCGCGTCAACTTGCTTCGGCGCATCATCAGGGCGTAAGCCCATGCGCGTCAGCAGCTTCGGCGCATCATCAGGGTACGAAACCCATGCGCGTCAGCCATTAAACCTCGGTGCATGATAAAGGTGTAAACCTATGCACGTCGGTGGGGTAGAACCTCGGCGTATCATCAGGACAAAAGTCCATACGCGTCAGCAAATCTGAGTTAGGGCACAGTCTGGCCCAAAAGCTTACGTGAAGAAAATGAAACCCACCCGTCACCTCAGGAAGAACGTCGGCCGGAGTTGCAGGGGTGATAGGTGAATCCTCATCAACGAACTTCTTCGCTTTCTCCTTTCCCTTGCCGGCACCACCGCAAGGAGTCTTGGGAGCCATTCTCTCAGAGAAGAAAAAGTTAGGGTTTTGAAGAAAAACTCTAAAAAAAGCAAAGGCACAGAGCAGATGAACTCTCTCTCTCTCTCTCTCTCTCTCTCTCCAACCCTTACCTATTTATAGGGCTTGGTCGCACGCGGGAACCGATGACGTGTAATCTCAGCCGTCGCTTTGGGTTCCGTTAGGAGATAACAACAAATACAACCAAAAGATCATCATTAATCTTTTGGGTTACCAAGGCGTCATCATCATCAACTGAAAGGAGCATGCGCTCGAACAAGCATGCACCCAAAAATCATGCGCCCTGACCTCCATGCTTCTTATTCAAAGTATTCCAAAACTTATTCAAAAGTTTTGAAAACTTTGAAGGGGGTCTTGTAGAAGCATGGAATTTCACAACCAGAAAGCCCATGCGCCAGACATTATATGCGCCAGAACTCAGACAGCTAATCAAATAAGCCATAGACATTCGATGAAGGACTTTTTATTTATATATATAAAAGTCTATTACATGTCTAGAAAAGGTTGTACAAAGGAGAATTTCTACAAAGGAAGGATCCTAGATCTACAGCCAACAGCCACCATGCGCCTTCCAGATAGGCACAGCAACCACCATGCGCCTTCCGATAGGCGCAGCAGTCACCATGCACTGTCAGCCAGGCGCAGCAGATGTCATGCGCCTCCAGCCAGGCGCATCCTACCATCTCTTTAGCAGCTCAGTTATGTGCATCCAGCTCAGTTATGTGCATCCCTTCAGCAGCTCAGTTATGAGCAACTCTTCCAACCAGGCTCACCTGGCCGAGCAGAGCCCAGTCATGTATCGCTCTTCCAGCCAGGCTCACCTGATAAGTGCTTCGCCAAGCAAAGCATTTAACCCTCTGGCTGGAACCAAGGAAGAGAAGAGCACCGCAAATGCTGTGGCCAGGGGAGGCTTCGAAAGAGCCTCCAAAGACCAAGGAAGATCGTCATCGAAATCATGGCACAAGGAGCTTTCAACACAATCAAAGTGGGCGGCACCCACTTTGAAGGAAGAGAGAGCCTAGCACCACCATTCCGATCTACGGCTCTTCCGGAACAACGGAGACGAGGCCCGAACATCCCTATCTTTGGATGCAACAGGCACCTTCCATCTGCCTCAAAAGCCCTCGACTCCGTCTTTGGGATGTAACAGTCACCTTCAAGTACATCGAAGACAACACGATGTCTCATCTTTACCCTCGGGAGTACTTCGTCAACAGAATGCACCCACATATCCAAGTTCATATTGGAAGTACGTGAGGGAATGAGGAGCAAACCTTCTCTCCATGCCACTATTTATAGGCCGAGCAAATCAAACCCATGCGCCAAGTGGATGACTCTCCGAATTCTGTGCAATGAATGGATGAACCGGACGCCTAGAATTCAGCCAAACGGCTATTTATAGCACTCGAGGAGCGAGACAGCCGCATCATTAAAGGACATATTGGATGCGCCAGCCAAACAGCGTATCACATGGACACGCCCTCCAGCATCAGGCGCATCACACAGACGCGCCCTACAGTATCTGGCGCATCCCAGAGGATGCGCCCTCCCTCACATCTCCATGCCGAGGGGAATACCAACCAATATGCCCACTCAGCTGTCCATCGAACGTCGCAAACATTAAATGCTGAACTGACACCAGAGTTGGCAGCACGCTTCCCAAAGTCTGAACAGTCGACAGCTTTTTTCAGAGAACGAAGCGTCGGCAACGTCAGCATCATCATGACTCTATTCCGACGGCTACTGCCACGTGGCCATCCGTATGCGCCTCTACGGTCATGCGTCCAAACCAGCATGCTCCTCAAAAGCCATGCGCCTCAGACCCTTCACTGATCCCTAAAGACAGAAGAAGAGTCTCCAGTTGAAGCTTTGCATGCGCCTCAAAAGTCATGCGCCCCGGACTGATCTCTGATCCCGAAAGACAGAAGGAAGGTCACCTGCATGCGCCTCAAAAGCCATGCGCCCTAAATGGTTTGTAACTCCTAAAGGTTATGAGCCGCAACCTCCTCCTGCGCCCAATCAAGGTGCAGCTCACCAGATCACTACCCCCCACCAAATCCGAGATCTTCGAGCCATGGGTCGATGACACGTGTCCTTTAACTCAACTCGTCCAAGATTTCAGCAACAAAAAGATATTCTCCTCTGCTACGTGCCGACTCACAATAGCAGTATGAAGAGTTCTCCCCCTCAATCAGGGCGCATCATCTACGCGCCTCCATCAGCAACCTCCACGTGGCGTCCCCACACACCGGCGCATCCTACATGCGCGCATGAGCAGCCAGCCTGCAAAACTATAAATAGAGGGATCTTCTCCTTCACACACACACACAGAATCTATAACGAACATACAAGGAATCATCAGAGAGGCAGATACAGACACTCAACGTCTTCCTTCTCTCAGCAAGCTCCAGCACCCAGAGCAATCTACGCCTTCAGAGAACCGATAACCGTCGTCAGCCGGTCAACGGAGTCAACGCATTACCACTCGCTCCATTGGCACTAAGGACCCAGCTTAAACAAAAGTGTACTCCTAGGACTACATCTAAGTCCTGCATTGTAACACTGTTCTGTTTGTATTAAAGTTTTCAATCAAACAATTTTAATGGCAAACAGTGGGTGGACCGGCGACGACGTCGGCGGGTGGTCCGCCCAGGATGGATTTCCGACCGGCCATTTTTTTCGATGGTCGGAAGGTGGTTGTGTTCTCTCAGTCGGATATGGAGGCCCTTACGGCGCCATACGGGCTGGATCTTATTGGCAAATTTTCCCGGCGAAGACTTTCGGTCGAGGCTATTAGACAGGCCTTCGATTTGCGGGGTTTCAGGGGACTGATTGAGGTTAAGGTGATTGATGAACGTCACATCCTGATTCGGCCTTACGTCGAGAGTGACTTTCTCTGGCTGAGGTCTAAGGACTGTTGGTTCGTGGGCCGGGTTCCGATAATGATATTCAGGTCGTCGGTGGACTTTTCGCCGATGAGGGAGGACCCTAGGGTTCCCATCTGGGTGGCCTTCCCCGGGCTTCCACACTGCATGTTTGATACCAATGCGGTTCTTTCAATCGCTTCTGGTATTGGCAATCTGCTCAGTACTGACCGGGCTACGGCGTCCTTTTCTAGGTCGGAGGTGGCCAGGGTTTTGGTTGAAGTAGACGTCAGCAAACTACTACAACAGGAGGTGTTCTTCCAAATGCCTGATGGTGTTCGATCGCAGCCTGTTGTCTATGAGCGGAGGCCTCTATATTGTGGCTCATGTGGCCATCATGGTCACGTTGAGAGTGCTTGTGGACGACCCCCGGTGGAGCTTTCTTCCGTAGGGGTGGCTGATAGACCTCCTAATCCCGACATCCTTGCTCCAGGCGGTGTGTGTGAGGAGGACGGCCCGGTGGGTGGCCGTAGGAGTAGCAGGGGTCGTCGGAGGAGAAGATCAAGGCGGGAGAAAGGGAAGGGGACACGGCAGATATGGAGGCGTGTCGAGGGGCGTGATGGTAGCTCGGGGATCACGCAGCCCAGATCGCGCGGGAATGTTAATCGCACGATTTCTGTTCCGCCTTCTTGGCACGTGGGGGAGGCTTCTTCGGGCCAGCTGGCTCTTTGGGCGGATGACGGGCGGCCCATTATGGAGGGACGTAGCGTTCCAGGCGCTAGTTTGGATGGACAGTTGGGCCCTGAGCGGGTCATTGGGCCTATTAATTTATCGGATCTTCCTATTATTATTCATAGCCAGCTGGGACAGGGAGTTATAGCGGCTGATTCTGACACTGAGGATCGTAGCTTAGTGGTGTGGGAGGAGGCTGCCGATGGTACTTTATCAATCAGTGGTTATGACTCAGCCCCGGGTGATGTGATGGATTCTCTGGCCGAGTTTAGACCTTCCACCTCTAACTCCGAGGGTTGTGAAGCAGAATGGCAGATGGTGCCTTTTAAGAAGGCGGCTGGTAGGCGGGGGAAGTCGATGGCACCTCAGTCGGATCGACTTCTTCGTTCACATGCTTTCCGGATTAGACGAGACCCCCAGAGGGTCCATGGTTAAATTTCTTATCTGGAATGTTCGGGGGACGGCGAACAGAGCTACCTTATCCCGTCTCAGGTCCTTGTGTCGGACCAACTCTATTCAGGTTCTTGCCATTATTGAACCCAAGGTGTTATCCTCTAAGCTTCTCTCTTATCGACGGAGGTTGGGTTTCGATGATAGTTTTTGCAATGATAAGGGCAATATTTAGATTTTCTGTAAGTCGGGTCTTGGGATCAATTATATTGATTCCTGTGATCAGGCTATCACGGTGCAGCTCTCTTTGAGCTGTTTTTCGCTTTCGGTGCGGCTGTCGATAGTTCATGGTGCAGGGACACGATAGGGGAGGAGGACTATGTGGAGGCATCTTCTTGACGTCCAAGCAAGGGATAATGCCATGCCCTGGGCGGTGGGCGGGGACTTCAATATCATTGCCTCTCCGGATGAGAAATTTGGAGGTCGACCTCCTGACACGAGGGCCATTGCGGATTTCCTCGACTTTCAGTTGGCTGCCGGGTTATTCGATGTTGGGTTCAAAGGTAGCATCTATACATGGGTGAACGGGCAGACGGGGATTGATCGCCAGGGTTCCCGTCTTGATAGGCTTCTCGTAACGGGTAGTTGGTTGGATGGTGTCCAGGTCTCTTGCGAGCATCTTAATCGGGCAGAATCTGATCATTCTCCTCTATTGATATCCTGCCAGCCAGCTTCTCCGGGACAGCGCAGAGGCTTCCGTTTTCTCGACTTCTGGACTTCTCATTCGGACTTTCTTCCGATTGTGGCTCAGGCGTGGAATTCATGTTGGCATTATGATGCGCTTGAGCGGTTGGGCATGCGCTTGAGGACGACGGGGCATGTTCTGGCTGGATGGAGCAGAGCTACTTTCGGCGATGTTTTCCAGGAGGTCCGTCGGGCCGAGGATGCTGCCTTGGCGGCGGAGCAGGATTATGAGCTTCATCCTTCGGAGAGGGGGAGGGCTTCCTGGATGGAGGCAGTAGCCAGATTAAAGCAAAAGGTCCAGGTTGAAGATTCTTTCTGGAAACAAAAAGCCAGATTGAGGTGGGATCTGGAAGGAGATAAAAATACTCGTTTTTTTCATGAGTGCACCAGGAGCAGGCAAAGAAAGGCGAGTAGTCAGAAAATTATTCGGGCTGATGGGTCAGAAACTGGATCTACCGAGGAGGTGGCGACGGAGGCGTATTTATTCTTCTCCAAACTGTTTAGAGCTGAGCCTATTTCTGATGATGACGCCTTCCTTGATGTCATCCCTCGCATTATTTCTTTGGAGGACAACTCTGATCTTGTCCGACGCCCTGACAGAGCGGAGTTGCTGGAAATTGTTCGGGGGATGGATCCGGCTAGTGGCGCCGGTCCGGATGGATTTTCTGGGAGATTCTTTTCAGTTTGTTGGGACATAGTTGCTGCTGACGTGGAGGAAGCCGTTGGTTCGTTTTTCTTGGGTGCGCGCCTTCCGGATTCCGTCTCGGATACATTCTTATTTCTTATCCCCAAAGTCGAGCACCCGAGGAGTCTTTCTGATTTTCGTCCTATAAGTCTTTGCAATTTCTGTAACAAAATTATTTCCAAGATTATTGCTTGCAGGTTGCGGGATTACCTTCCCAAAATTATTTCTCCGGAGCAAAGTGCATTTGTCCAGGGGAGGGAGATTGTGGACAACATCATTATTGCTCAGGATATGGTGGCATCTATGAGGGAACCAAACCATGGTGGAAATGTTGCTATTAAGCTGGACATGCAGAAGGCCTATGACAGAGTCAATTGGCATTTTCTTCTGAGGGTGCTTCGGAGATTTGGTTTTAATGAGGTCTTCTGTGATCTTATTTATCGTCTCCTGGCTGATACCCGGTATGCCGGGCTTCTGAATGGCGCTCCTACTGCCTTTTTCTCGACGTCTAGAGGGATCCGGCAGGGGGACCCTCTTTCCCCTGCTTTATTTATTATTGCTGCAGAGGTACTCTCTCGGAACCTCAAGCTTCTTCAAGAATCAAATAGGAGATCTTCATTTCACACTCCGATTGGGGGACCTCGTATCTCGTATTTGGCTTATGCGAATGATGTTCTTATTTTCACTTCGGGAGATATTGCTAGATTGCGTGCTCTCCAGCAAGTTCTGCATAGTTATGAGGCTGTCTCTGGACAGAAGATTAATTACTCCAAATCTGCCTTTTATACTGCGAGTCCATTGGGTGAGGATCGCGCTCGAACTATCTCTACTCTTTTCGGATTTAGTACCGGGACATTGCCTTTTTCTTACTTGGGGTGCCCGTTAACTTGCGGGAGAAGGAATGCGAGGATGTTTAGCTTTTTGCTAGATAAAATCCGGTCAAGGCTGACGGGATGGCATAACAAGATTCTTTCTCCTGGGGGTAAGTTGGTCCTTATTAAGAATGTACTCTCATCTATCCCTATGTATACATTGGCTGCATGTTGTCCTGCTCGGGCTGTTCTCAGGGCGATTGAGAGGATGTTTGTGGCTTTCTTCTGGGGTAGTAAGGATGGGGTGGCTAAGAGGAGTTGGATGGCATGGCGGTTCGTTACTCGGACTAAGTCCGAAGGAGGCCTTGGGATCAAGTGTCTGAATGATATTATGGATGCCTTCTCTATGAAGCTTTGGTGGAAGCTGCGGCATGGGAAGGGCCTTTGGGTGGAACATCTTAAATCGAAATATTTTCGTAAGCGTCATCCATGTGAGGCGTCTATGAATTCTAAGTGCTCCCATGTTTGGCGACGGATTTTAAGGGGAAGGAACTTGGCGGAACCGCGCATTTCGTTTGAACTTGGGCGGGGTGAGGGTTCCGCGAGGTGTGAGTCTTGGATTCCGGGGGGCCCTCGTTTGGACAGTGTTGTTATACCTTCGGCCGAGGGAGTGACTTCAGGGACCAGGCGCGGCATAGGGAGACGGACTCGGGGGCGGAATCGATCTCAGGCGAGAGAGTCTGCTGAGGTTGGACGGACGGGCACTGGAGAACTTCGGAGGTCGGCTAGATTGGCCGAGAGAAGGGTGGTTCTTCCCCAACGTGCGGTGATTGTTCGGGCTCTTTCGGATAGGGGAAGAAAGATCAGAGATTCTAGGGCAAGGAACTCTGATAATGGTGGCCCGATTATTCGATCTTTCTGGTCAGATGCTGGTTGGGATCTGCCTTTGTTTTCGGAGCAGTTTGGAGTAGAGGCAGCGGGACGGCTCAGAGAGGCAAATCTGACGTGTACTTCGGCTCCTGATTCTCTGGTCTGGGGTGAGCGGAAAGGTTCTTTCTCGCTGGCTGCGGCTTGGAGATGTTGCCGGATCTCTTACCCTACTTCTTCACTCTTCTCTAATATTTGGGGCAAGTATATTCCGGCGAAGTGGAGCATTCTGATGTGGCGGGTCTGTCACAACCGGCTCCCTACCGATGATATTCTTCAGAAGCTTGGTTTCCATCTGGCCTCCAGGTGTCATTGCTGTCAGGTTGGGCATGGGGAGAACCTTCAGCATTTATTTTTCCACGGGGATCTTGCTATGACGATTTGGTCTAAATTCCGGTGTTTCTTCAAGGCACGGTTGCATAGTAACTTTCTGGTCTTTCTTCAAAGGTGGTGGCGGGGTCAGGATAGTCATCATCGGAGATCTCTGGCTGGTGCGATCATTTGGGTGCTTTGGAAGAACAGGAACAAGCATAGATATGAAGGGCATGGTGCTGGGCCAGATTTCTTGGTTCGGGAGGTGAAGCGACAGTTTCGAAAGTCTCTATCGAGTTGTCGTCATCTCCCGTCTATTCCTCTCTGGGCTTTACAGTAGTGGTTTATTGCATTTTCTTTCTTTTTCTTTTTCTTGTTACCATGAGGTTGGATGTACTCATCACCCTCTTTTCAATAAAGGTAACTGTTTTAAAAATATATATATATATATATATATAATATATATATATATATATTATATATAATATATATATATATATATTATATATATATTGATTTGAAGAGGGAAAGGAATGTGAAATCTGAAAATATTATATATCTATATATCTATATATATATATATATATATATTATATTATATATATATATATATATATATATTGATTTTGAAGAGGGAAGGAATGTGAAATCTGAAAATATATATACATATATATATATATATATATATATATATATATATCTAATATAATATATATATTATACAAACACACAACACACACACACATATATATATGACTTAATGAATGTGAATATACCTATTGTGGATTGATTATGAATGTAACCATAGGGTATTGGGACAGATTAGGATTGATCCAATGAGCTTAGTTTAGTCGAGTTGACCAACAAGTTGACAAAAGTCAACTTTGGGTCAAACTTGCTCCAAATCGACTCAAACGAACTCCGAATGACTTGAAAACTTGAGTATGACCTAAAAATTAGTAAACGAACTATTTGACTTATAGTTGACCAGGTTTGACCAGAGTTGACCAAGTTTGACTAGAGTTGACCAAGGTTGACTTTGACCTAGAAGGACTCAGAAGCATGTAGAATTGTATTGTAGCCCTTTCTTTATAATATAATATATATAATATTATATATATATATATATATATATATATATATATATATATACAAATACACACACACACATATATATATATATACAACACACACAATATATATATTGCCTTAATGAATGTGAATATACCTATATGTATGTGGATTGATTATGAATGTAACCATAGGGTATTGGGACAGATTAGGATCGATCCAATGAGCTTAGTTTAGTCGAGTTGACCAACAAGTTGACAAAAGTCAACTTTGGGTCAAACTTGCTCCAAATCGACTCAAACGAACTCCGAATGACTTGAAAACATGAGTATGACCTAAAAATTAGTAAACGAACTATTTGACTTATAGTTGACCAGGTTTGACCAGAGTTGACCAAGTTTGACTAGAGTTGACCAAGGTTGACTTTGACCTAGAAGGACTCAGAAGCATATAGAATTGCATTGTAGCCCTTTCTTATGATATGCTAGACCATGTTGTGACTTGTGGTTACTTTAAATAGGTTTACATCACTCTAGTTCAGTTACACATTCTCATCAGCAGCTAGGATTGTCAGGCGAGTACATTCTCTGACCGTTTCATTCTTACTTGGACATATTTACTTGTTATAGACTGGTTTACTTGTTGCTGTTACGATGTTATCACGGATTAGTACTATATGGATCTCTTCATGCGATGTTATCCCTCGGATACATCGGGTAATTGTGCTCATAACTTTATCGTGTACATCGTCTACTCATTGTATTCGTATTTATTCATGTATACTCATGTGACATTCATGTACACTCATGATCATGTGAGCCTTTATGTATAACCTATTGTGCATGTGGGCTAGCTATCCATGTGACGTACTACTTTCATGTGCAATAACATAACCTGGACAGATCCTTGTGTACTGATTGGGGCAGAGGGAGTATTTATTTGGTTATGTGATCTACACCATTTCATGTATAACTCCAAACTAGATTTAAGTCATGTATAACCTAAGCCTGTTTACATAACCAAACATGTACTCTGAATCACGTAGTAAGCTCAGTTTTCTTATCTATATCATGTATATCTATTTCCATATTTTTATGTTCTTCTTTTTACAGTCTCTCTACTATTTCTTACAGCAGTTCATGTATATTATTTTATAGCTTGTTTCATATTTTCTTTCATGTTATGAACTGTGTGAGAGATATGTATTCGTTCCTGTCCTGACTGTACCTGTTAAAATATTACAGATGATGAGGATTGCTGTGATACTTACTGTAGAGCAGGCCTAGTTGACACAGGTGACCTGGACCCTCAGCAGGATCTAGTAGTTGCTGAGGACTTGCTTTGAGTTAGATTAGACTTATATTATTATCTAGTTATGAGACTTTGTGACTGTATTGAGATTTATTATGGTGTAGTTTACACCGGAATTATTCTTCATGTTGTGACTCTCTGTTGAGATTATCTTTCTTCTATTCCATCTTAGTTATTGTGATTGAGTTGTACCATATATATATCATTCTCTAATTGGAGCATATTCTAGATTGTGTTAGATGTTGGACCTAGGACAGCATTTTACCGCCGACACTGTGACGTAGGCTGGACGTACCAACGTCTCGTGCCCTTACCCTGGGTGCAAGTCGTGACACATTTTTAGTGGTAGCTCATGCAGGTATAGAATTGTGGTGGTATTCGAACTAGAGTATCACTACAACCTGTAGGATATAGGATATAGTTTTGAGGTACTCAATCGCATTAGGAAACTCTGATCCAATACTTGCCATCTAAATTCTTGTTGATTAAATGCTTTCTTTTGAATAAATAAACTGTCCTTCTTGTTTTTTTTCACATTCTCAGTAATTGCTTCTTGTTTTGATCTGTCTTCAGGATGGTTATGGAGACACGATCTCATCGTTCCAGTCCATGCAAGTCCCGATTTGCCTTAGTGTGATGTCGTGGTAGTATGACAACTTAGTTGTACTACTACGAGCCTGATATAGAGTATAGGAAGTAACGTGTTAGAATGAGAGGATACTCAATCACTGTTAGGATTCCTTGAGAGATTCCTGGGACGACCCTTGAGAATCTTATTTTAACTTCAATTTGAATTCTTTTTCCTTTATTGATTCACCCATTACTCATTTGATTCACCCATTACTCCTTGTTATTGAATTTGATTTTGATAGATTTATCGTTGAATTTTGAATCTTGATGATTAGTTGTTAACTTTGAGTTTGTATTTAAATATATTTATTTTTGTTGTTATTTTATTTTGGAATTTAGGGTATAACCTGATAACATACTTGATAAGGACAGTGAGAAAGGTAAATGTCTACTTTAATTGTGGAGTTAGGATTTATCGCAGTCATACTGGCTAGCATGACAAGCACATAGAGCCTAATTTTGATATACTTATCCTAGTTATGGAATTTAGATTTTCTTGCAGCCATACCGGTTGGCGAGGTAAGAATTCTAAATAACATAATTATAGGGTGTATACCTTAGTTACGGACTCTATTGTTATTGCAGCTATGCTTACTGGCGTGGCAAAATTCTAGCAACATGATTTCAGGAAGACGTGTATGGTTATCAGATTATATCTCAAAATTCGTTCATTCCTTTGAACAGATGAGCAAGAACAGGTTTTATCATTATTTCTTTCTTGCCATTATTTTTTGTATTCCCATTTTCCTTATCTTAGTTAACTCGGTCCCCAATTATATCAATCACCCATCTCGTATCTAAATTCTGTCATCTATACTTTGAAACCTTTGAATCTCCATACCTTTTTACCTTGGAAAGGTCGAGAAAGTGACGTAAATCATCTAGCTCGGAAAGGACGTAATTTGTTATCTCATGATAATCTAGGTAGGGATATAAAATGTTGGTCTTTGATATAGAATTTTGAGATAGAGATGTGGTAAAAAGTGAGAATAAAATCAAGAGATTTATATTATCAATCTAGGAACGATCACACATAGAGAAATATTTGGATGCAGATAATAGATGCAATTCTTAGCTGACGAGGATATTCGAGGTCGACATAGTTAAGAATTTGGATAAATTTTGGTTATTGATTCTTGAGACATTTACTTTAAGGCTATGATGTTAAATTTAGGGACTTAGTAATGGAGAAGAGATTTTAACTATTCGATGGTAATACGAATTGAATAAGATATTGCAAGAAAATGGCTAAGAACAGAAAGAACACAAGAATTTTTTGAGTTAAAGAAAATATAGAGATTTTTAGAAAATTTTAAATTTAAGGAGAATAATATTTGAGGGTGTACGTTGAAGAAAATATGAAAGTTGATTTTAATGGAGAATAAGTTTTGTAAGGCCTAGTAGTTTCAGATCGAATAATACGAGGAGAGTAATTTGAACAAGTTCAAGGATTTCATAAAACTTGATTTAGAGGTTTCGGATCTAATTTAAGACAAGGTGGAAGAATTTGGATTTAAAGATGATTAAGTGGTTAGTATTGAGTGCTAATAAAAATAAAAGGGTATGCATCATGAGTAATATTTTAGAATTTAGCAATTGAGCCTACGATGATCATGACAAGGTCCAATCTTCATAAAAAAAAAGGGTATAAATTCTTGGTGGTAGTTATATAAAGGTTGATTTTTCATATTTGGACTTATGAGTAAAGATATGATTGGCAAATGATGATCAGATAAGCTTGATGGTATCAGAGAGAGATAATTAACTTGACTTTCCTATGAAACCTTGTCTTTTGTTTTCCCTATCAAAAGGAGAAAATTGACTTATTCCATATCTTTGAAGTATCCTTTAAAAGTTTTCAATATCATTGAATCCTAACTTCCTTGATCACGACCAATCGACTTTGGTCACATTTCCTTATCATATTAATATCCTGGGTCATACTCAATTGAATTAAATTTAATTGTGACATAGATCTCCATCCTTGGATGCTCGTGCTCAGACTTCGATGACCTTGTTCCTCATCTTGCCCAATTCTTGATTTACCCTGAGATTGATCAACTTAGATCGTGCCGAGACTAAATTTTCTTTTATATTATCGTGATTGGATTTCAATGTTATTGACAGTCGTGCTTTAAACTTTCGATTTTGATCATCTTTAAATAGTAACCCTATATAGTTAATTCCAGTGGTTGTTTTTTTATATAATCATCAGTTTTCATATAGGATGATAGACTGCCTTACAGCCCGATGATTTATTTTTTTCTTTATCTTTCCAGAATAGCACCCATGACCAGAGCTGTCCCCAGTGCACAGCTGCAGTACCGGATGAGACCGAGATTGTACTTCCCCTTCTATTGCTCAGGAGGTGTTAGCAGCCTCACCGGAGAGTTTTCCTCCATCTCCTATCCTTCAGGAGAGGGCTGCAGTTCAGCCGGAGACTGAGGGCCTCCCTTTGCCTCCTGGAGTGGTACCCCATGCCATTCTTGATGGGGCTCAAATTTACAGACTTTTTCAGGATGTGGGGAGGTACAAAGACTTCAGGCTGAGCTTATGAAAGAGCAGAGTCTCAGTATCCAACTGTTGTAGGTTACATGCATTCGAGGGGAGAGCCTAGCCCTAAGAGGGCGAGGAGAAGTATACCCAGAGCCCCAGGAGTACCCTGGCTCCAGCCTAGACCAGCCTATCCAGTTCAGATTCCTGTCCGCAAGAGGCCAGTTGAGCGAGTGCCTACCTGTGCCTTCTGTAAGAAGCCTGGACACGTATGGAAGGACTGTAGGAAGAGAGAGGATTGTGCCTATTTTGTGGGTCAGCTGCACACAAGATACGGGACTGTCCTACTACACCTGCCCCTAGTCTAGGCCTACCTCCAGGAGAGAGTTCCTGCTACCAGACCTAGTAGAGGTGAGTTCTTGACCTATACCTTATCCTGTCTTGTTGATTACTGTATGTCACGACCCGCACCCTAGAGTAAGGGCACGAGAAGTGGGTACGTACAGCCTACGCCGAAGTGTCGACGGTAGAACGCTGTCCTAGGTCAAACATCTAACAATAAAGGTACCTGTACAGTATTACACTCGAATGGAGGTGACATAGCAAATACAGTCTCAATCACATCTAAGGTAGAGCATGAAAGATAGATAAAATATGAAATCCACAAAGAGATACCGCAGATAGAAGTCTAAGTGTCTAAGATACACAAACCCAAAAAATATCTCAAATCTCAAATACAGTAATCCATAAAGTAAATACAACTCAAGACAACTAAAATAACTATCTATACAACCTCTACTGTCTCCTCTACGCTAGCAGGCAACCTCCAAGCTATCTATAAAATTATCAACAGGTCCAGTCAGGACAAGAGCGAGCACAATACATCTCAACAAGTCATAGCAGGAAAGGAAATATAATCATGCTAGAGAATAATACAAGAAATGAAGAATAGCATAATTTAAAAGAGAGACTGTAAGTAAATATCTATGGTATATAAAAGAGACAGTGCTAGTGATTCAGAGTACAAGATGAACATGTGAATGGCTTAGGACTGATGATTCATGACTACACTAAGAGTGATTCATGACTATACTACTTTGGATATTTATTCACATGACTATTCATACTCTCCCATACCCAATTAATACACAAGGATCCAGTCAAGTTACGTTAAG